>JASJOG010000034.1:0-487500 GCA_030142905.1 Heliopora coerulea | reverse complement strand
AACACACAATTATATAAAATCAATCATTATCCTCCCTTCGATAGTAACAGCATAACACCAAAGTTACCGGGCTTGTAGTGCGATAATCACGGAAACTACCGAACATAAGCAGGTTTTCTCCAACGGTACAATTTTTCCAAGTAGATTTTACAATAAAGTTTTATATGCTGTGCATCGAAGCGTCAGGAAATATTAAAGGGAAAATTGGCCAGTAATAAGGTTCTTCATAAGAGAAATGTCGGGAAATCAGTCCTTCTCAAGAGGATCAGTTGTCTATCGTTTTACTCTGGTTAACGTCAGACGATTTTGCTCCTCAAGGGAAGTCATCTTGATGGGAAATTGTTAATCCACATGGGGCCGTCGTGTTTATGAACCATTTATAAATGTCGGTAGAAATGAAGGACGATTTTTAAATCAAAATGATCAGTTTTTACTGTAAAATGCTTTGTTCAATCTTTTCTAACGGTTAATCAAACCTACCATCCAACATTAGACAAAAAACACAGCTTTCCAAGACATTTCGAAACCACGTTGAGTTTTTCAGTGGAAAATTACTGAAGAACGAGTTATGTTGTCAATCTGAAAATTTCGACAAAGATTGATGAGACACGTCTGGAAAACTAACAGGTGATATATTTTTATAGCTAAGATTTTTAGGGTTTTGATGAGGTCAAGGCTGAAAACTTAGGATCAAGCTTCAGCAAGAACTGGGCTACTCAAGCCCAAAAATGGCACGAGACTTCGATTCAAGATCACCTGAAAGAAAGTCGTTCAGGTACAAAAAGCTCTTATATTTTTTTTCGATTTCTGCTTGAATTTCTGTGATAAGCTTAATTCTCTGACGACTGTATGCATCACATGTTAGCCAACGCGAATATATTACGTACGATTACACCAAATTGTGAACTTTAAACATCATGGGCGCAACTTGGAATTTTGAAGGGCAAGGGTCAGACGGTAGAATCAAGGCGACCTAGGGGCAACCTTGATCATGTCGAAGGAGGTAAATCTTTGCGGCTTTGGCAAATAAGGGCAAAAAGCTGTCAAAAAAGGACAAAAATAAGATATTCCCCAAAAAGGGCAGGAGTTGCGACCCCCTAACTCCCTTTCCCTGTAGTTGCGCCCCTGAAACTTTCACGGATGGATTCGGATGGATTAAAAAACTATACATAGTTCACAAAGTGAAGGACTTGACTGGTGTAACTATAACTAACTACGATTAAGTGTAAGTGTAGCTGAGGATTATTCAAAAAAGATATTCCTAAACTGTCAGGCTCACACTTGATTACCTGCATTATGTGCTTTGATGAACTGTAAAGTATTTGATCCATGGGAAAAGTGTACTACACCTGTATTGCTGCAGGGAAATGACAAGACGAAATTTGAAATACAGCTTTTTTTCTTGCATGTATGCACGGACTAACGTACGTATGGATGTATTATGTATGTATGGCATTGTGTGTATGTATATCAATACGCACGTTTCACATAAATACATGAAACATACATACATACATAAATAAATACATCGATACAGACATACATTCTCATCTACATAAATGCATACATACGTACTTTCATATACATATGGGTATATATGTATATCAAGGTACGGATGTATCTCTGTATCCATATATGTGTTTATCTACGTAGGTATGTTCCATGTATTTATTCATGGGCCCGTTCACGCTAGCTAGTCAGATCAATCTCAGATCGATCTAACTGAAAAGGCGATCTGAGTGTGAACGTTTGAATGCGAACTGAGATCGATCCAACCGAGTCCATTTCAAGTAGTGCTGCTCCCATCGGTTCATGTCCATAATCGATTAATCGCTGTCAACAATCGATTAATATCGATTATCCATATTGAATAAATTAAATCATGACACGTCCACAGTGGTTTGTCCCTTCAAAGAAAGGTGTGTGTTTTAATGTTTTTAAAGTTTCGAAATTTTCCAGTAGAAAAACTCAAGAAAAAACCTGTATAATATAATTACATAACAACAGAGAAATAGGCTAAATCAAGAAATATGCACTTTGACTGTCTACATATTGTTTTTGTTTAAAAATAACAGTGCATCAACAACAGCTGGCTTAAGTGCTGCACGCTTCTTCTTTGACCACAATTGACTGCAATGAGAGCGCGAGAATGCTATCTCTTCGCATTTTTCTAATTCCAGAACGAAAGTTCAGGTGAATATCATGCTGTGCGTGGTTGTTGTCAATGATCCAATTATTTTTAAGAATAATCGATTGTCAAAAAAATAATCGATTAATCGATTAATCGGGAGCAGCATTAATTTCTTCAAGAACGTCCACAAGAGGCGAACTGAGGTCGATCTCAGAACGGTCTCAGATCGATTCGAGTTAGATCCATCTCAGTATGAACGGCCCCGATGTTAAATGTTCGTATTCATCAATGAATTATCAAACGTAGGTATACGTATTTACGACTCAGTCGACGTCTATGCATGCATGAATGTTCGTTAATGTGTACGTATGTGTATTTTATATGCGTCTTTCCCTATTTACATGCAACTACTTACGTACATATATACACATCCATACGTACATACGTACATACATACATACATACACACATACACACATACAGATGCATCCACAGGAGGATCGACCTTTGCCACTTTGTAGTAAGAAGGTATAATCGGAACGAAATTAAACCATACTTGGCAAAAGTGATATAACAAATACTTCTCTTCTACACAATTAACCATAGCAACCGGGCGACTATACGATTAGATTATTTACTTAAAATTCGTCATGCAATTTCACGCGTTGCGGCTCTTCAAATGATAATGACAAGCGAAAAATCACGCCTTCTTCGACGAAAGAGAATCATACCAGGACTTTTTTTTTAAAAAAATTTTTAAGCTGCAATCTAATTTTGCTGCGAGTTTGGGTGAAATGCGCTCGGAAATCGGTCTTGCATGCTAAGCCTGCAGGGCGAGGCACGCATCAACGTCTGACAAACCGATCTAAGTGGTTTCTGCGGTGACGGGTGCTATTAATAGTAAATCGTTTCTAATTTGGTTCGGAGAGCAGTTTGTCAACATTGCTAGGCAAAACAATATTTACTTTTTGTGGCTTCGGCTTGACTCAACCTGATGATTCAAACTGATCTACAACCAGCTCTTACGAACTTGCATAGGTATGTTATATGTAGAGGGAGCCTTGCCAACGTTCGATACAAGTCACGAATTTGTTTTGTAACGAATCTGTACAAGAACAAACAGGATCATTTGTTCCTAGCTCGAGATTTTCGCAAGGTTTGCGGTTTTGGTTGTATTAGATTGATTATGCAAGATTATGCAGAGGATTGTCGACACGTGAAGTCGAACGACTGCTTGCGTTAGAGCTCAAAATAGAATCACAGGATATTAGTTCAGCAGGGGATTCTTAAGATTTGAGTCAAACGATTAACTCGGATTTGGTCGCTAGAGAACTCATTTTTGTGCCTTTGTTAGAGGACGAAGGCGTGAGGGAAAGGGTTTTTTGTTAATAGCTGCAGGCAAAACGCCGAATGAAGAGAAATTTTTTCATGATAATCTGACGCTGCCGAAGTCAACTGAAGATGATGACTAGAGCGGGATTTGAGCTCGCAATTTCGCAATACCAGTCCGCGAAAGTGCGAGTTCAAATCCCGCTCAAGTCAACATTTTTCAGTTGACTTCGGCAGTGTCAGATTATCATGAAAAAATTTCTTTTCATGTATCTCTGAGAATGATTCTGGAACGCCGAATATTGTTTACATTTATGAACTCGCTGGGTGACAATTATACATACTAGAGTGTAATAATTTGTAGCAGATACGATTGTAATCAAGGGTTTGTGGCAACTCACCTTGTTATGGTTGACATGAAAGGAACAGTTTGAAAGACACACAATGTCTTAGACCACTGAAATAACCGCATGGTAGTAAGGCAAACGTATCTGGAAAAAGAAACGACGTAAAATATACATGCCAGGTAAAGTTAAGAAAAAGTTCGGCTTAGATTGTGGAAATGTTTGTGATGTTGCGAATGCGTCGAAAGCAGAAGAAAGAAAGAAAGAAATATAGACTCTAAGATGAACGCTAAAATATGGTTTCTGTATTGAACGAAGTTTTAGTTGTCTTCAAACTATGAGGCTTGACATGATTAATACTACTTAGACAGTGTTAAGTAACGTAAAAAGTTGAAAGGTTGGTATTTGCCGTGACTAATCGCAAAGAATTCTAACGTTTCGAGCTAAGGCCCTTCGTCAGAGAGTAAAACGTGTCCTGAGAATACGAAGGACCTTTACCCGACACGTTAGAATTCTTTGCGATTAGCCACGACAGTTACTAACCTTTGAACTTTTTACATTATTTAACATTGTCTAACCAAGACGGCAATCAGTAAAATAATAGTCTGAATTTTATCATCTATAAAAGAATCCACGGGTCTTTGATGTCCTTCCGGATAGTCGAAGTTTGATTTTTGATCTTTAAAAAACTTCAAATTAAAATGATTGTACTGAATGGCTGGCACAACTGCAGTTTAACGGACACCAGTATGACATGAACCGCACCAGACTCCCGAACCCTAATACAAACCCCAACTCTAACCCAAACTTAAAGGGTCAGGGGACTCACTCGTGTCCCCTAAACTGCAGTCTACCCAAATGGCTTTACACCAAACGCAATTAATATTTTCAACATTCTATGGCCTATTCGTAATACTCATTAATAATTCATCAGGAAAAAAAAGAATTTAAAGGTTTAATAATTTGTTGTAAATGTGATACTAATACAACGACACGTGTTGTATCGGTTGATACAACACCTAAATTTGAAGAACTGTATGTAATGTTTTCTCGGGTAAAATCGTTGGAATCTTCGCCATTTTTGATGGACGTGAATGTTTACGTGTGTTCGTGTACTACTTGTATCGAACAGACAATCACTAGCCTACATTGAATGTAAAAATGACCCAACATCACTGACTCATGACGTCGCGTATGGAGTTGTGATTGGTTCACTATTCTAGTGACGTCATAAGGCTATTATCAATTTGTAATGTGACCAAGCAGCAACAAGGTTGCGCCCATCCAGTGTGTTTTAAACTCGATGCCGCAGCAAGTTGTTCAAACAATCATAAGCGTACGGGACCGATTTTAACTGGGGGGGGGCTGAAGCCTGTTGCCCGAAAATTTTCTGTGTTGCCCGAATCTTCAAAATAAACCAACCACTAAGCCATGCCTTCAAAAAAACTGCACTTATTATATATTTTACGCAATACTAAAACGACATTGAAATGGGAACAAGCAAAACAATATCAACTGACAGTAAGTTAAGTCTAAAAGTGCTGAGCTTTTCCTCTCAGATCCCAGGTTATGAAAAGATAAAGATTTCTGCCCGAAAAATAGAAATGTCGCCCGAAAAAATTGACGATGCCCGAATCTGAGGGGCGCTGCAGCCCCCCAGCTCCCCGGCTCGTACGCCTATGCAAAGAATCTTCGACTGGCTTGTTATTTCTTTGGCTGCTGCTAGACGTCGCTCCTTTGCTGGGTAAAATCGTCAGGAGTTAGCCAGAACAAAACCCCATCGGGCGCCACCAGAACAATACTAAGTCGAGAGAAATCGACTTTGGCAGTCAAAGCTTTCTTACGCGTCTTTGTCTCGATTGTCATCCTGGTGTACGCAATAACCCCAGGACAGCCTACGCAGCGAGATTTCAGCTAATGTTTCCAGCCAGTCCATTCTCAAGGCTCTCGGAGGTTCAACGGTGCGTTAACACAATAGGATTGTAGGACACAGTTGTTCACTCTGATGTATCCGATTAACTCACCGGAGTCTTCCGGACGTATTGTGACACTAAAGCCCGATTACACGAGCGATTTCGCACGTTGTGATTGTCATCTTGATGTATGTAATAAAGTCATGATAGTCCATGCAGCATGATATCCACTTACGATTTGCTGCAGTTTGTCCTCGATGCTTTCTTCAGCTTAATACATACTCCAAGTTGACAGTCGCGAGGAACGAAATTGTAGGTGGCCCTAAGGGAGCGAATCGAAAGCAGGAATTGCGTCTTGGAGACAACATTGCATGCCTCAGGGTGAACGACCATATACGACAGTTGTATCGGGTAAATGGACCCTAAGGGTAACAATCACGAGATACTGAAACATCGCAAGAGGAACAGCCCCTTCAGAAGGTTAATATTAGAAATGTCTCAACAACTTTCTTGCGAACCACCTGTAGGTTGAAGAAATATAATGTTAATATTCTACTCGGACGATCGAGATTGTTCTTCGTGCTGATGAACTCAGAAAATGATTTCGGGTGCCTTGCCGGGAATTAAAGCCGTAACCTTCTGATAACCGGCGAGATGCTCCAACCATCAGTTCGCTTGAAGTCTCGCAATCTCTCCTGCCTAACACAGAGAAAAATGTAATGGAGAGGAAATATTTAAATCGTTTGCAATGAACGCGCCTAAGACGATCCGAATGACACGCCCCAAACACTCAAAACGAATCGGAGCAAGCATTGCGAACGCATTCCCATATCGAGTCGAAGTGACATTTTTTGAAACACGACCGCTGTAGGCTTACTGTGGCTGGTACAATTTTCCCTGCGCAGCATTTTTAGTTTAACAACGTGAATAATTTGTTCAAAAACAGACCTTTAAAATGATAATACGTCTGACTGGCTTTAATTTTGACACTAACCGACAATTCCGAAATTGAAAGCTTGAACATTTGTCGAGGCCATAACTAGTAGTGTCGCCTAAGATTTACTTTACTAATCATGTTATTCGCAGAAATCATGATACGCTAGTTTATGGGTAAAAGTGAAATTACTGGAAAAGTACTATAATAGGACCGTGTTGTTATAAAGCCGGTTACGGCTGAGCAACTGATAAATAAACAGCACCACAAACTCCATTATCGTAAGTTTAGCTCAACGTCTATTACGATATTACAGTGGAACTAGTTTAATAGAGTTGGGGGCAGGGGATGTGCGTTTGTTTAAAAAGCAATTTATACCCAGAGAAAACACTTTTCCAGAACTTTATAGTTCCAAATCTTGCCTGTAATTTAAACCCAGGGAAAACACATTCGTTTTCAAGAACTTAAAAAATCCAAATCTTGCCCGAAAACCAAATCCCCTTTTACAAGAAGTATTCTTGTGTAAATTGGGCGAGGATGACACCATGTGAGCCGTCTTCGATATATTAAACAAAAACTGTGTAGCAAAAAATGTTTTAGGAGAATTTTCATAAGATAAGAATCGAGATTTATTCACACGAAAACAAACTCCCTGGGAGGTGTGTTATCGCGGCTTCCAATTTTCCACGCAAATCTCTTTCCTACTCGCGTGCTTTTGAGGACACATTCCATGGGTGTTTCGCGTAATCTCGTATACTTTCGTGGCTAAATTTAATCTAAATTCGAACAACTGCAAAGAAATTGTCTCAAATTCGAGGCTCCGGCTCCGTGAGCTGAAAACGTGACAGGCTTATCGTAGGAGAGAGCGTTTCAATCCAGATAAGCAGTAATGATAGTTAGCGAAAAACTGCTGTTCATGGTGAATTAGATCGACACTGTGACGGCAAAACGAATAAACCTAAACACGGGAAAAAAAAAAACAAACTCGAATGAGACTGCGATCCAGCCTTCGACCTGTGTTTTGTGATCGCAGAATTTGAAATTTCGATCTCCGGCGAAAAGCATAAGAAAAACGCGTGCGTCAAAGCAAGCTGGGCACTGTTTAGCCTTCCCGTATGTGGAATTTGTAGCTGTAATGTGTGTTGATGTATAATTGATGATTTTGAAATGAGGTTAAGTTTGATTTGCAATATTAGCAGCGGTATTTACTTTGCTAAAATTGATTTTCACTTTAAACGAGACGAAACGATGGTATGAATGGACTTAAATCGATTGAACAAACATGATAGGATGGTTGACGCAAAAACCGTGGTCGACTTCACTTTTAAGAAAGCAAAACAAGGTTTAACGAAGGTTTGCGGCCACAACCCCTTTGGTCAGCACGGCGTTACAAATGAATGAAATTAAGGTATTTGGGCGTGTGATGATGCATTGTGGGATGCATATACATCGATTTAATTGCCACCAATACGAGGTTTCCATTGATCGCAAGGCAAGCTCACCAGCTTTGGATCAAGAGAGGAAATTCACTCGTGAAGATATCTACGATTTTATGACAATCTACGAAAGAGAACTCATCGACGGACGTTTTGTGTTCGCATTTGCAAGTAAGAAGCGTGCTATAATATCTTGCTGAGGGCCAAGACTGGTAACACAGTGCCATCATATTTCTCCTTTCGTATCATACCGAGAGTTTTATGGATGTCAATTGAGTCTTGAGATTTTCAGCTGCGAAAGCAAGAACGAAAACGAGTAGTGTTTGGAAAAATGCCGAAGTTTGCCGGAGCACAACTAGGAGCTAGGTAAGTTTAATCACAGTACGAGTAAAACGCTTGATTGTACTCTCAGTTCTTGTGGTGTTCCTACAACGTAAGTAGAAAATTCTCCAGCAGAATTACTGAGGACCAGTTGTTAAAAGTTAGCCCTCTCGCTAATTCGCAACTTCAAAAACAATGTTGAACTGCCAATCGGTTTCGCCAAATTCCAAACTCTGAGAGATGCTGGGTCACTTGAAAATTAATCAAACTTTGGCGGAGACCTTTTGCATAATCAAAATTCTAAATTCAAACATCGATCTAATACGGTTATGCTGTCCAACGCGAAAACTAAAACTCGACTTTGTCCGTCAGATAGCACTGCCAAACTTAGACAATCTTACAGCAGCTTGCGAAACAAACTATTTCCGGGAACAATACAACGCACTTCGGAACACTTGAAAACATCGACATTTTTAGCCAATGACGAGTAACTCGGGAATGACTTTCGTAAAAATCATACGAACTATCATATGTACGAGTTTTAAAAACAAGAGAACACGGCCCAGACGATAAGGTATCATCCAATGTGCGGGATATACAGACGAACACCATTCGACTAGTGAGATTCATCCTGTAACGTGCACGTCCCAACGGCTTCTTGGAATCTTTTGAATATCTTGACTAAAGTGTTGCTAGACGTATTTATCAACTTCAAGCCAATTTGGAAGACCGAAGAAAATGTTAATTTTAATTTTATTTTTCAAAAGTGATGGAAGTGTGCAATTATTTTATATTTAGACACATTGTTAATGTCATTTGTTGAAGTGAAACAATTTATACCGAACTGAGATCGTTTAAACGTGAATGGGCGTATAAACATACGGAAACGAAAAACACACGTCGCAATTATCTTTTAATTCCTTTTTCTTCCGATTAAGTACTGCATTAGGCAAGAGAAATAACAGAATAACGATTTCTCCGGTCTTATATTGATCCTGAACGAACGCTACCGGCTTCAACACAGCTAGCCCAGCAATACAAGTTGCATATCTTCAAAATTAATGGCCCCCAAAATAACCTTTACAGCCGTCGATGCAATATATCATTGTAATTACTTCTTGTCATCTGCATTCATTTCGCAGACCTTCATAATTCAAGGTTTTACAGTTTTTTTCGTAAGTTCGCTTAAAAAACGAGCTATTCCAAGCACACGACAAAGCTGTCGAAATACATCAACGACTTGATATGCAGCAATCATCGTCGTTATAGTTGATTAACAAGAGTAACTCCGGCAGCTGGCGTCCGACGGCGTATGTTCTTATGTATATATGCATGCAGATGTTAAATTGATCTCAAATGGAAGCGTTATTTGATTTCATTTAAAAAAGTTTAAAAAAAAAAAAAAACACAGGCCAAAAAAAAAAGTAGTGACAACGTTTTGCCTAAGCGAAAGCATAAATGGAAGTGGTCTCAGGATAAAAATGAGAGCTCAGCTCAAAATTTTAAGGTGAAGAACCATGATCATAACAAGGCAAGACAAATTAAAACATTTTAAAAATAAGTTGAATTCTAACGTTTCGTTGCGACGTGCAACATCTTCAGAGAGTTAAATTACAAGGTAGATGTTGCACGTCGCAACGAAACGTTAGAATTCAACTTATTTTTAAAATGTTTTAACTTGTCTTGCCTTGTTGTGATCATGGTTCTTCACCTCAAAATTTTGAGCTGGACTCTCATTTTTATCGTGAGACTACGTTTTCCGCCCGGAAAGTCTATAGCCAGGATATAAATGGAAGTGGCAGAAATTTTTCAAACTACTGAACCGGGGCGAGAAAAAGTTGTTCACGCACACGATCGGCTTAAAGTGGTTTTAACTGTAATGTCATACGAAACTATCTTTCACCTAACTGAACTAAAATTTTACTATAAAACTGATACACGCATTAACATTTTGCAGTAAGATTTTGTTTAAGCAACTGAGAACAAAGTAAATACGCCCTACATGAACATCTTAACATTTTAAGTCTAAATTTTTCGTTTTCCAAATGACGATTTGTATAACCTTTGAATGCGTTCTTCACATCCGTCGGGCAATCAATCCGCTGAAGGACCATCAACGAATGACCTGTTTGAATTTTCTTAAACAATAGTCATAGCCTGTTTGGAAATCGGCAGCAAAATCTCAAAAAAAGCAAAACACCTCGTAAAACCCCTCGTGGGATTACCGTGCCGTGATAACTTAAGGAAAAACTGAAACTTTATTTTTCCGGAAATTTTTCTACACAGATGAGGAACAATGTTGAATTGTCCAATAACACGAAAACCCAAATAAAATCTACTAAATAACTTGTTAATAAGTCACGATTACTCTGGCCAAATGGGGATCAAGGGCCGATTTGCGTATAACCAATGTCACAGGAATAGTCGAGCCGATGGGAAGAATCAACGTCGGTCATTATCCCCAGGGACGAGAATCACTCTCTGGAGTTAAGCGTCGTTTGCACCTTGCGATTACCAGGGCTTAAAGGGACCAATGGTTCCGTCTTCCGCGGTAATATAAAAAATGGTGTGCTGTGTAGCTAGTTCTGAATCATCGTAGAAAACGTTAGTGGTAGATCTCCGCCCAAAAAACGAGAGAACAAGGTACTTTGTAAAACAGACTTCGAAAATTGTCATTCTTAACTCGTGATTGAAGGGGAAAAAAAACGCACAAGAAGCTACACGGTCCATTCTTTTTGTCACTTGAGTCACAAATTAAGAATGACAATTCTCGGAATCTGCTTTATTTTGTATTTGCTTAAGCTGTTGGCCGGTTATGGTTTCTAAAGTACTTTGTTCTTTTTGTCTGTTTTGGCAGACAATCACCTTTAAACTTTTCCTACGTCTTTCCCAGTGCCGCGCTTAATGCCTCATCTACGACAAAGTGCGGCGTTGTGATCAGAGGTGGTGCCAGAGGTGGTGCCAGAGGTGGTGCCAGAGGCGGCTGCAGTCCCCCTGTTGGGGAAAATTAACAATTCGTCGGGGATTTTTAAAACTGACGACAACAATTTTTTATGTTGTAGAAACTATGACTGCTTGTTGAATTCCGATTTCACTCATTGTTTGGGGATTTTTTTTTTTTTTTTTGGGGGGAGGGGATTGTCAATAGAATTAAAAGAATGATATCGAGGCTTTCATTGTAAATCATGCAATAGGGGGTATGCACTTGACTTCGTAGTCACCATGTTGGTGTTCCTTAACCAAAGAATTTTGACATGGCTGCCATCCCTTTTGTCGTTCGAGTCTCCAAGTACTGAGTGCACGCAGTCTATAGACCCTTCTCATCCCTGTTAAGCCTCGATACCACTCTTGAATTCCATTCAATTTTGTCCCTCAAACTGTCCAAAAAATTACTAAAAAATTCAAAAGCATTAAAACAAAATTCAATGGAATTCAATAGAGCGAAGGCGAAGTTTAACGGATACGCGATGGATCTATCGGTCTGTGGGTTTCACATCTTTTCTAAAGCACAAAAGGTCCATATCACGTAGCGATCGGACTTGGCATGTCTCAATTTAAGAATGGAATATTCAAACCTCGTATCACGTAAAGGACACGCAGCACGGCTTTTCACTTTAACTTACAAGAACAAAATTATGAGATTTTATGACTGTCAGTAAAATATCAAGATGGCACTCAGTATTAGAATGCCAGGTAATGATATTCGAGATAAGCCCCTAGTGATGTTTCAAAGAGGTTTGGTTTCTTGGTCTCTGGACAGAGACAACAGAAGATGTCGTTTTCAGTTGTTCGCACGAGGGTACCCTCGGTAGCGCGATATGCAGCCCTGCAGAGGATACAGAATGCAACGATTTAGTCAATTTAATTTGGAAATAGATTCGAATCCATTCACTGGGACGAGATTCCCTTTCCTTGTTTCCTCATTTTTTGTTTTTCCATTCGAGATTCCATTTGTAGCGATGAGACAATCGTAGCAATACATAAGTCGAAGTGGGTTCCCCTTCTACGTCTGGCCTATACGTTGTTGACTTGTGTTAACAGTTTCAGTCATTCAATGAACGACCGCAAAAACCATGAAATCGACCAGGATTGGATCCAAACGTTTAACAAAATACAAACAGGGTTTCCATCATACGTTTTAAATTTTGAATGATTTCAAAGATGGAAAAACTCCTTGCCTGAATCAAAAAAGAATATACAAGAACACTTACTTTGCAGTAGAGGAATTTTGAAGCAAAAAAAAGGCTAACAAGCGGACAATCTTAGCAATACACAATTCGAAGTAGATATCAAAACTATCTGTCTTGTTTTCTTTCACCGATATCTAGCAAACGCAATAAACGAGAGAATCTGTGGTTAAGTAAGAAATGAAAAGTATAGGCCAAAGAGGAGTAAAATTAGTGTAATGGGTCCACATATTCTTTTTCATTAAATTACTTCTTGAAGTCGCTGGGCTTGTGCTGCCCGTGTTTGCCAAGACAACGTACATATTTACATATGCAAGGCATATTGACATGAAAATGGAAGCTCACAAACCGAAGTGATTTTACGAAAAAAATAAAAATAGTTCTTGATATCACGCCACTGAGGCAACTAGTCGCTCTACACGCAGCAAATAAATTAGCGAATGACGACTAGCGTTGTACCAAAAACGTAACCTCAATTTCCCATAATCCGTCCTGGCAAGGCATTCGGAAAACAGGTGTTTTGTTCAGTATTTTCAATTCAGCCATGTTTACGTGCCCCATCGTCATGGCGAAGCGGTGTTCTACAACAGTTTGTGGACTCATTTCGTCTTTTCGGCCTAGTAGGATTCCGTAGCTGTGATAATCGCTTTGTAAACGGAAACCAAGGAGCTCCTTAGGAGAGAAACGTAACACTGGTGTGAATCTCGAAACGTTCTGGCCGACTTATAAATGTATATTTTCGTACTATCTACAGGCGCCTTGCGAATATAAAGGACAGTGAGTCGCATAACCAGAATACTATGTTGGCCGCACAAGCACTAAAACAACGCCGGGCTCAGGAGGAAGATCTGGAGCGCCATTTCCACGAGCATCATCATCCTCTTGAACACGGCCAACGTGAAGACGTTGTACATGACGGTGATGAAGGCGAACATATAAGCGACGGTGAAGGAGAGAAGAGTGACCTGGAGGAGGAAGAACCGCTCGTAGAAGTCCCGAAATATTTACAGGGAATTCCTTTGGTGGATTCGCATGCTGAGATTGAAGGGGTGAGTTTAAAAAATATTATCTGTATGAACGAAGATACGATACAACTCTCAGGAAACGATGACAAGAAATTAATTCGTATCAAGTTAGTTACATTCGGAGTGACTAATTCTTAATGAGCAGAATACATTAGCAACAGTAAAATATAAAATATACTCTTTAAGGTTACATATTTCCTTTCACTGCCAATAGTCGCCTAGGTATATCAGGGTTATCTGTCACGAACGCGCAAAATGATCGCAAGAAGTCTTCCAACGAGTGAAAGCGCGAAGTTTGGCAGTATGTTTTCATGAGTTGTTACAGAAAGCTCTCGAGTCGTACCAACAATGCTAACTTTGTCAGGTTGTCAGTCGTTGGAAAAAACCCCTCGAATATTCAGTATTCGTTTAATTTTATGGTGGACATGAATGTATTGAAGTTTGCTGTATAAAATGACGAAGGCAGCTTCGTGAATTCACAGGTTGTTTGTCACTAAGATACCTCGGGGACTGTAGTAGAAAAACAAAGAACACAAAACAGTCAAAATGTGATGGTAAATCAGAGGGAATAACATGAGATTAAAACGGTCGACAATTTTTCCAGCTATTGCAAACAATTCTGGTTGAGATTGTCAAGGGTCCCCAAAACTGGGGGTTTTCTTTTCAGACGGGAAAAGCGACATCTGGTCCTTCAGGCTTGTTTCCAACAGGTCATAATCAACCATAACTACACAACTAAAATAAACATGGTTTCTGAAGAATATACCGATTCTGACTTCGATAAAGCACCATCATCGCTTGAAGCAACTAGGATTTGAGGCGGACCGTTGACTCGAAAAAAACTTGTATGCGGTTGAAATATTAAGGAACGACAAACAATGGAAATCCAGTTGAAAGAGACAAAACAAGACAACAAATATCGAGATGGATTTTTTGGAACTGGTTGCCAAAGCATAAAACGCATGACAATTTGACAGTATGGGTAGTTTTTAATAGAAAATCCTAAAACTCATAGGCTGTAATGCGTGACCGAGTCAGACCAGCCAATATACGTATCACGAAGATAACATCTAGATAGCGCAAATCTATTTACTGAATGTGAGAAATATTCCCTTTGGGGAAGTTTTAGTCCGATAAGATAGGCAGAGCTTGATTGGGTGCTCATCAAACACGATCGATTCTTTTGGTATTCGCAGCAGGACGCTGATAGCTTTCTGGAGGTAACATTGCATCGGAGAATTACTTATTGTTCTTGATTAACGGATTTCGGGTTCAAGTCAATGAGAGCGAAACTGTTCTAACGTAAAAATTCGACGGTAAAAAGATCACAAGGTTGAGGAGCTTACCAGTGACTTTTATTTAGTTCTCACAGTTCGGGTGCAGTTTTAATAGATTTATTTTCTGAGCGCGGACCTAATTGGACCTGGAACGATTTAAAATTAAGTCAGGGAAGGAGCTCTGCCAGGAAACGGTTTTAGTGAAACCCATCTTACGTTATACAGATATTTACGTAAGATTGGTTCAAAAATAAAAGCGGCCTGTTTATGTCTAATGTTGGTTCTAATTGAACTAAAAAGAGACTTGAATTAATATTACAACTATTGACTTTGGATAAAATATTTATTTCATTCAAGCAGTCAGTAGCGCTGCGATTTGCATACACTTAATTATTCACGACAGCATTTGGAATCGTTCATCTTCCTGTTATTCTTGGGTTTTAAATATTTAACTTCAGCTAAAACCTAAACGGTTCAAAATTGTGAGCAAATACTTAACAAGATTCGCCTGTTTTGCTGAGGAAACACAGCCAAGATCCGGAGATAAACTACTAGGTATCTTCGACAACTTTTTCCCTCTGCTAGACCACTAACGACTGGTACCAGCAAATCTCTAAGGAATTTTCACGCCTTTAGGAAATAACTGAACAAAAGAAAAAGACTTTCTTTCACGGGTCAGTGCCACAACGTTACGAAAGCGTAGTACACGAATCAAATGTATTGCAAAGTAAACTCGGTCGTATGTTTGTTTGGATCAGGTAATTCTTTTTCAAAGCACCTTGCATATGACTCAGTCTTCCCCAGGTACCACTCGTCCAACCTATTTTTCAGAATAGTTATCAGACCAGTAATATCGTTTCTCCGAGAAGACTATAGGCTGACTATGAGTTTATTCGATGTGGGTCGATGTGCCTTACTGGACTTTATTTAGGAACTGATAACGGAACGTAGAACGACTCTTGTCATAGCTGTCTGGATTGCACTAACTCGAGGACTTTGTTTTTCGGGGTTTCTGGCCTTAATCTGCGTTGTAACAGCCGAAATCAAAAACAGAGTAGTTTAGATATCAAAGTATCACTTCGAAGTCTTTACTCTTTATCTGCGATTTTGAATACATCGAAGTGACAGGATTTCGCCTTGGTGCAAGGTGCGAAACTCCTTTGCGGGCAGATACGGACGGATTATCGGTAGATCTGGGCAGAAAACACTTACTTCAAGTCGCGTCGGAGGACGTGAAACTGAAGCCGCGGACATAGCGTGCGGCAATTACTAAATATCATCGGCTAGGATGAGGTTTTAAAGTTACGGGCAACGTTAGAATTCGAGTTTGGGTTAGCATTAAAGTGAAAATAAGGTCAGGATACATATAGGGGTAGGATTCCATTAACTAAAACGTGACAGGGTGTTTCTTTCCAGTTTCACCATTTTCAAATATTCTTGTCGTGTATAGCATTCAGCGTTTCACGCTATAATACATGCAGCGGCGCATAGTGTGTCAGAGCTTGAAGTATCGTCCAAACCATGACGCTGTGAATTTTTAACAAAGCTCGTGTTACGGATTTACGAGGCCAGGTTTCCAGTCACTGCACGACGGTGATCTTCATTCCAGACACAAGATTATGAGGATAAGCAACTATATGGACGGCGTTTTCTGACTAGTTCACATCGAACAGTCGTATTTTTGGGGGGTCTTTTTTTTTTAATCAAGGCTAGACCTATGTATCAAATTTAATTGTCTAGATATTCATTAATGAATGATCGAATGGTTAGCATGATCTCAACAGGAGATTTTATCACAATGAATCACCAAGATCGACTGTTGCTAGAACAGATTAATCAGTAATTGTGAAGGAAAACATCGTTCACGCGCAAGTCTTGTAGACGCGAGTAGACGAACTTTCCGAGAACTCTGTATCCTCGACAGACTCTAGTAAAAATGCCCAAACTGCATTTTCCCCTGGTACATTATTGCTATAACTTGGCTTAAAATAGAATCGTCTCGATACCTGGACATATTTCCCACAGCCATAGCAAGGTTTTTGAACTAAAAGAAAACAGTTCGATGTTGCCTAAAAATGCTGTGACACATCTATATTAGATCAGTACCACTGACTAGAGTTTGTGAAAACGTAGCTGGACCATATTGTGAGATGAATTCTTATGGAGCTATTGACATGGAGGAACTTCAACACAACTAACCGGGCCGAAATTTTCATAATTAACTTAAAAGATGATTTTTTAAGGGATTTCTTCGTGGGCGTGGGCTAAAATTTTCCATGTGATCTGCTTCTTAGGGTAGTGACACCATTCGGTGAGTTCATTGTCTGGACATTTGTCAATTTGGACGGTCTTGAGACAGTTTTACAAATGGAAAATGTGCGTATCTGTGAACATCCCTTTCTTGATAAAAATCATTTGAAAGCGAACCGCAATAAAAAAATACATTCTCTTGCCCAGAAAACGTAAGAACTTGTGGCAAAACGCTAAAAAAGCGACTACTGATCCGCACAGAAGCTGGAATAGCCACACAACAACTATGTTGGGGAATACATGTTTTGATTAAAAACGTCAACGTAATAACTCAGCAGCGTATACCAATAAGCAGTTGGGCCCATTTTTTTGTTGCGAATGCTCGCGATATGACTGTGATAATACTTGAGCATTTCTGGAACGAAGCCTTCATCAAAGACGCAAGTTTTGTTAGTTTGTAATACCATGATTACATGTGAAATTTAATTGGTATTGTTTGAAATCCTTTTGGGATATTAATATTGTTGATGGTGGGTACCAGCTCTTGTAGGACTTGATTACGTTAATGCGTTCTGTGGCATAAAACAGTGCTGCCCTTTTGATGTTCACTAATGTATGTTACTGAGGGAAAATTAGTAAAAGTATGCATGCTGATGAGGAAATTTAGGGATTAAATCTCCCCTTGAGTACAACAGAAATGGAGGTCATCATGGTATTACCATAATTAACTAGGTTTCAGTTAAGGCCGGGACAATATATGGAGCAGTATTGCATGGATTATTGAACCAATCACCAGATACGTTAAAATATGCCATTTCTATGATAAATTAGACTTAAGTTAAGACTGGTACAATTCACGATGCAATATCGCACGGGTTATTGCACCAATTACCAAATATGCCAAAATATGCGATTTTGAAATACCGTCATTGATGTTTCTACCACAGTATAAAAACACCACAGCTATTTTCGATCTGTTTTATAAAATAGCTCAGTTTTTTTTCTTCTGAATTTTCGACACGTAAGGTTGTCCATGTCTCTGTATTTGAACACAGAATGAAAATGACGTCAAGAGTGTCTCTGTGCACCGAAAGAAAATGAGGTTTGTCCAATCGGCGTGTGTGCACTAACAATACATCACGACAATAACGGCAACATAAAATAATTGCATTCATCCCCAAGTTTCACAGAACTTTTACTCTTATTCATTTGACAGACTTACGTTGTCATAGCAAAGAATTTGGCCGGCGTCCTTCAAGTCAACAGGTTCACGGCATCCAAGTCATGTTTTTTGTTTGGACCAAGGAACAAACTTAGAAAATTCACGTGTTATATAGTTACACATCAGTATCCTTTTCACACCTGGACAACAAAGTTCATAAATTTAAGTGAGGGTTAATCAATGGTAGCTGGTGTGATAAAGGATTTAACATTACAAGTGAAACTCAACGGCCACGAGGGGCCGTAGGCCCGGAGTGGACGTTCAAGCTTCACGAGCGATGTTAAATTCTTTATCACACGAGTGAACATTGATTAACCACCTTATCTCACGACTCACCCACAATGAAATAGTTTATTTTCTCCAGTTTAAGGTCCAAAAAACGTTGGTTGGTAGAAATTAAGATACTCACTCATTAGTAGGCGATAAACCGTTTATCCCACTGTTTTGAAAGGAAAGCAGTGTGATAAGTGGTTATCACTCTCCTGAATACTAACGAGTGAAATAAAGGATTTAACCCTTCTGTTGAAACAATAAATTGTGGGTGTGTCATGAGATGATCATTTCTACACCAGCGATTTCCATAATCAAATAGTGATATTTTGGTAGGGTAACAGCGTTGTCTATATTCCTTGACAATCTGACAGAATATTCGAACTAATTATATTAATCACAATTTTAACAAACTGCGTCTTTTTAGCATTAAATAAACCGCCATCGGAGTCTGAGTAAGTATTGTGAAAAAATGAGAAATTACATCCATACATAACGGACGATTGACCTTGTTATTGCAATGCATAACAAACTCGTGGGATAAATAACATTTAAA
The DNA here is from genome assembly GCA_030142905.1 of Heliopora coerulea. Classification (NCBI taxonomy): domain Eukaryota; kingdom Metazoa; phylum Cnidaria; class Anthozoa; order Scleralcyonacea; family Helioporidae; genus Heliopora; species Heliopora coerulea. The sequence goes on along the minus strand of JASJOG010000034.1, from coordinate 468,305 downwards.
CTAAAATTAAAATTAAATCGGTAATAATTGTAGCATAATATAATTAGACAAAATAGAATTATAGTGATATAATTAAAACAATTAATTATAGAAATAAGTAATTTGTATGACCTTGCTGTAGAAGTGTAGAAAAGTCGGAGATTTTTTACTTTTGTATAAATTCCAACATGTCGTAAGAGTGTTTTACATTTGTTGCCGTGGTAATTATACACGTAAAGATCGCTTGTTATTGGTAAATAACTGACTCTTATAGCTGATCATACGTTTTCTATCATACTGCTTTTCCCTAGATTAATCTACTAACATCAAATTTTCAATCATATATACACACATATATACCAAGAAAGATCCCAAAGAGTCAAGACGGCTCTCTTCCTGTATATAGGGATGGATTTATAATAAATCCAACCTAATTTAAAGGTGACGTACCATGACAAAGCTTGGATCCGAATAACTGATTTTAAACTTTTATGTTTTCATATGTTTTAAAAAATTTTTTTCAATAAAACATGATCGTAAGTTTTCTCTCATACTACTTCAAATTTTTATGCCTGGCGAAGAATTAAACATTTGCCGTTTGCGTGAAGAGTAAGCTGAAGAAAACGCTCCAGAGTTCCTTTGCGAAAATTATTTCTAAAGGATAAATATTTCCGTTCATTTTACTCGTGAGGGCACATGTCGTAGTTAGGCCTGGTGACGCTTAAAAATATTCTAATGTTTGTCTGTCTTCTTTCCCTGTCTGTTTACAAAGAATTGTATTTGCGGTGATTTACACGGGGGAGATGATCCTCAAAGTAATCTCTAAGGGATTCCTCTTTCACAAATTCGCCTACCTACGAAATTCGTGGAATTGGTTAGACTTCATCTGTGTCATAATAGGGTAAGTATTACAGCGCAAGACTTTTAGTGCATTTGAAGTGGAATACCAACCTAGAATGAAATGGATAAAAACAAGGCCTATTTTAAGAAATATTTAATGATCCACAAATTCAAGAACATATGTTTACCCTAGAAATGAATTTGCTGTGGATGATTTCCAGAGCAAATAGGAAAATAAGTGTTAAAAATCAACAACGGTGGTTAACACTTGCTGACTTACAACAATTCAGATTGTAAAATTTTGTACTTAAAAAAGAAGTTCGATTTTTGGCAGGGGATGGGACACCATAGACAGCTACGTTCAACTGATTAAAGTTTATTTTAGGGGCTTAAATTAAGTGAGGGTAAGTAAGACAACGATTTTAATGATGCACTCTCTCCATCTTTAACGACGCACACTTGGGATAAAATAACACACAAAGTGTGCATTAATACACGCTTCAAATAGGCCATGGATAGAAAAGTGTACAGGTTCATTTAGTGTATTAAGTTCAGCTGACAGATCACAATCAAACGTGGCAGTAAGTTTCTTGTACTTGCTAATTAAGATATACACAGCCTCGTTCTGTCGTACGAAATCCGAATAAATTTTTCACGGAGATGAAGTTATGGGGAACTTTCAATGTGAAGGTAAAAGAAACGAATGTCTGCAGTTATTTTTAGAAAGCTTTATTGTAAGCAGACTTCTATATATAGTCACCGGCTAGTGGTCAGTCTTAACTCTATGAACCTTTTTCATAGTGATAAAAAGTCCTGTTTACCATGCACGGGGAAACTAGTATAGTACTTAACATAGACTGATTTAAAAATAGGTTGATTCCAGATTCAGCAAATGGGTTGTTAATAAATCTGTTCATTATCTTTTCAGGTATTTGATCTTTATTCCTGGTGTGTCAAATTTTTCTGTAGTCCGTACTTTCCGGGTATTGAGAGCTTTAAGAACGATATCAGCGGTCAAAGGTCAGTTTTGAAAGTATCATGTGGATATTCTTATTACCATAATACATGAAACTGGTACAAGTTAAAAATAGGTCAAGAAACATGAAACCTGGTTCACACGCGAGCATAAGCATAGGGACAAAACAAAAGGCCAAACAAAGGAATGAAGTCAAGTCTGCAACATAATGATTGTCGTAATCATAAGCACAAGCCATGTGCCAAACAAAAGACGAAACAAAGAAAAATTCTTGTTGTTTTATCTTTGCAAGTCCCTGAAGAGATATAATGCTTTGTTTTTGTACCGATCTTGTCCTTATACTTATGTCGCTCGTGTGAACCAAGCTTTAATAGTACAAAATGAAGCTTGCACCGTACTTCTGTTTGGTGTCAGTTTGTTTCGTAGCTGTATTGCTATTTCCTGTAATACCATGACTGTCACATTTTTGTTGTTCTCAGGGAGAGATTCATTTGGAAAATTCCCTGACAACAAAGAAATTTTCCAGTTTTCCTGTTGATAGCATGGATGAACAAACAAAATGAGAAAAGAAGTACTGAGAACACAAATCATATTTCGGCGCTAATCATGGTATTACGAACTTCTACCATGACATGAAGAGTATTAGTGATTAAATGTCCCGTCAAGCTTAGGGATATGGAGTATATCACTGATGCACAATCAGTACGTGGGACACTTACAGCGCAGGCGCTTGTCGCTCACTAGTCCCATGATGTACTCCCGCTGTAACTATGTAATACTAACTTATCTTCTCTTGCCAAACCTGGTACGTGTATCTTACAGGTTTAAAGGCCATGGTGAACACGTTAATGAAATCAATTAAAATGTTATCGGACGTCATGATCCTCACGATATTCTTCATCTGTGTCTTTGCCTTGATTGGCCTACAGCTTTTCAAAGGAACGCTTCGCAACAAATGCGTGAAGCTGATGCCCAGTAATGTCTCAGGCGATTACTATTACAATTTCACTATCAATGAGAGTAAGTAGCTTTAACCTTCAAGTAACGGCTGATTTGGTCTGAGCAATACAGTCAACTTTCGTTATTGCGGACACCCTGGGGACTGTCATTTGGTGTCCGTAATAGCGAGAGTCCACAATAGCGGGGTGTGAGAAAAATGACCCAAAGTTAGGTTGTAAAATGTCTTTACTATGTATTACTGCTTTTTTATTTTAAAATGTCCAGTTTCTTTCAATTTCTAGTTAACATTTACTGTGATATATAAATACACAATACAAATTAAAATACAAATCAAAAATTTATATTGAGAAAAAAATATTATATACCCAAACCAAAAATCAAACTGTAACATGAATCAGTGTCAATTGCCTTTTCCTTCACTGTAAAGCTACAATAACGTAACAAAACTCAGTCGACTTATGCGAAGTTAGTAATCCTGTTTTGGACAAATACTGACAAATACTAACAAATTCATGGCAAGTCAAGAAAAGTGTGAAGAATACAAGTCTCTCAAGTGGTTGAGAGGCCACCATGCTTACAAAGATGAATTTCAGCCTGAAATTGACATGACTCTCGTGCTTCAAAGTGAACCGGAAAATGCCAAAGATCCACATGCTGTGGCCATAACAGAAAATAACGGACGAGTTGAGGGGCATATCCCTTTAGGACTGTCCAAAATTGTTTCTTCATTTTTGAAGAGTAAATCACAGAGGAGAAGCTGTCATTTGTGGAAAGAGGGTAAACAGAGGAACTGGCCTGGGTTTACAGGTTCCCGTTCTTTACAAGTTTTATGGTGAAAATAGATATTTGACAAGACTTGACAAACTCATTATTGGCAGTGATATAGCCAAGCAGTCCTTGCGAGACAAACACGAAGGAATAGCCACTGCACAGTCTACACAAAAGCGCAAGTCTGTCAAGAGCATTGAAATGGCAAAACAAACTAAAAAGCCTCGAAAGTAATGTAAACAGAGCGGAAGAACTTTGAAGATCGGAACATACACCTTGGTTGTATTGAAAGACACGTTTATATTTTGTCTGTCATTTTTGTCGACAGAAGTAATGACGAACAGAATATTCAAAGTACTTCCGCTGACAAACAGCAGGTGTCCGTTGTAACGAGAATAAAACAACACAAAAGTTAATTTGGGCCAGCACGAAGAGTCCGCAATTCCGTAATAGCGAGAATCCGTAATAGCGAGAGTTATTTCAATACATTTCATAGTAGTTTCGGCCGGGGATTTACTACCTGTCGGTAAAAACGGGGTGTCTGTAATAGCGGGGTGTCCGCAAGGCGAGAGTTGACTGTACTGGCTCACCTGCGAGGAGGGGGAGCTGGCCAGTTGTGGGAATCTGAAATGTCTTCGCAGCCCTCGGGGACGTCCCTCAGCGAAACCTTCATTAGAAAAAACTAACACTTAATTTTGAGCTGATTTTAATTTTTAAAATTGCTGGATTTTAATTTCATACTATCGAGGGTAAGTGCAAAATGCCCTTTGAATATACATTTCAAGGGAGAAGTTTGGAATTAAGCATCGATTTGAAGGTGGACAAGACAGACATTTCGAAAAAGGACTTTTGGTTCATTTATCCAAATGTCCTGGCTTATGCTGATTTACCACGACGTCCTAGATAACTTTCCGAATTTACGAGAAGGCCTTTGGTTCGGAAAGAGTCTCCGCCTCTGTCGATGAGTAGCTAATGTATACCAGTTTTTTCCCTAGCTTAAATCTCACAAAAATTTTCCCTCTACAGGTAATTGGCTTATCAACAATAAATTTCCATTTGTTTGTGGTAATGGCAGCTACTCCGGGTACGTGAAATATAAACAGTATCACATGACTAACCTTGTTTGACGGAGCCACAGAGATGGGACGAATGACCGAATGTCACACACCTCGTTTCTAGTAACCAATAGGGGTTAGAATTTTGGATTAGTGTCAGGGTTAAGGATTAGTTTCGCCAAGGGTTGGTTAGTTACTCTTCGCGGGTGTGAATCGAACTTTGAGGGTCAGTTATTTCAAAAGATAGTTGACTGGCTTTGTTGACGCGAGCGGAGAAGAGAACAGACTTATCTAACGTAAAGGATAAGTAATGGGCATCAATAACTCCTGGGAGTAAGACACCAGACGTCACTGTAGCTTTTCAGCGGTCTTTTCCGCGTTCAACTTTCCGCACTCACGACGTCGACCGTATCATGCAGCACTGATCCACACTTTTCGTTTTCTAGACACTGCCCTGAAAACTACACATGTCTCGATGACATTGGAAAGAATCCTCCTCAAACCAACATTCCTTTTATCTCGTTCGATAATTTCCTGTGGTCACTACTCACCTCCTTGCAGCTCGTTACCTTGGACTCTTGGGAAATTGTATATAACGTGGTAAGTACGAGTTGTGGTCTTAAGCCCTGGCCAAACGCATCCAACATCATTAAACATTGTTGAATACAACTTTGTTGGATGGTGTTGGTCTGCGTGGCCAAACGAATGGAACATCTCGTGTGGTGCGGACCCGAATTGTGGAGATTAGGGATCTGGGACACATAATGATTCCAAATTTTAAGTCAAACTATCCGTCGCCCTTGCCTGAGAGAGGACTTGTTTCGCGTGCGCAACAAGGTTGAAGTGCGCGGCCCATCGAGCGCAACTTTGTTGTTCACACGCGAGAACAAAAGAAACGTTGAACGATGTTGCATCAAATGTTCGATAGAAATCAAACTTATTTCAACATCATACGACATCATGTAACATGGTGGCCAAACGAGTTCAAAATGTTGCATTCAACAATGTTCAACCATGTTGAATTGCGATGTTGCGTTCGTTTGGCCAGGGCATAAAGAGCGCCAGGTTCGCGTTAAGAGCGCGCGCGTATGAGTACTTCAACATATTCGAAGAACTCACAATCATTAAACCCTCAGCTAAAATATCTTCACTAGCCCCCGGGGCTGGCTAAATAATTTGGGACAAATTCGTTAATTAGGATATTTTGGAGCACTAACCGTAGTCATCGTGTGTTGATCTGAAGATGCTGAGCGTTCAACAACGAAATGTCAGACTGTATTAAATCTTTTTAATTTTATACTTGTGATTATGGTTGTTCTAAGAATTTTATGCTGAGTATTAGTATTCCTTTTACGAATGTGATTTCCGCCTGGTGAATCAATTGCCGATAGACTGTATAACAGACTGAATTTCTTTTAAAAAATTCAAGGGTTGAAGGGTTGAATTCAGAGGGTATTTTTGTGACTCCAGGTTATTGGCGCAAACGGTCAAATGTACGTTTTATATTTCCTGTTTGTGGTTTTTCTCGGGCCGTTCTACCTTATCAATCTTGTCTTGGCCGTCGTGGCTCTCTCGTACGAACTGGAATCGGAAGCACTGCAAGATGAAGCTCTGAAGGAGAAAAACGACTTGGCGTTAAAACGAAGCGCATCCACGTACGACTTTGATTGCAGAGAAATGCCGGAGCCGTTATATTTGGATGACATCCCGCAGAGACCCGAAGAGCTAAAATACGAACCAGATCACAACTCACGACCACCGAGCAGGAACACGGCAACTCCAAGTTCAAACAATGCATTGGAGCTTGGAGAAACCTACGACCAGGAGACAAACACCCAAGCAGGTTGTTGTACGAGTTTCAGATTAATGATTAAGAAGCTAGTAGAAAGCGCGTTTTTCGAAGGATTTATCACTGCTTGTATTTTACTGAACACGTTGTGTATGTCACTGGAGCACCATAACATGGACAAGACGTTTAAAAAGGTTTTGGAATACTGTAACCTGGTAAGTGTTGTGTTATGATAGTATACAAAGTTGGAATACTAAAGAGGACAAGTGACGTGGGTGAACGTGAGGGGACTGCTTAACATACGAGGGGACGTGACGGATACTCAAGGCCAAAGGAAAATAAGGAGACAAAGATTGGGGCACGGAAAATGCCAGAATGATTTTCCGCGTTGCATGTAAACATATTAGAGATGAAATTAAAAGAGAAGAATGAAGGAAGAGAGGGAGAAAGGAAAGGAAGGAAGGAAGGAAGAAAGTAAGTTATAAGGTATTTTTCTCAACAGAATGCGGAAAATTGACGTATGAAAATGAATTTCACATATAAACTTTTCATTTCACATGTGGAATTTAAACAATTCACACACATTATATATGTGCAATTACATGTGAAATTTTTTGTAAGTGTGCAAGCGACAACCTTATCACGTGGACTGGACCTTATGATACCGTTTAATAGACTGAACATCAATGTGACCTTCTGTCAATGTCTCCTTTTCCCAGGTGTTTACAGTGGTGTTTATATTGGAAATGATTCTCAAGTTAATGGCATTAGGGGTGAAGAGATATATCAAGGTAGCCTGGAACGTTTTTGACGGTATAATTGTTATCATGAGTATCGTGGATATGACTATGGAGTACTCTAAAGTCGGCGGGAATGCCGGTGGAGCACTCAGTGTCCTCAGGACGTTCCGGCTGGTAAGCAGACTGCTTTAGTAAACACATTAAGCGCACACATACAAACGACTGCTATAATTTACACTTAAGATCGAGGAATTTCCCACTTGCAAATAGACTATTACTCACATACACATACACACACGCACACTCGCGGTTGTTATAATTGTAATAGATATATTCCAGACTTAAGACATGACTACACTTGTAATTATTTTTACTTGCACAGGGGTTCCAACATCATCAAGAAAAATCGGTGTTAAAATGTTTAAAATGCGCAAGCTGTCACGCTTTTCTCTCCTTTCGAAACAATTCTTGTCTGTCAACTTTGTTCGACTATCTCAGTCCGTCTGTCTCAACGGCATCTGTTTCGATTCACGTTTTGGGCTGAATATAAGAAACGTGACAGCACGCGTATTTCAAACGTTATAACGTACCACTACCATATTCATTCCACTGAAAACAAAGGGTTGTCATCAATCACAAGCCTATGGTTTCGATTCTCAACAGTGGCCCAAAAAACATGCGACAGCATGCGCATTTCAAACGTATTAATAAAACACTACTGCAATCACTCCATTGAAAACCCAGGTTTGTCATCAACTCAGAAAATTATCCCTGAGCCCCTGAAAACCTGGTAAAACAAAACATTAATCTGATGATTAAGATGTACCAACTTGTTGCATTCTCTAGCTACGTGTGTTAAAGCTTGCAAAATCGTGGAAAACAATGGGTAACTTGTTGGCGACGATTGGAAAGAGTGTTGGAGCAGTGGGCAACATCACTGTAATCCTCCTCATACTAATGTTCATCTTTGCAGTAGTGGGAATGCAACTGTTCAGGAATTCTTACAAAGAAACCACCTTTCGGGAAGGTATACCACGGTGGAACTTCCAGGACTTTCCACACTCGTTTATGATGGTATTCCGAATTATTTGTGGCAAATGGATTGAACCTTGTTGGGATGTTATGCGCGCTACGGGCGAGCACGCTTTCATTTATGTTTTGCTGGTGTTCATTATCGGTCAGTGGATTGTGTTGAATTTGTTTCTTGCGCTGTTGCTCAGTTCTTTCGGTGGTGACTCGCTGAGTGAAGAAAAAGAAGAAAAGAAAGACAAGAAAAAGAAGAAGTTCAGCTTTCTGAAGCTCTTTCGGAGGAAGAACAAAAAGGGAAGAGTTACTCCAAACACCTCGAAGGAGGACCTAGACGAAAAGGAGGACGATGTAAAGAAGGAGGAGATAATTGAAAATGCAGCAGTGCCAGTGATGATGAACGGAAGCGGTCGAGATCCCAGTTGTAACACCATAAGAGCAGGTACAGTAAGAATTGAAAAGAAAACCCCAACACACATAATTGTTACAAAATAACAATTATCAGTAATTAGTTAACTAATTATAATTATCATAACTATAATTATTATAATCAAATGATACTACGCCAATACCTATGAGCAATATTCATCACGACCATTGTCATTACCATAGTTACACCATCAATCACGACATCACCAACATCACACCGCCACCACTTACATGTTAAAATATTTACATATTAAAAATCATTGGTCCATCGGAGAAACATGGACACTTGGTTCCCTTTAAGCTCAATGTTAACTTTGGGGGTCAGTCATCAAGAGTTATAAGGTATCTCAAGATCTATCACATCAACTTCAACGACGCGTCCTTTGAAACAAAAGAATTCTTCAAGTAAAACAAAGGGAATAAATGATTTTTCATCTCCACAACATTCTCAACGCCGTCGTCGTTGTGCATACGACGTCACCCAGACTATTTTCACGTCTTGAGGAAGACGTCAGCTCGCGGAGTGAAAATGGCTGTTACTTAAGATTGAATTCAACCCGAGACTACAGTCATTTTATGAGAACTGGAGCGTTTTACGAGCCATAAAGCAAGCCACAAGTATAAAGTACGGTGGTCAATAGACCGTGGTTTCCTTAAATGCGGAAATTTTAAATGATGCCGCCGTCGTTCAAGTTGATGCCGTAGATCTTAAGGTGCCCATTACTTCACCGTTATCACGACCTACGCCCAGAAGTCATTAACTAAGACAACAAACCCTGGCCAATACACGCAAATCTAGCAGAACAAGTTGGTTTGTCGTATTGATGTGAGATAAGTGCCCGACATATGGCACCTGATAAAAGTGGGCAACATTTACCGTATCCCCTTTTTAGGGTCTGGAGAAAGTGCTAGAAGTGATGGGGAAAGTGTTAAACATGGTTCCGTCAATGGTGATCCTTCGCACACCACCTTCCCCGTGACCGTTGTAGTAGACGAGACGAAAGAAAACCATATAAAATCCAACAACATTGGCAGTCCATTCGAGCAAGACAACGGCTCCTCAGAACAAATGAACGTTGCCAACGGCGGAGGACTTGGTGTACCAAATGGTAACTCTCACAAAGGTCAGACATTCATCTTACTGTTCTTCATTTCACTTCATTCTTCTTCAATTCTACTCCCTTCACTACTTTTTGCTTCTTCTTCTTTTCTCATCTATTTTTCCATTTCTTCCTAAGTTGTTTTTCTTTGTACTTCCTTTCCTTCCTTCTCTTTTCCTTTTCCTATGTTCTTCGATTCTTTATCTTTTCCTTTTTTTTTTTATTCTGCTCACTTCGTAGAAATGCATTATGAAGCTATTACTACTAATCTTTACGCCTTCTCTCCTCCTCTGCCATTTCCTGAAGCTGCGCACACCTGATTTACAAATCGCTGATTCTTAATATCATAGGATCCACTCCTGATCTGAAACGATCGTCCTCAAATCTAAGTCAGTCTTCGGTCAGTCTTAACGGAGCGAGACGAGAATCATTTCAGGGTTCACTGGGCCTCAATTCGAACGCTCGGAATAACTCGGTACGCGGCAGTCGGCGGCCAACAATGATGAAACAAGGTGAAGATGGAAGTCCAGTTGCTCCGGATTGCTACCCGGCGTTCTGTTACAAAGATGGAATTTGTTGCATCTGTTCACCCAGCATCAAATCGTCCAAAATTCGGAAACTATGGACTTCACTACGAACCAAAATCAATTTCTTTGTTGAGCACAAGTACTTTGAGTCTTTTATTCTGTTCCTCATCGTCGTTAGCAGCCTGTCTCTGGTAAGTTCCCGCCAGTAAAACTTGTTTTAGATGTGATTCTAACTGTACTCGTGATGCTGTTACTAAAGAAATGAGTAGTGATTGTACTCGAGTGATGGCATAATGGCAGTACAAGCGCTGGTCGAAGAATTAGCGACGATGACCAAAGCTATACTAGCGGTGGTCTCAAAAAAGCCAGTGGTAGTTGCAGCGGTGCCGGAAATAATATGCATGCTATTCGCAGCACTGTCGCTGTTATTAAAGTTCGTAATTTTTGCCGGGGAGGTAAATGAGGGTTTGTTCGCCCGTTTGAAGTTCTTGACTGAAACAGTCAAACAGGAATTTCTGCGGCCTCGACCCAGTATTCATCATCGAGCCCAAGAAGTCCCAAGAAGTCCCCTAAGCGGAGATTTATAGATTGGAAAACGGAGATCAGGTGCTTAGTATTCTCGCCGGTGCTATACTGGCACTTAAACCCGACTCTCTACCAGGAGTGATTTCTTTCGCATCTACAGCAGGGCCAATTCATACGCACTTATGCTCCGCAAGAAAGTAGAGCTAGAAACATACTCCGAGGAATAACATCTTGCGAACTCAATATTTGAGCCATCAGACAAGAGGAAACAAATCACAGTCTGATAGCTTAAGTATTAACTTTACAAAATGTTATTCACCAGAGTACGTTTCTTGCTCTACCTCTTTAAGTTGTCGGCTGGTGATGGTTCTCTGCAAGAAAGCTCCAACTTCAAATTGCTTTGGTTAACGGCGGTGGTAAAATTTGACTGATAGGATTCAGGAGTTATGTTAGCTGTATTCCTCTGCCCATAGGCGAGACAGCCATGAGTCAGTTAAAGGATAGTCGTCTGATAGCTGTATTGTACACCGGGTAAAGTGAACGCCATCCAACCGTTGTGACGGAGGAAAAGGCGAGAGGTGTAGTAGCACTCAGAAACATATCCAGTAATATGTATGTGAATCTCACTCAGTTTTTTGTTATTACAGGCCTTTGAAGACATTCACTTAAAAAACCGTCCGACGTTGGAAAAGATTCTGGAATACTCGAATTACTTTTTCGCGGTAGTATTTGGCTTAGAGTTCCTCCTAAAGCTCATTGGCTACGGATTCGTTGGCTATTTCACCAGCTTTTGGAATTTGTTGGACGTTTTCATTGTAGCAGTAAGTAAAAAAAGTAAAATTATTGAGCCTTACCTTTGGTTTACACTTTACAATCTCCAAGGCAGACGAAGGATAATAAGGTGAAATGTCCTCTCCTCTCCTCTTTTCATCTGAAATGCAAATAAAAGCTTTTGTAAGGGCCCATTGACACGATACGATTCTTGTGTGCGATCGTTCATCCTGGGGTATGTAATGTTGTCTCAAAGGCACAATTCCTGCTTTCCATTCGATCACTAATGTATCAATGCGTCCGGAAGGCTCCAGTGACGTAATTGGATACTTCAAAAGAAGATTAGGGACCTTAAAATCAACGACGTCCTTTTAAATTTAGACATTTAAAGAAGCCACGGTTTATTGATCACCGTGGTTAATACTTGTGGCTTGTTCTGTGACTCCTAAAACGTTCCAATCCTTCTAAAACAACTGTAGTCTCGGGTTGACTTCAATCTTAAGTAACAGCTTTTTTCACTGCGCGAGCTGACGTCTCCCTTAAGATGTCAAAATGGTCTGGGTGATGTTGTATGACCAACGACGACAGAGTTGAGAATGCTCTGGAGAATAGAAATGATTCATTCTCTTTGTTTTGTAAGAAGAATTCTTTTGTTCAAAGGACGTCCTCGTTGAAGTGATGTCTTTGATCTTAAGGTCCCTATTCATATACAACAACAGTGAGATTCAAAAGCAACACGGCCTGGCCATCCTCTGTTTCGTCTTCTAGATAAATAATGGGGGAAACTGCGTTGTTTGTATTACCTGAGAAACGGGAGGTGCCAGAACGAAAGTTTTCACACCATGCATTTACACATTTATATATGAGAACATAACACTTCACTGCAAAGCTAAAATTGTTTAAAAACTTAAAAATGCTATTTCACGTAACCATCGAAAATAAATTAATCAATAAAACACTCCACTACAAAAACCCGAGGTGTCTCAATTTAATACTTTCGTTGAGAGGAAATGCTATTTTTTTTCTTTCAAATTAGTCACATGGCTTTTCTTTCAGATATCTGTGGCTACGTTATTCGGCAACGAAAGCCTGAACGCTCTTCGTTCTTTGCGAGCCTTAAGACCTCTTCGCGCAGTCTCGAAATTCGAAGGAATGAAGGTATGTCAAATGAGACCAAAACGTAAAAACAAAAACGGTTGGTGAAAAAAACAAAACTAACTAAATAAAATTTCAACCATGTTCTGATTACTCAGGGAATAAAACTTTGATTCAGAATCACTGTCACGACGAGGCTATCATTTAGGCCTAGTTTGTACTAAAAGCTGTGTTGTGAGGAGCCGTATTAGTATTATTTATTGGCTAGGCGAGACGAGGCACAGCTTGGGTTTACATAGCCATGCCGTGCCTGCAAATCTCTGTATCTAATTTCCCAAAAGTACAAGAAAGAAAGCCAAACATGTGTTCCTCAACAGACAGAGTAGCGCATGTGTAGGCACGGCACAGTTCGTCTCAACAAAGTTTATAAGTTGAACTTCAGCAGTGTCGAGCCGTGCAGCACGGTTAAACTATTCAGTTTATAAGCCAAGCCAACATTGGTACAACTCGGAACGACACGGGACATGAACTAGACATCAGACAGCACACCCATCAAACCGGCAATACCGTACGATAAAAACCCAAAACAGTCAGGGAACTGCTAAGCCATACAAAAGGAGATACTGACTTTTCAAGCGCTGGCCCTTCGTCGGAGTTAAAGGGCTTCGGCAGTTCCCTAACCTTTGATGCTTCGTACACGTCGCTGAACGGTACCCACGCAGGATTTGATCAAGTATGATGTTTTATTTTCGATGTTTCGACTATCTTGTAGTCATCATCAGGAATGCTGTGGGTGTAATATGACGAACTATATATATATATGTATGATGAAAAGTTTGTTCTCAAGCTTTTATCTCAGAAAACGTCTGAGCTCCCCAACGGGAATCGAACCCGTGTCTCCCGATTGCCGGTACGGTTGTTTTACCACTACACTATAGGGTCTCAGACGGCAAGTATGATGTTAATTCAGGACCTGGTTCGTAATATTGATATGCCTCTTTCGTACTTGAAAGCTGAACATACCATATTGGAGACACGGGTTCGATTCCTGTTGGGGAGCTCAGAAGTTTTCTGAGATAAAAGCTTGAGAACAAACTTTTCATCATACATATATCCAAACTTACAAACATCTACACTTAGTAAGATGAAATTTACTTACACACACACACACACATATACATATACATATATATATATATATATACACACACATATATATATATATACATATATATATATACATATATACATATATATATATATATATATATATATATATATATATATGGGAAGAGAGCTGTTGACGTCAGGCAAATGTATTAATGGAATATTACAAGCTCTTTCGAAGATTTCGTCCCGTGGTTGAGAAGCGGCTTTTGAAAATAATAATGATTTTAATCTTCGGAGTCATCACTGTTTTGTATTTAATCAAAATAGTCAGTGGTTATCGAAACTTCTAAATGCCTCCCTACAGCTCAGGATTTTAGCTTGACAAGTGTTCGCGCATTGCCCGTGAGTAACATTTTCGCTCGTCTTTTTGTCAGGTTGTTATCAACTCTCTCGTGCTGTCCATACCGGCGATAGGTAATGTCGTTCTGGTGTGTATGGTGTTCTGGTTAATCTTCTCCATCATGGGCTATCAGTTCTTTGGAGGAAAATTCTACAGGTGTATTGACAGCAGCGGTGAAAGACTACCTACACACATAGTTGAGAACAGAACCATGTGTGACGAGGGAAAAGGATATAGATGGGTGAACGCAAAAGTCAACTACGACGATGCCTTCAGCGGGTTTCTGCCACTTTTTCAAGTGGTAGGTTTTGTTTTCTCACATACGAAAATTAGAGCGCGCACCAGTTGCGGTACCGAAAAAGATAGCTGTCTTGTACATTTAACGATAATCCTTTCCTCAAAGTGTAAGTTGTATCTTGTTGGCATTTAGGATGATAGGGTTCTAGTAAGATTAAGATTTTGTTGGAAGAAAGCACTTAATTTACTTGCTCAATTCATAGCAACAATTTGAAGATCTTTAAGCGGTTACTGGAGCTAATCCAAGTTTGGAAAGCATTGAGGTTAAATGGACAACCACTACCTTTCTGAGGTCCAGTAGTTATCACCAACAATAAATTCCCTACACACCTGGATCTCACTCTTCAAGAAGTATCTCAGTTTGAAATCCCTAATTCACAGTTAACGTTCGTTGCTGTTCAAATCTTTCAGGCCACCCTTGAAGGATATATGGAAGTCATATTCGACTCTGTTGACGCAGTTGATGTAAGTTCCTTCCCTAGATAGTTAAAAATGTAAAAATGTGTGTACCATGGATCCGAAGTTCGATTATCGATCGCACGAAATTTTGAGTTACCAACTACGAACTTCCTTTAGAAAATTACGAAATTCTTCTTGTTCCACTAGGTTGATAAGCAGCCAGAACAGGATAAAAACTACGCCATGAATATATTTTACGTGGTTTTCATAACTTTGGGTTCGTTCTTCATTTTAAATCTGTTCATTGGAGTCATTATCGAGAATTTCAGTACGCTTAAACAACAGGTAAGTGAACCTTCCCTGATGGTCATTCAAGATTAAATTACTGAAGTTCACTTTCCTCTGTTGAGAAGAATTCCGTACGTAGAGCTGTTCTATGATGTAACTTCTGGGGTTTTTTTTTTGTTTTTGTTTTATTTCACATATAAAACCCATTCATTTCTTTCCTCCATTCTTCTCCTTTTGGATAAAACACTTTCTAGATAGCAATAATTAGTAACCCGCTCTTTCCAAGCTATTCAAAGCTACACCTTTCCAAAACAATAATGTCTTTCGGATAACGTGAAAGTATTTGCCAGCAGATGGTATAAACCTACAACAGGTATCAGTTAATGCGAAACGATAACTTTTCAACTCGTTCTAGTATGAAGACACAGACGCCATGGGTATGTTCCTAACACCAAGTCAGAGGATCTGGGTTAATACCGTTTGTCGGACATACATGAAAAGACCAAGAAAGCAACCTAAAAGACCCACAGTTAGTAAATATAATGACTATATCAATAAACTGATTGACCGATCAACCATTAACCGAACTGAACCGAACCAATCTCTAACCAACCCAATCAACTCCAGCTCAATTTGATACCAGTACAATTTTAACCTACCAAGTGCAAGCAAGCCAAACCCACCCAATTAAACATACCCAACCTAAGTGAAACTGAACCCCAACCCTCCCATGCCACCCAATCCAATCCAACCCAATCAGCCAACCAAAAGAAAAGTCAAACCAACAACCTACCCAACCAACCGACCGACCAACCAACCAAACTCAACGAACAGCAAAAAGATGTAACTGAATACGTTTTTACAAGTGTTTTTATTGTTTATTCTTAGGCGGAATGGAGAGGAAAAATTTACGATTTAATCCAAAGCCGTTCATTTGAGTTCTTTATAATGACAATCATCATGCTCAATATAATTACCATGATGGCAGAGCACGACAAGCAGTCAGATGAGTTCACCAAAGCCTTGAATATCCTTTTATAAAATCATTTAAAGATCAACATCTCGCTGTTTCTCATCACTGCTATGCTTTTTCACCATTCCATACATTGTACTAACAGCTGTGTAGGTTATTAACTACCATTATGAAGAGGTCAGTCGAGACTGGAGATAGGAGAAAACGTAAATTACAACAGATAAGCTAAACAGGAAACTGACAAGCCCTCAGCTGAATGCATTACTTACTGCACCAACTACAAAGACTAGATGAGAAAGTCAGTGTACCAACTCAGAGCAAGAACCACTTAACCGATTAGAAACGTGTGCACTTTACTTAAGACTCATCAACAAATATACCTGAACCACTGCACAAAAGACTTCCTTGACATTAACAATATTCGACAGCACGTTGACAAAAGTAGAACTTAAAAGTAACTACTTTCCATCTGAAGTAACAACAAGACGTAAAATTTCGTAAGTCATTTGAATATGAGGATGACTGCAGCTGACGCCGTCATTTGGAACTGGATGAACCATACTTGAGGGATATTTATCCTTTAATTTGTGTCCAAAACACGAGAAGCACATTAATACAGTACAGCAGTGAGTCATTTAAGGAGATATCCAACATTTTAAATTTTTGGCTGATGAATCACTCCTAACCCTCCCGGAAACCTTGCCTAACAGTCTTTTAAGCCTGGTTTCCATTAAATCGTTAGAATCGCAAGAATTGCAATCGCAAAAATTGCAATAATCCTATATATGCGATTAGTCGCTTGAGTCGCAAGAGTCACTTCGATTCACGTTTCCATTAAATCGCAAGGGTCGCGACGACTGCTACGACACGATTTTTACGATTCTTGCGACTTAATAGAAACCAGGCTTTACAAAACTACACCAACCTGGACGATTAACATTAAAAAACAGCCTTTGTAACACTCTCACAAAGTTTACAACTCGTTTATAGCTCAGCTAATGAAATTTGTTAGAAAAATATAAACACCTCACGACATCCGAGGCCACAACTTTTCTCAAGTAACACTTCCAAAGTAAAATAGCGAAAAAATACCATAGCATGATGAGAAAACTGAGAACAGTTAACCGTCACACTTAATAGCCGTTGTTATTCAAATGCAAAAGTAGAATAAAGACTTTAGAAATGCCAAGTATTGGTTGCATTCCTTAACAAGAGTCTTGGTCCTTTCCTTGGCTAATACATATTCTGAACTGGATCTTTACCGCGCTCTTTATACTTGAAGCCATCCTTCGTTTGTTGGCGTTAAAAAGTGACTATTTCAAGTCCGGCTGGAATCTTTTTGACTTCACAATTGTCATATTCTCCATAACTGGTAAGTTCTGGGAAAGTGCCGTAAAATAACGGCATATGGACGGGGAGGAGGTGATGGAAACAGACCAGGCTAACATCTAAAATCACCGAATTTGTTTTCGAATAAGGACTGAAGGAAATCAGTGAGAGTTGTTTGCCAAAATTTCTGGGCGTTTTCTTTGTCGGCAAATCCCTGACCATTAGTTAAAACTCAGTTGTTTATCATTTGTTAGAAATTGTGCTGGATTCCAGAGGAGTCAAGATGCCATTCTCTCCCGGGCTCTTACGTGTAGTAAGAGTGTTTCGCTTGGCTAGGTTGCTACGATTCTTCGAAGGTGCCAAAGGAATTCGGAGTTTACTATTCGCATTAGTCAAATCTCTGCCTGGCTTAGCAAACATTGGCTGTTTGCTGTTCCTGTTCATGTTCATCTACGCTTGCATAGGTATGTCCCTGTGGGGCAACGTGAAGCACACCGGCTACCTCGACGACGTCGTGAACTTCTCCACTTTCTTCTCAAGTTTGTTGCTGCTGTTCCGCATCGCCACGGCCGCTGGCTGGAACACGATTCTTGAGCCGATGATGGTGACCCCACCAGACTGCGACGAAAACTATGGTGGTTTGAGCAACGGCAACTGTGGCATCCCTTGGTTGGCGGTCGTTTACTTCGTCAGCTACATCTTGTTAATTTTCCTCGTAACAGTCAACATGTACATAGCAGTCATCCTGGAGAACTTTAATGAAGCACAACAGCAGGACAAGATTGGCTTGTGCGAGGAGGACTTGGATGCGTACATCACGACATGGGAAACGTACGATTCCAAAGCAACCCAGTTCATCCACTACCGCGATCTTACGCACTTTCTTGACGCTCTGGACCCTCCTCTACGTATACCTAAGCCGAACGAAGGAGCGTTTGGCGAGTTGGACGTTCCCGTGCGTCAAGGGGACACAATACACTGCCTGGACCTGATCTTGGCCTTAGTGAAACGCGTGATAGGTGATATGGAAGACCTTACGGACGACGACAAGGCAAACATGTACGAGAAGTATGAAAATCGTTTCCAGTCGAGTTTCCCACAACGGCGCTCTAAACCAAAACTGTACACAATCTTACAGAGATACCAGCAGGAGACGGCGGCCGTGATTCGTTTGCAAAGAGCTTTCCGGGAAATGCAGGCAAAGAAGCAAGAGGCGAAGGACAAATTTCACAAATATTCCACGGAGGAGAAGTCCGACAAGGATGACATATGGCAGGAAAAACAACTAACAAACGAAAGCGTCCCTGTATCGACTACGGCCAAGAGACCTCGAACCAATTCCAGTCCACGGAAAAAAGCCCCTTTAGCTCAACAGGAATCGACTGATAGTCCAATACCTCAAAATAGGAAGCCTGCTGCTCAGGTTTTCCCTGTAGTTGAACAACCTAACGCTAACGGAGTACGTGAAACTGCTGAGAACTTTAAAAATGACCCGCACGCCGCTGAAGCAATGAACATGATGTGGTACAGTAGGGGTGGTAAAGGACAGACGCAGAAATCATCTGAGTCTGCTGTTTAGTAAGCAATAAACATAAAGCACTCCTCAAAGCCATTCGTAACCGCTACGAGAAAAAGAAAACAATCACATTTTCCAGCAGAGTTTGGAAAACGGCCATTGTTTTGGGAAGATAAAAAGCGCGGTTTTGACACCAAAGCGAGCTGACCTTGAAAACGATCCTTAGGGAGGACGAGAAAACCGTTAAACAAATGATCATGGACCTTATTGACCGAATTACCTAGTTATGCTGAAGTTGATGTACTTATTTAGCCAAAAGATGAACGTGGATTGTTGAAAAAAAAAATAGTGAGGCTATCATTTACCAACCACCTTGCTAAAGCAAGCAACAAAATTGTAGAGGTGGGGCTTCAAGATATAATATCCAATTGAATACAGACCCATAAAATTTGATTAGCCGGTGACTATATTTTTTAGATTTAATCAAGCATATGAACCCGGCGCGTTTTCAATAATTAGTCTTTAATCTCCCGTCGAACTTGTTTCCAGGAAAAAAAATAATCCTAATAACGACATAGTAATAGCGACAGTTGTAATCATCGTATTAATAAGACTACCAGTTTTCATTTTTTGCAACCAGTTGGATCCATAATTATATAAGTGTTGCAGACTAATAAAGAACTAACAGTTTTTAATCCCGTATAACTTGGGGAAGTGTCTTATTTGTATATTACAACAGACTTTATGTTTTTTTACGGTTAAATGTTAATACATGAAAGAACTTTATTAAAGATTTTGACATCAATAAAATACACCTCTGAGTCTAGCCATAATTACAAATGATCTCTTTCAATGATGTAAATAAATCAACTGTCCGTATGCCTTTATTCCTCTCATTTTATTGAAATAAATCTTTCTTTTGTTAAACAATGCACCAGTACATATATTCTAGTAAATAGCACCATGTGTCACTATAAATGCAGCCACTCATGTTCATTGATTCTTTTGACTAATGTCCAGTTTAACTCATTGTCCTGAGCTATTGTATGTTTTGAACAGTATTATGAAGGATGAAGATCAAGAGACTGAGGTTAAGGCTATGCATGTCAAGTGATACACTGCAGTATTTATGCAGTTGGCCTGTCTGACAATGAAGAATGAGAGTAAGTCTTCTATGAGGAGACAAACCAGATAAAAGTAATCAGCAGGATACCCAATGAAACCCACCAATTTGTGACCAAACAATAAACTTATGTTAAAAGTAGTTATTTATACACCTTTTGCTGTTCATTACCAGAAAATATACTATCATTAACACCAACCTCAAAGTCATTAACACAAAAATACATTTATTTCATTCAATCAACATTCATTTGTGCAGATTCACAACCATTTGCATCAAAGGGCATTCCATAGTGGCAACAGATGACCATTAACACCAATCTATTATACATTAGGGACACTGTAGTAAAATTTCAATTATGTAAGATATTTCTCTGGTGTAACTGAAATTTTATTATCATTAATGTATAATAGAATGGTATTAATGATCATCTGTTGGTGCTACAGAATGCCCTTTTATGCAAATGGTTGCATATCTATGCTACTGAATGTCCATTGAGTAAAATGAATGTATTTTTGCATTAATGAGTGTGAAGTTAGCATTAATGACAGTATATTTTCTGGTAATGAACAGCAAAAGGTGTAATAACTACTGGTATTTCTTTAAGGGAGATAAGGATATCCCACTCACACCTGCAATACAGTATGTTCACAGCTTGGTATTACTACCTCCAAAGTTGTTACTTGAAAGGATCACAATAATGCTGAGAACCAATCCTTCAGACAAAACTTTCCACATTATAAAACACTTATAGTGTTTGGGATAAAAGGCCTTGTATCTCATTTATAGTTCGAATATCTTGTCCCCAATTGGTCTGGGCAATTCATCAATTGTTTATCTCTTTATATATTGTTTTGTAATATATAGTTTTATGCCAATGAACTAATCCCAAAATCAAACTGAGAAGTGAAGGTCAGGGAAGATAACCAGGGATCTGAAAATGACATTTTCCTTCAAAACAGCTGAAACCAAACTACTTATACTCATACCTTTACCAGGTGATGTGGAAAATCATTTCTATATTTTAGGAAAAAACCTTGCTAAAATTTTAAATTTAATGCACCAGCAGTAGCAGTAGTGAGCAGGTTTAACTGCATTTTCCCAATGTATTTTGGTTGTTTTTTTAATTTTTCCAATGGTGTAGCAAGCACTATGAGCACCCAGGGGCAAACTTAACACAAAAATTAAAGACATAATGCCAATAACAGTATGGTGATATTTAGCAAAGATAAAATTGCTGTGGCTTTTGTGATATAGTCTATTTATTATACACTCAAACTGAATCCTTGTTTCTTACTGATTAAAATTCACCAGTTCATTCTCAATATCTGGAAGCCGTGACATCATTTCCACCAAATATCATGAATCATTCTATGGAGCTGTCCAAAAAAAGAGTTATTGGACACTGATAACACAACCACCTCAAGGCTGCAAAAATTACAAATTAGCAAAAAATGGTCAGCAGTTGTTTGAGAAGTTAATTGCACAAATCTTTTTAACGCAAATCTTTTCTTGCATCTATAGCTGTTTTGAATGTATAATAAAAAAATTATTGGATTTGGCTTGTGAATATCAAGAATTATCCAGACTGAAGTCAATGTTATCTGCTAAAGCCAAAGGCTTTGACAGATGACATTGACCGAGGTCTGGATAATTCTTGATATTCATGCTCAACCTTATCCAATAATTATTTAATATATTTCAGTATATATTTGGAGAAATTCCATTACATCACAATTTGGCACCCCTTATTTTGTGGTGCCCAGGACCAATTCCTTCCCTGCCTTCGATCAGAAAATATTACCGGGGGAAATCAACTTAAAGCAATAGGTGAAATTCAAAATGATGCTTAAATGGCAGGTTACTCCCAGAAAAAAGTTCCCTAGCTAGTTGTTCCTCCAAACCAAACCTGCTCAACATAGGGAGGTCAGAATTCCAATCATATTTTAAACTCATGCAAAACAACAAAAGCTTGGAGGGATGAACTTTGAAATTTCAGCAGGGAAACCAAGGGGGGGCAAATTATTCTCAAGGGGGTATTTGCCTCTTCATACTTCTTGCCTGCCCAAAAGAAAACCTGTGTCTATTCTGTGTTTCAGCATTATTTCAAGTAATACTAGTAAACTACTCATTGTCTCATTTTATCAGGCAAACAACAAATAAAAAAGCACACTACTTACAATTTACAACATTTAAAAGTTGCTTCTAGTTTGAACGTGAATATTCCCGCCATTTTTGGAGCATCCGCCCGCGATGTAGTTGGGCAGAGGTGGGCACGCAGTTTTTTGGCATAGATAAAACCGGAAAAAACCTGGAACGAGTGAAGTGCCTGGAACCACATGCTGGGATTACAAGTCGCTTCGTGAACCTTCATATCAGACTTTTGAGGAAGACTTGTTCAAAAATTCAAGCTGAATAGTGGTTATGAAACAGTTATTGCGGAATGTAACTGTTTTCCAGTGATGCGAAAGGACTGTATAGTCATTAGGTGAGTTCATTATACTTGCGGAGATATTCAGTTCATCAAATGGGTAGGATTTTACATTAACTTCACACATATTAAGTTACAGAAGTAATTAAGTTGTTTTGCTTTTACTTCATTGAGCTGTTAATTTTTCAAAGGACTGGATGTAGTCTCTCTTGTTTGGTCGACTTTCTTCTTACTCACTTTCGCTCAGTGTACTATCCTATCTCCAAGCCTTCGAGAGTAGCTGAGCGAAGTTCACATCTGGACCAAGCAGCGTGAATGTCGATGTTAGGAGTGGGTTTAGGGTGCCGAGGCTGGTTTGGAGTTTCTTCTGTTGAAATTTCTTTTGGCGTTTTATTGGCAAATGAGTGCAAATATCCAAAGTATTTCAAATCTTACCTCAGTTCCGATAAAGTTGTGGTGAAATTCGAAGTGACACTTCACAAAGAGCAGGTTTCCCTTCAGTTGGTTTTAGAGTTGTCTGCTTGCACCAAGCAAATATGCTGCGTAAATCGTTGGGACATCGCCCTTTTGGATTCCCATAGAAATTTGCACAGAATCTTGCATGTATTCGTTGACAGGTGTGCGTTTCCATCGAATTCGCTGCAGGCATATTATGAGAACGGTTTCTTAAGCGGTAAACAATAAAATAAAATAACCAGGATTGTGTCGACTTGCACGTGAAGGGACAAGGGAACTTTGTACGATTTCGGTTAACATGATTTAAAACATTAAATACTCTATTTATTCTAAAAGACGCCTACTATGTAATAAATGCTTTCCTCTAATAAACACTCCCTGAATTCATAAAAAAAAAATTTAATTAATGCCCCCACCTTCCAAGAACCGTGTCCCCAGTAAACCAAATGGGTCTGTTTGTGAATATGTGAAGTTCTTCAAAACTGGCGCACTTAACCTTCCAGGCAAAGGTCTGAAGATCACTTCATTCACTGTTTCAAGGAAGAACAGCCATGTAAAGCTGGAGTGAGACAGCTCCACTGTCAAGTTTCAGTGCGTTAGGCCAGATCCTTTCAAGTACAATGCTGATTCAGATGCCGAGGATGCAATGATGAACTTTTTATCCTTGATTCTGATGACAATGAGATAGAATGTTTTTTTTTTAATCACTCATTCTGATCTTGAGGGTGCAGTTGACATTGGGGGTGTTCAATAAATTGTTTGTGTGTTATATATTCAGCTAATCAGCAAGATTGGCGATCTTAAGTCTAGAATTGATGTCATATCAGGCCTCTCACTTTCAAAATTTGGTGCGAGCGGTCTGGTCTATTGCGTGGGCAGATTACGTTGGGTGCGCAATTAATTAACAACAAATTGGAGAGGGGGATTGTCAAAAAAATAAAAAAATTTTCAATTTTCTTGTCATTACATTAATCTAATTCCGATATGAATACAACGTCATATCAATGTTTTTTATAACAAAAGAAGGAACAGAAATGTTAAGTTATTACTTCAGTCCAAGTTGCTTTCGAATTCCTCTTGGAAAAGTTCAAATTCACTGTCCTCACTTCTGCTTTTGTCTTGGTCAAGTGTTACGTGGACCTCATCAACAATGTTAATGATATTTCTCACTGACATTGTTTCATTTGGTTGAGACCTTTTTCGTCTGTTTGATGTCATATGTATTCCAACAGCATGCTCTAATATGGCCTCTTTCTCTTCTCTGCTCCAAAGTGGGTTGTTTCCATAGGCGATAAGGCTTTCATTCAAGATGGGAGCGTTTTGAAAACAAAACAGTTCAACAGGTGAGCGGAAATTAACACTTAAGTGTGTGAGGATTCACTCACGTAACATTAGTGGGGCGCATGCCTGCATGCTTGCACGCATCCCTGCTTGCTTGCACGCTTCCCACTGAGAGGCCTGTTGTATCTACCAGGGTTTCTACAGGTAGTACTAGTCATATGTTTTGTTTATTCAAGACAGCAGCTGTAGTTCCATTGCTGCATAAGTTGTGACTGATTTAAGGATGTACTCAGCTGCATGGTTTCTCATGCAATTTTAAAAAATAGGATTTTATTTTCCATGCTCTAAAGGTTGGATGACATAAGCAAAGGGGATTTAATCAGCATTTCTGTTGCTTTCATTTATTATTAGAGTAAACCATTAATAACTGACTCATTTTACAGTTTTAAAATTTATTATTTGAGATGTGCATGAAATGTCCAGATTGGGAAATGTGATTTGGAAATTTGATGACCCGATACAGAAATTTTCTGTCACCCCCCAGTCTGGGTTGGCTAGCTATGGCAATGGTTGAGAGTGTTTATTTCTGTGTAGGAGTGCAGAAGGCATATCACTATATTAACATATATGGTTACAAGAAATACAAGACATGAAATGCTGGAAATGTGCCCTGGAACAGTGTCTTGGAACATAGAAAAGGCAATCAAATGAATATGAAACAAAACCCTGGTGGAAAATGTGACTTGAACATATTATTCTTGAAGCATGTGCAAGGCAATGAAATAAAGGTGAGGTGGTAAGCCACTGAAAATTACATTGCTAAATTTTACTTGTCACGCTGATTATATTGTGCATGTTTAGTGCCAGGTAATATTTTAATATTATCTTATTACTTCTAGCATGTTCTTAAGGATGCATTAACCCTTTAATACCCATGGCTCATCCATGCACTGAGTAAAATTGTGTAACATTTGCCAAAGTAAAAATAATGAAGTGTACCACTGCCCCTTAATGGGTTAAGAAGGTGGTGTTGAACCCTTTTTTCTTCAGATGGTAGAGACTATCATTGCTGGCATACATGAAAGGTTTGCAGTTGTTGCAGTACATGTAAGTTATATCTTGGTGGTATTCATTCATTCTTGTTTAGGATTAACAAGGAAGGTACATCGTCATGTTGAGATAGTATGGCTACAGAAAACACAAGATGTGAGAGATGACAAAATAAAGTATTTGTGACAAAAACTTATTGAAAATGTGACCAAGAGCAATGTGCTGAAACACATGAAAGACAGCAAAATGAAGTATTTGAGAGAAAAGGCTTGTGGGAAATGTGACATGAACAAATTCTTGGAATGTATACTGTACAAGACAATGAAAAAAGGCTGAGATGCCAAGTCACCAACAATTGGATTAACAAAAGTAAAAATACTGACGACGTACTTAAATCTTTCCAACAATACTGTTAAGAAGATATTAAATCAAAGTTATATAGAAAGTAAGTAGCATTTTCCATTTTAGCCTATTGCAATTTTTCCTCCAAGCTTAGAGCATTTTTGTCTGTGGTGTAGCTGTGGTGAATAGTTGGACTTTTAGCCACATTATAAAAATAAACAAAAATTTTGCCATATGTGGATAAAGTAATATTTTCAAATTATGTATTTACAGATGGCAACACTTCAGGATAATGAGAAGGAATGTAGCCACATTACAGGCTGTGTTCAGTGATGGGATACAATTATTCCATTGACCAAAATTTTGTGCTGTCTATACATTGTGAAATAGGCAAGTCAAAAAGTTTTAAAACATGTTTACTGACGTTTTGTTGCGGCGTGCAACATCTTCAGAGTGTAGGTTTACAGGGATGAGAAAAAACTATATATATGAATCTATAATTACATATTGGAATAATTAGAAGGCTAACCAATAGAAAACTGGGAGATGTGACAGGAAGTGGCATGCATACAGAAGAGGAAAGCATTAGAGTAGAGAAAGAGGTGTGGAAGAGATATTTTTGTTGAAAGATGGTTTGTATTTGGAAATAAATGAACTCTCACAAATGAGGAGTTCAAAGTTAGGGGAAGACCTGCAGAAAGAAATGATGGAAAAATTGTTGGAAGAAATCGCATGATTAGTCTGGCAAGTATGAGCCTGGATACTGGAAGTAGGAAACAAAGTGGTTGCTCATTTCTTACCCATCAAAGGTGAAACCCCCATGTGTTCTGAGATACACGTGTGTAAGTGGCGCCTTGTTTGGCCCAAGTACAATGCTCCACAGCATTGGCGCGTATATTTGTAGACAACATGCGATCTCATTAACATGGGGGTCTGGCCCTTGAAAGGGAAGAAACCAGACAACCATCTTCCAGATTGAAAAATAAAATGCAAAGTAACTTGTGGGAAAGCAGATGAACATAGTTTAGAGACCTGTGTTCGGATCTGTAGAGCATGTGATCTTGTGAAAGGAAGCTTAAAATAGATGATATTTTTTGGAGGAGAATCAGAATCTTTTGTGAGGGGACAAAACAGATGATCAAGAAAAAGACGGATGCAGTGATCAAGAAAAATCTCAGGATAACCATTCCTAAGCAAGAATTTCTTAAGTTTAAGAACTTCAGCATGAAAGTGGTGAAAGGAAGAGCATATTTTAAAGTAGCGATCAAGTAGAGTATAGACGAGACCACGCTTATACAATAACAGATCAAAACTAGTGAACAAACTGGTAAAAGTAGGTTTCCGATAAACCAAAGTGGAAAAACCATCAGAACAATCAATCAAAGTGTCCAAAAAAGGAAGTGTAGAATCAATTTCTAACTCACTAGTAAACATAATATTCAGATGCTGTGAGTTGAGATAATCTAGAAAAGGACGAACATGATTACGAGAGCGAAAAACAAAACAATCATCAATATAACGACGAAAGAAAAGAGGTTTAAATTCTAGAGGGCAGTTGGTTAACCAACTACATTTGTGGAAAGCCAAGAAGATATTAACAAATAAAGGACCAAGCGGGGAGCCCATGGCCACACCATCAACTTGTTCATAGAGTGAGTTGTTAAAAAATGACCATTCTTAACACCTAAACATAACAATTTATGTAATTGAAAAACAGAAAAGCCATGGTAAAGAGTGGCATTCTCAAAAGCTTTATTAACAATAATGTCAATGGTCTCATCTAGTGGAACGTTAGTAAAAAGTGAGTTAACATCAAAGCTCGCCATAAATGTTATTAGTATCAAGGTTAAAGGCATGTAACTCCTCGAGGAAAGAAAACGTATTGGAAATTATAAAAGGACTGCTTAAGAGAGGTGTGAGAATAGAAACGAGAAATTTAGAAAGGTTATAGGAGTGAGTTGAGATGGCAGAAAGAATAGGTCTAAATGGAAAGTTAGCTTTGTGCACCTTAGGTAAGCCGTATAAAATGCCTGGTCTAGAGCCTGTTGGAGTTAAACGTTTGCACAGTTCCTTGGAGATTGTGTTGCCTCATGTTAATGAGATCGCATGTTGTCTACAAATATACGTGTCAATGCTGTGGAGCATTGTATTTGGGCCAAACAAGGCGCCACTTAAACACATGTATCTCAGAACACATGGGGGTTTCGCCTTTGATGGGTAAGAAACAAGCAACCACTTTGTTTCCTACTTCCAGTATCCGGGCTCATACTTGCCAGACTAATCACGCCATTTCTCCCAACAATTTTTCCATCATTTCTTTCTGCAGGTCTTCCCCTAACTTTGAACTCCTCATTCATGAGAGTTGACTTATTTCCAAATACAAACCGTCTCTCAACAAAAATATCTCTTCCACACCTCTTTCTCTATTCTAATGCTTTCCTCTTCTGTATGCATGTCACTTCCTGTCACATCTCCCAGTTTTCTATTGGTTAGCCATCTAATTATTCCAATATGTAATTATAGATTCATATATATAGTTTTTTCTCATCCCTGTAAACTTACACTCTGAAGATGTTGCATGCTGCAACGAAATGTCAGTAAACATGTTTTAAAACTTTTTGACTCGCCTATTTCACTATGGTGATACACTTAAGAATTCTGAGCTGGGCTCTGATCTTTTTATTACGATTATGCTTTCCGCCCGGAAAATCAATAGCCAGTCTATACATTCTTTTAATATCCTGTATATACCATGATGTTATCTCCCTTAGGAGATAAAATTGTCAGGGATACATAAAAAAAATACTGGAATATCAACCAGCAACACTAACAAAAATTTCTTAAGGTGCGTGTTAGTGAAGAGTGCAATTAACAGAAAATGAAATAAAAACAGTAAATATGAATTTTTCCTCAGATTTCTGGCCAACCTATGCTTTCTTTTGTTGTCTACCTAGTAAAATTTACATAACACCTAGGTTAACTGTGTATGATCTTGTGGTGAAAGTTAACTATGAAAAAAAAAATGCTGGCTCAGAAATATCCTGATGAGGTAATGGGATTGCTTGTTATTGTTCTAATGTCAACAATATCAACCCGGAATGTAAGCAGGTTATGCTTTTTTCTTTTTAAGTATGTATTGAGTTAAGCATCTAAAGCATTTGGCTCTCAAAAATTCTGGTTGTCTTAATGTTGAAATTTAGTCTACTGCATGTATTTTGAGTACATTAGAATTCTGATGCAACATAGCTTTCATTTTTCAGAATATGGCTTGAGTGAGGAAATAAACAAGTTGCTTTGATTTTTTCATAGAGCAACAGCTGTATGTGATGAAACCATGGGAATGTTCCACCAGATGATTTGGAAATCAGATTTGCAGAACTATACTAGACTATGCTATTCATGTCATTCAAGTCGTCAGTCATGAGAATAATATCCCACACAAACCTGCACTTGAGGCGCCCCTATCCCACTCTCAAAATACAATACAAGCACATACCGGTGTCTGACACAGAGTAGCGCACACAAGAGCTTTTGCCAAAAGACCTTACCGGATGGCGATCGGGTGCGTTTCACGACGCGTAGACGTCCAACCTAAAAGGTTCCGAATGAGCAGCTCTCTATTGCCGGCCACAGACAAACTGAACCACCACCATAAACGTTTCCTTATATCCCCTTTGACTTTCCAGTTCACATACATCGACCGGGACCCAACGCTCTGAAGACCTTGGCTGGCAAGGTGATGGTGCACCATCTATGATGGGTGCCGCGTGATCGAATGCCGCCACATGAGGATTGGAAGGGCGGGGTTACCAGTCTCCAGACCACAATTCCATTCACACATGTTTCCGCACCCGGCCTCGTGCAACCATGTAGCCAAGTGTAGCCATGTAGCCACGTACAACCATGTAGCCAAGTGATTTCATCAATCCAGTTGGAGCTCCATCAGCAGGGATTTCACAGGTGAGGTTTTCAATCACAAGTATAGTGCAAAACTAAATGCAAATGGTGGACATTCCACCTAATTCCATGATGTAAACCAGGTTAATATCCATTAAAGATATCTGTACAGCATTAGTGAAAGTTGTTGTGATAGAGATTGTTTATTGTAGCAATGGTGTTGTGCATTTGTTGGTTTGATCATAGTACTAGCTGCAGTTGGGATTATGAATATTCTGCAGTTGTGATTACAAGGGTTTTCCAGGGTTCATTTGATCCTTGAAAATCCTCAAAAGTACCATATTTTTCAGGCGATTACTCACTTGGCGTATTATGTGCACTAGTCAAATTTATGGTCTAAAAAACTTGCAACATCATTGTGGCTTTGAAATGAGATGAACTCTAAGGAGTAGCTCTGGTGATGGCATTTTTCGCCAGGTATGATGAAAAGCAAGGGATTAATCAAAGCAAAATGAATTGAAGACATTTCCTAATTTTGAATGAGCCAATCAAAATTGACATGCAAAGTGGCAACATATTTTAAGCCATGACAATTTTGAATGAAATTCCACGTGAATTCTCTGACAGCCTGACTTGCCAATTTTCACGTAAACCAAAAATTCTGTGAAGCAAGCTGGTGATTACTCCAAAGGAACTAAAAATTTTCTAAATTTTGTTTATTATTTGGAAGACTTGCATGAGCATTTGGATTGCATTTTTGCCAAATGCAGATGTCAAAATAAAAATTTGTCATCACATTACCTGTATCACCGTATTACCCACAGCAGCTTCAAAAACAGAAAAATGAACAGAAAACCTGCAGGTAATCACCCATTATATACGGTACTTAGATTTGAAAAAATACAACAAAAAACAAGGCTCTGGAAAGTTTGTGAATGTCAATAAAGGTATTCAAAAAGTGCTTGAATTTTATGCTTGTGTCACTACCAACAATTAAACATTGCCAAATTTACAAACTTCAAAACTAATAATGAAACTATTTGTTAACATTTCATGATCATTAAATGTATGTGTATTATTTTGTTCTTGTGCTATCTAGCTCCTTGAGAATTAAAGAATGTGTACTGATACCATGAAATGTCCATAAGATGTCATTGAAATATGGAAATAAATGCAGTGCAAGTCAAGACACACACCGATTAACTGGATTGTGAAGGAAAAGTATCAGAATAATAAGCTTCCCTGATATGCCATAAACACTTACTCCATTAACAACCAAGTATGGTGTATTGAAGCATGGGGTCCCATGACACTAAATTAGCATATTGAAATTCTTGATTACCTAACCAACAGATATACAGTAAAGAAAGCAGTTTATAGCAAGTCCATCCAGAATGTAAGGAGATGGGTTTTAGTTGGATATATGGCTGGAAACCATGGAAAATCATGGATGAGATCAAATGGAAAGTTTGGTATATGGTATGTAAAAATACCTCTTTTCGTGACATTCACAGACATATTTAAAAATGGACTATGGCAATGCATGGTTTGCTCTTCTTTGACAAGAGGTTTTTTATTAAGTTGTGATGGATTACACTTCAGTCAATATAAACACCATCTTTGCCTTTGTTCATTCCAGGTATTCACTAATTTGATTAGGCGTTGTGAGGGTGGGGGGACTGGCCACCCATTTAATACCAGTATGTTGATCCTGTTGAACAATTAAA
This sequence comes from Heliopora coerulea, assembly GCA_030142905.1. Lineage (NCBI taxonomy): Eukaryota > Metazoa > Cnidaria > Anthozoa > Scleralcyonacea > Helioporidae > Heliopora > Heliopora coerulea. The sequence goes on along the minus strand of JASJOG010000034.1, from coordinate 437,106 downwards.
TTATTGCTTCGTGCTCTGGATCTCAGCAACATTTGTTTCTACAACCAAGGTTTTCTTGGTGCAATATCGAACAAGTGCTCGTCACCATTTACCCAGTGATCCCAAGTGATGTTACTTAGTTGTGAGCACCAAGTCTGCTGACCATCTGGGTATGCCAGATATCATTGTTGCAAACCCATTGAACTCTAAAAAGACTGGAACAATACCTGCAAACTGTATTTTGAAGCCAACATGGGGCCAACAAGCTGACTGAGAAGCACCGAAGAGTTTAAATAAACCTGCAAACATGAAATACAGTACCCAATGGTACCTATTCCAAAGTAAATTAAATGCTGTAATTGATTAGCAGAAAAAGTAAAGAGGATTTTTGCATAAGTTTGCCTTGTAGTTCAGCATTTAAGAACAAGGTTGAATTCTGGTTTTCAAATCATCAATCAAATTAATAATTTGTGCAGACAGCCATTTGTTGTGAAAGAGTGTACAGCTATTACATGTAAGTTAATCTTGAGTGCATTTACTCTTTTCATTTTAGGAACAAGGGAGGCATATAACTACATTAACATATATATGGCTACAGAAAACACAAGATGTGAAAGATGGTGAGATAAAGTACTTGAGACATCAGGCCTGTGGAAAATGTGACATGGAAGAAATTCATAACATATATGGCTACAGAAAACACAAGATGTGAAAGATGGTGAAATGAAGTATTTGAGACAAAAGCCTTGTGGAAAATGTGACATTAACAAATTTTTGGAACATGTACAAGACAATGAAATAAAGGTGAGATGCCACAACTTTTGATATTCAATACAACATTTAAGTGCACGAGAAATTCTCGCGACAACTTAACGCTCGATATCCGAGAGGATGTGCACTTAAATTGGATAGAACGAGCATACTGCTCCCAGTTGACTCGATAGCTCAGTTCAGGTAGACTAGCGATCCGGTCGGCGGTAACCTGGAGATCCGAGTTCGAATCCTGCTCTAGTCAACTTTCCTAGTCGACTTTATCAGTGTAGGTCTATTCTTGAAATGTTCTGTTCATGTTACCCTGAGGATGATTCTGAACCAGGTGAAATCAATCCCACACTTTCAGTGGCAGAAAAAGTACAGAGGATTTTTCTCACATGTCATGGTAGACGTTTGTTTCCGCTTTTTGTATTCCTGGTCTTCAGTAATAAGGCTTCAGTCCCGAGTGGACTACCAGCCATACCTTGATTACTGTGTAGTCAGAATTTTGAATGTTTCACAAAATATTAGAGAAGTACAGTGCTAAAAGGTGCCTTGTCCTTGGTAAAATCAATGCCGTACATGTCCTTTGACTGATAAATAAAGCACAGAGTGCTTCACATGGGCTTAGGCTTGTGACTCTGTATTTAGCAACGTGTTGAATTCCTATTGTTGAATTCCACGGTGTTGAATTCCTATTTTCCAATCATCAATTAAATTAATCTGTTGCGCCGAATGTGGAGACTGCCGTTGCTTGCAAGAAGGTTTGCAGTTGTTGAATTAGTCTTGAGAGCATTTACTCATTTCTGTTTAGGAACAAGGGAGGCATATCATTACATCAAGATATATGGCTACAGAAAACACAAGATATGAAAGATGATGAACTAAAATATTTGAGACATAATGCCTGTGGAAAATGTGACATAAAAGAAATTCATAACAAATATGGCTACAGAAAACACAAGATGTGAAAGATGATGAAATAAAGTACTCGAGACATAAGGCCTGTGGGAAATGTGACGTAAAAAAATTTTTGGAAGGTATACAAGACAATGAATAAAAGGTGAGATGCCACAACTTTTAATATTTCACACAACATTTAAGTGCACGAGAGATCCTCGCGACAACACAACGGTCGATATCCGTGAGGATGTGTACTTACATTGGGTAAAACGAGCATACTGTTCCCAGTTGACTCGATAGTTCAATTTAGATAGAGCAGAGTTCCGGTAGCCGGTAACCCAATGATGCGACTTCGAACCCGGCTCTAATCAACTTTCCTAGTTGAATTTATTAGTGTAGGTCAATTCGTGAAATATTCTGTTTATGTTACCCTGAGGATGATTCTGAACTAGTTGAAGTAAATCTCGTACTTTGAGTGGCAGAAAAAGTACAGAGGATTTTTCGTACATGACATGGTAGACGTTTGTTTCCGCTTTTTGTATTCCTGGTCTTCAGTAATAAGGGTTCAGTCCGGAGTGGACTGCCAGCCATACCTTGAATACTGTGTAGTCAGAATTTTGAATGTTTCACAAAATATTAGAGAAGTACAGTGCTAAAAGGTGCCTTGTCCTTGGTAAAATCAATGCCGTACTTGTCCTTTGACTGATGAATAAAGTGCAGGGTGTTTCACATGGGCTTAGGCTTGTGACTCTGCATTTAGCAACGTGTTGAATTCCTATTTTCAAATCGTCAATTAAATTAATCAGTTGCGCCGAATCTGGAGACTGCCGTTGCTTACAAGCAGGTTTGTAGTTGTTGAATTAGTCTTGAGAGCACTTACTCATTTCTGTTTAGGAACAAGAGAGGCATATCACTACATTAAGATATATGGCTACAGAAAACACAAGATATGAAAGATGATGAACTGTATGGCTACAGAAAACTTAAGATGTGAAAGATGGTGAAATACAGTACTTGAGACATAAGGCCTGTGGAAAACGTGACATAGAAGAAATTCATTAACATGTATGGCTACAGAAAACACAAGATGTGAAAGATGATGAAATAAAGTACTCGAGACATAAGGCCTGTGGAAAATGTGACGTGAAAAAATTTTTGGAACGTATACAAGACAATGAAATAAAGGTGAGATGCCACAACTTTTAATATTTCATACAACATTTAAGTGCACGAGAGATTCTCGCGACAACACAACGGTCGATATCCGTGAGGATGTGCACTTACATTGGGTAAAACGAGCATACTGTTCCCAGTTGACTCGATAGCTCTGTTCCGGTAGAGCAGAGTTCCGGTAGCCGGTAACCCAATGATGCGACTTCGAACCCCGCTCTAATCAACTTTCCTAGTTGAATTTATTAGTATAGGTCAATTCGTGAAATATTCTGTTTATGTTACCCTGAGGATGATTCTGAACTAGGTGAAGTCGATCCCGTACTTTGAGTGGCACAAAAAGTACAGAGGATTTTTCGTACGTGACATGGTAGACGTTTGTTTCCGCTTTTTGTATTCCTGGTCTTCAGTAATAAGGGTTCAAACCCAAGTGGACTAGCAGCCATACCTTGAATACTGTGTAGTCAGAATTTTGAATGTTTCGCAAAATATTAGAGAAGTACAGTGCTAAAAGGTGCCTTGTCCTTGGTAAAATCAATGCCTTACTTGTCCTTTGACTGATAAATAAAGTACAGGGTGTTTCAAATGGGCTTAGGCTTGTGGCTCTGCATTTAGCAACGTATTGAATTCCTATTTTCAAGCCATCAGTTAAATTAATCAATTGCGCCGAATCTGGAGACTGTCGTTGCTTGCAAGGTTTACAATTGTTGAATTGGTCTTAAGAGCATTTACTCATTTTTGTTTAGGAACAAGAGAGGCATATCACTTCATTAAGATATATGGATACAGAAAACACAAGATGTGAAATATGGTGAAATAAAGTACTTATGTCCTGTGGAAAACGTGACATAAAAGAAATTCATAACATATATGGCTACGGAAAAATCAGAATGTGAAGATGGTGAAATGAAGTATTTGAGACAAAAGCCTTGTGGAAAATGTGACGTAAACAAATTTTTGGAACATGTACAAGACAATGAAATAAAGGTGAGATGCCACAACTTTTGATATTTAATACAACATTTAAGTGCACGAGAGATTTTCGCGACAACTTAACGGTCGATATCCCTGAGCATGTGCACCTAAATTGGATAAAACGAGCATACTCTTCCCAGTTGACTCGATAGCTCAATTCAGGTAGAGTAGCGATCCGGTAGGCGGTAACCGAAAGATAGGAATTCGAATTCCGCTCTAGTCAACTTTCCTAGTTGGCTTTATCATTGTTGGTCAGTTCATGAAATGTTCCGTTCATGTTACCCTGAGGATGATTCTGAACTAGTCGTAGGATGAATATTAATGCCCAGCTCAAAATTCTGAACTAGGTGAAGTCAATCCCGTACTTTGAGTGGCAGAAAAAGTACAGAGGATTTTTCGTACATGACATGGCAGACGTTTGTTTCCGCTTTTTGTATTCCTGGTCTTCAGTAATACGGGTTCAAGCCCGAGTGGACGACCAGCCATACCCCGAATAATATGTAGTCAGAGCCTTCTAGCTCTGCATTTAGCAACGTGTTGAATTCCTGTTTTCAAATCATCAATTAAATTAACCAGTTGCGCCGAATCTGGAGACTGTCGTTGCCTGCAAGGAGGTTTGCAGTTGTTGAATTAGTCTTCAAAATATTTACTCATTTCTGTTTAGGAACAAGCGAGGCATATCACTTCATTAACATATATGGCTACGGAAAACACAGGACATGAAAGGTGGTGAAATAAAGTATTTGAAGCAAAAGCCTTGCAGAAAATATGACGTGAACAAATTTTTGGAACGTGTACAAGACAATGAAATAAAGGTGAGATGCCAGGACACTGAAAATGACTTATTGTGGATGTTTAGAATCAAGTAATAACACATATGATGCATTTTTAGTGTCAAGCAGTGAAATTAATGCTCATACATGTCTATATATATCAACATGTCAAAAACCTCCTTGTCCCAAATTTTAAAACCATTTATAGCTCACAAGATAAAACTTTTAAAAACCTTATAAAACTTTATTTCAACGTTTCGGGGCGCTGCCCCTTTGTCAAGAATAAGAACTACAAGATAGAAGATGCTCCTTATATACATAGCATTACTTAGTAATTAAGAAATCCGTTAAAAAATACAATACTCAAAAGACGTCCCTAAGGTTCAAACCTTCAGGTACAAAAGAATCCAATTTATATGCCCAAAAACCTTCCCTTTTAGTTGGGTCTGATACATCCGTCCTATCAACAATTTTTACAAACATATCTTTAATTCCCTCATGACCCCACTCATAAAAATGGGCATACAAATGTTCTCGCAGTATACCCCGTTGGCCATTACCATACCTTTTAACACTACTTTTATGGTTATTAAGCCTCCTCCTGAAAGATGTTATTGTACTGCCCACATAAATCTTCGAATACTTTTTACATATTATAAGGTAAATCACCCCTGCCGAATCGCAATCAAACAAATAATTAATATAAAATATACGACCATTTCTACAAAATGTAGAACCTTCCTCCACAAAATTGCAAATTTGGTAGCGTGATTTACCACACTTTCGCATATACTTATCCCCACTGCCTTCTCCCTTTACTTTAGACTTCACTAAGTTTTCCTTTAAATTCTTTGGTCTCCGGTATACTATCATCGGCTTTTCTTCAAAAATACTTCTCATGTCCTCCGAGGCGTGCAAAATAGGCCAGAGTGATTCAATAACTTTACCCAACCCCGACTCTTAAGGCTTGAATTATTAGGAAAATCTTACATGCACAGCATGCACCTAATTTTTTTAACTACCTGCACCACCAATTATTTATGTGCACAAACATGTTCAAAAAAAATTCTCGAAACACAATTTCACTTCTTTTCAATAATGATTTGGTTTACTTGAAGTTTTCGAGTGAGACTCCTCAGAACGCAGGCTCACTTGATGATTAATGGCAAAAGCACGGGCGTAAGATTGCACAGTGGATTAAGAATCGTTCATGATTGAATTATCAGCTAAATAATATTGATATGCTATTTGCTACAAACTACCACTATATCCCATGTCCAATCGTTACTCTGAAGCTAAGGTAATGATGCTGATTATGAAGTGCAGCCCATGCAGTCACTGTGTGAAAATTTCTGCGTGCACGCAGTGCTTGTAAGTGACAAAAGTTACATGCACATCTCGAATTTTGCGTGCATTCGTGCAGGTATGCATGCGGTATTTCGAGCCTTGCTTCTATTACTATCTTGACAAAGGAGACTCTCCCTGGTCTTAGCTCTGGCCCTATCAAATTCAGAATCTACCAAGTTTTCCTTAAAACCTCTTTTTATAAAATTACTACGGAGATCTCGTAATTTATCTCTATAACTCTCCTCCGTACTACAAATCCGTTTAACTCTCAAGGCTTGCCCATAAGGAATCCCCTTCTTTACATGCCTCGGATGACAGGATCCGTAATGTAAATACTGATGCGTATCCGTTGGTTTACAATAAACATCTGTCGAGATCTTATTCCTTTGAACCATAACCATAACATCTAAGTATGAAAGCTTTTCATACGACCATCCCCTTGTATACTTAATTAATTCATGATATGAATTAACATCATCTAAAAATTCTAACAAACTTTATCTTCCATGGAGCCAAATGGGGAAAATATCGTCCAAAAACCGCCACCACACCAACAGATCCAGGTAATATCCCCTCAACATTTTCTCCTCTAACTTGGACATAGATGTTGGCAAAAGAGGTTGCAAACTTTGTACCTATTGTACTATGTTTGTAAATATTATTGATAGGACGGATGTATCAGACCCAACTAAAAGGGAAGGTTTTTGGGCATATAAATTGGATTCTTTTGTACCTAAAGTTTGAACCTTAGGGACTTCTTTTGAGTATTGTATTTTTTAACGGATTTTTTAATTATTAAGTAATGCTATGTATATAAGGAGCATCTTCTATCTTCTATCTTGTAGTTCTTATTCTTGACAAAGGGGCAGCGCCCCGAAACGTCGAAACGGAGATAGAATTACCTATTTGTTCCTGTGTATATTCAAAATTCATCGCTCACTCTAATCAGTACACCCATAGCTATCGGCACCCCCCTGCATTGTCAATACTCTTATTTCCCTCACAACATCTCTGTCCCTTTGTAACACTGCAGTCTTCCTTACCCAGTTTCAACACCACCCCAACCATTAATATATTTGTAGGTTTATAATCCCACATTTGCTATTTCAAAAGGGTCGAAGTCGCGTGATTTATTAGTGCAAGAGGGGTTTGATGGCATGCGCTAAACTAGGGTGCTTCTATAAATATAGAAGCGTCTTGCATTGAATTCTGGTTGAAACTCAGTTGTAATATACTGATCGCAAGTGATACGTCAGGGAACAGGGAACAGACGTCTTCTTTGGCATCAACATCGCGCTGCTGCAGTTAGGCTGAAGCTCGCCAGTACGAAGTTAAAACGTGTCTCGGCTACCTAACTAACATGCCTTAGATCACCAGGCCCAAATAGTTTCATGGTTCGCCACAGTGCAGTTAGAGAGTATACAGTTATCCTGATAATGAATGGCAAACGAGGAACCAGGCGGGAATCTTACTCTTAGGACAAATATAAATGCCCAGCATAAAACATGGAACAAAGCCATTGAATAAGATAAAGTATCAATGTAGCAAGTGTCAGTGCTGTAGTGCATTGTATGTGGGCAAAACAGCTCACCATTTGCATACACGAGTCTCATCTCTTGGGAGTCTCTGCCCTTACTAGATAAAAATGTGCCACTTCTACCCATCCAGTATTTTAGCACATCTTTTTGTAACTGGCCATACTGCATCTCTTCACGAATTTAAAATTCTTTCCTCTTGCACTTTGCCTTCCGAACTCCAAGTAAGAGAAGCCTCTTAATTTTCATAATTAAACCCTCTCTGAATGGCAATCTCAGCTCCATTCCTCTGTTTTTGTTCTGAATTTTCTCTTCTTTAATTCCGCTACTACATAGCTTGTAATTTGATACTTTCATTTATTTATATATATTTGCTGTTTTGTAATAATATTTCACACTCTGATGATGTTGCGAGATGCGACGAAACGTTAGTTATTTTAGTAATTCCTTTATCGTATTCAATGGCTTTGTTTCGTGTTTTGTGCTGGGCACTAATATTTATTCATACTGACAATCATATTAAAGCCATGCAACAAAAAATATAAAATTGTGTCAATTATTTTATTTAGAATCTAAAAGCGCGGAACTGCTTTTCAAGAAAGGAACAGGAGTTGATGCCGAAAACCTTTTGTCTCAAGAACAAAGGCGGTCACCTGAGGAGGTCGGAACTTCAAATAGTGCATATATACTAAATATTTTTACAAATTAGCTAGTTTTAAATAAAAAGGTGTAAATAGTGCTGTCAGCAAACCAGGAAGGTTTGCTGGACAGCACGCTGTACTGCGGCAAGCCATAAAGGCTTGCTGACAGTACATGTGTCCTGTCTGATCTTCTGCGCCCTTTGCTATTACACGGCACCCTCACCTTCGCCTGCGAAGGTATTAGACGCGCACCCTAGATCACCCTCGCGTCCCACTAAGCTTGACCCTAAGTGTCCCGGCCAGAAGCGCGATGAACAAGAAGAGTCACAATCGCCAGATAGATTCCTTACACACAAACTGGCGTGGAACGGAAAACAGGTATGTGGTGTACTGTTATATGTTGGTAAATATAGATATACGTAGATGTACATGTAGATATATGCAGATGCATGCATATATATATATATATATATGCATAGAGATATATTGATATATATAGATTTATATATAGATATAGCTATATATATAGGGAATATATATATAGGTATTGATGTATATATAGATATATATAGATATGTACCGATATGTATATATATATATATATATATATATATATATATATGTGGATGTATATATTGATTAGTACATAGTTTGATAGAATGCCAGGTAGGCAGGCCAGGTAGAGAGGTAGATAGGCAGGTATACGTATACACGTGTTTGTGCGTTCACGTAAAAAAATGCACACATTTTTTGGGGGGAGAAGGGACGAACAGGTTGTGTACCGCTCCTGTGGTAGGAGGTCTACTGGCCGGCTTAAAAAGCCCATGTGTGCCAGGAGTAGTCCCAGGGAAGTCGATACCTTCACGTGGTTCCCCCCGTTCTTCACTAAACTCGACTACCGAAAAGCGGATTGGTGGCGCTATAACCACCCCTAGTGGTGGGTTAAGTGGCGGAGGTATAAATGGCAAACTTGGCGGATAACTTTGCGAGACATCTTTGTATCGGACTTCGTCTCCGTGGAGCAGGGCGGCCTTTCATGATTTACAAGCTGGATGGCTCAATTGTCACTTAAGTATCTGATCTGAGTTCACCGTCTTCGCTGCCATGTACATTCACATTAGCAGAGTTGTGTTTTTTTTTATTCCCTCTCTCGTATCGAATAAAACTTACGGCTTTCTCATGTTAATAGGTTACAACGGGCGTTAAGCCCAAATTGTAAAATTTCACTAGAGAGTAAAAAGGCTTAACGCATGGCTGTTGATCAGGGTTTTTTTGTTTGTTTGTTTTTGTTTTTTTAAAGCAATCTCAAACTCTCGAAACAAGCTGAAATTGTCAAGGTTTAGCTAACACAATTTAATTTTGTGGTTATTTCAGTCATTCTAAACTAAAATTTTGTTGCGTTTCCGTTGTTGAATATTTCACTTTTTTAGTGAAGGGTTTTTGGTTTTTGACGATTTTTCGACTAATCTTAAACTTTCAAAATTAGCTGAAAATATTAGAATTTAGCCCAAATAATTTAGTTTTGCTCCCGTTCCCGTCATTTTAAGTTCAAATTTTGTTGAGTTTCCGAAGTAAAAAGGTTCGCTAACAAGGAAAGAAGTTAACCTATGGGTTTTCGCAATTTTTCGACCCATCTCAAATCTCCATAATAAGGGCCGGCTTTGAGCCAATTGGACCAATTGCTCTCAATTGGGCTCCGCGCCTAAGGGGGCCCCGCGCTAGGGTAATCCACTCTAGTCTTGTCAAGTACACACAACACATTGCGACACATTACACACCTAACACCACATTGCACGTTTTTCAGAGAACAGCAACGATGATTTTCTTTTGAATTCTTATAAAGTCTGTAGTGTTCGTTTATACTGTTTATATTTTGAAGTTTTTTTTACTGTACTTAAATATGTTAATTATAGGTGTGTTTCCGCTATGTTGTAAAGCAAACGGATTATGGTATATATATATGTGTGTGTGTGTGTGTATATATATACATATACACCAAGAAGCAAATGTAGGAAAGATTGGCGTTTGGTAGTATAGAGTGCTCAATACCGGATGGTAGAGCAAAGCTATATGTGAAGATTTCTTGAAACAGGTTCGTCGCTACTCGGAGTTTCATGCACAAAGCAATCTTGTGCATGAAACTCCGAATAGCAACGAACCTGTTCCTAGAAATCTTTATATATATGTATGTGTGTATATATATATATATATATGTATGTATGTATGTGTATATATATGTATAATTTCATTTTGAATGTGTTTTTCTAAACAAAAAATAAAATTAATATTCAGTTTAATAAATCATTTCACAATGACTAAAACAAGTAGTTTTGTAACTATGTACTTTTCAAAGGTGACCTCCACATTTTGTTTGTTTACAAGTACGCGTACATATATGCAATTTTATATTAAAATATAGCTTAGATTAATTTGATCCATTAATTCACATGCACTTTTTATACGCACATTTTGATTGCTTTCCATTCTACCACAGATATAAAGTCTATAATAGACTATTTACATCCCTATGATTCTACAGACCTTGGCTGTGAACCTGGGGCCCCACCAAAAATGTTCCCAATTGGGCCCTGGAGCTCGTAAGGCCGGCCCTGTCTCGTTTCCACAACTTGGACAAGTGTTCTGCTCCGACGCGATGCTGAAAATGATACTCGTGGGGTCCACGAAGCTTCAAACGTATCTGGATAAGAAAACCAATTTTAATGATGCATTTTATCCGACTGTATTTTATGCTACGTCTGAGTCGACGTCGCGTTTCCGTTAAATTACACTTTTTTTTTATGAGGAACCTTAATCTGGATTTGAGACTGAGGTTCCTTATTTTTTTGGAAAGTTTGAGGCTCACAGTTCCTTAAATTGTTCCTTATTTTTAAAAAGGTTTTTTCGATAGTAAATGCTAAAAATTCCATTGTTGACATTGTTTTGACTTTATAGCTCGATTTTTGTACGAAAGTTATTTTCTGACGAAATCTTCTGTTTATTTTTCTTTTTGAATCTTTAATCATGACAAAGAAAAGAACTTTCAGTTGACTTTACCGTTTCTTAGTTTCTTGATATTCCTTGATTCTAGATCTCGGCCTGAGCAGTTCCTTAAGAGTTCCTTAATTTTTCGGCAAATCTCAGCCTCAAGTTCCTTATAAAAAAAAAAAAACGTGCATGCGGCAGAGCTCGTCCCATTCGACACGTCGAATAAAATCAGTCCAGACGTCGCATTTCTGTCGAATAAAATTGGTCGAATTTAATGTGACGGAACTTCTACGTATGAACTTGGCATCAAAGTTCAGAAATGGGTTCAAAACATGAAAATCTAACGCAAATTTAATTCTGCACTGATTTCAGTCATTTTAGGCCAAAATTGACCTGAAATTTTAAGGTCGAAAATTTCACCAAAAAGTAAAGGAGTTAATCCATGGTTTTTGGACAATTTTTCGACCAATCTTAAACTTTAAAAATGAGCGCAAAATATGGAAGTTCTGGCCAACGAATTTAGTTCTGCACTGATTTTGGGTCACTAGCCTAAAATTTTAAGTAAGGTGGAAAATTTTCACGTAAAAGTAAAGGAGTTAACCCATGGTTTTTGACAATTTTTCGACCAATCTCAAACTTTGAAAATAAGCTCAAAATAGGAAAGTTTAGTCCAAAGAATTTAGTTTTGCAGTGATTTAATTCATTTCACGGTATAACTTTATTCAGTTTTTGAGGTGGAAAAATTTCGCCAAGAAGTTAGGGGGTTCGACCAAAATCCATTGCCTGCCGATAACTTGAGAAAGTATAAAACGAAGCATACTCCGACTAGTGACATCTTGGAACTCAAGATTTGAGAAAAACAAGACGAGACGAGTTGTATTTACAACTTTCCTCAGTCAACTCAAACTGCAGCCACTAATGACAACATTGTGAAGATTTGGATTCGTTTACCATATCTTGGTAGACGCGGTGAAAATCTCGGCAATTCTTGCATAAAGAAAGTACGCCGTTGCCTTACACAACCAGTCAAATTCATAATTATTTACGACACAAAAAAGATTTCATATTTCACAGCTATCGAAGACGAAGTTAATACCTGGAAGTACTGTGAAAAAAAGACTTGGGATGCTTAACCCACTTGTCAGAAATGTTGCTCCGTCATTCCACCACCCAAGGGCCACAATGTTATGAACAGTGAAGAGCGATATTGTGTCAAATATAGCTTTTCTGTTTTACCGTTCATTCTCCCTGTTTTCCACTGAACCAACAGACGAATCTATCAGTCTCCAGACTATGCCAGTTTCCTAGAACTTGGGTACTTAAAGTACCGACCGTGATGCATTGAGCTCTAAAAAGACTGGAACGGTCAAATTCTTTAAATGATTGGAAAGCGAATAAGATGCCCAGAAATAGGGTCACAAATATTTTGAGGGAACAAAAGGAAGTCTATTTTAAACGTAAAATGAAAACAGTAAGAATCCTAAGGCAGCTTGGTCAATAATTAACTATATTCTTTGACGTAAGTCCCAGGACCGTGTAATTAATAACATTAAATCAGGCGGGAGTACACTTACTTCTGCTGATTTAATTGCTGAAAATTTCAATGACTATTTCACGAACATAGATCGTAAAATGGCTGAAGGTATTAATCAAGGGGGACACCATTTTGATGACTATTTAAAGAAAGTGCCAAATAGATTTCAATTTCGAATTGTTGAGCCCTCCAAAGTCTTCCATCTTCTACATTCCCTCTCGGTATCTAAAGCTGCTAGGATTGATAAAATTCCTGCAAAGGTATTAAAGATTGTAGCTCCCATTATTACTGAATCGCTTACCAATATTTTCAATCATGCAATAATCACTGAGTATTTTCTCTTTGACTGGAAAATAGCAAGAGTCACCCCTGTACATAAAAATGGCCGGCGTGATTTGCTGGACAACTATCGTCCTATTTCAATCTTATCTATTATCAGCAAGCTTTTTGAAAAAATCTTGTATGAGCAGTTATATAAGTATTTGAATTCTGAAAATCTGATTTTTTAAAAATCTAATGTTCTAGCCTGCGATTTGTCGGTCAGCGCAGACAAAATGAGAGATACTTTATGTAACTCTCGCACTATTTCAAAATTTGTGATATGCTTCCTCAGAATCACGTTGAAATGAGGATAAAAAGTTTTGCAAGATTAGTTGGCAATATCAAAGGAAAGCGAACCTTTTTTGACTGTACATCAGGTGGTATTTGTGAAAGTTCTCCGATCAGTCTTTGAAATGTATAAATATGTAATGAAGCATTGTCAAGAACTAAGCTGATCAAAATGTGTTTTTCCATTAGCTCTTAACAAAAAACTGTCTCGATGGGAACGTAGTTTGTCATCAAAGTCACAAGAAACTAACTTGGTAAAGCAATTAAAATCCAGAATTAAGGTACAATGTTGGATTGACATCAAACATTTAGTGTAAGTGCAGTGGCAGATCCAGAGGGGTGTCCAGGGGGTCTGGACCCCCCTTAATTTTCAAAGTGCCCCTCTAAAAAGTCATCCCAAAATTTTTAGATCACATTTTCTGTTGTGAAAATAGTGCCTGTATGTAGATTTGATGTTGTGAAGCTGAATTCCTAACAAAAAGTGACAAAATGTGGAGCCAGCAGTTCTAGAAAACAAAAAAAATCGCATTTAATTCTAACCCTGAATATTTTTGCCTGCTGATGTTGCATTCCAGATATTCCCATATCGTACAGCAATCAGAACAAGATGGTGCCAGTCATTAGTACAACAGCATCGTTCATAAAATTTAACAAGTCCAATGGCTTCTTGTCATTAGGATTAACCTGATATATTGCTACTTATCAACATTTTTGTAATTTACTGAAAATATGTCCTTACATAGTCTGCCCACATTATTGTGCCCTCACAAATTGTCTGGACACCCCCCCTTCCAAAATCCTAGATCCACCCCTGAAGTGGTAATGTGTTATAGGAAAGAGAAATGGAAGGACAAGTGGAAGGGAATGCAAAGTTTTTGGAGGGGAGGGGAAGGCTCAGCCAAAAACAATTCTCTGTCAGGAACACATGCTTTTCTGAGGTGAATTGCAGTGTGCAAGGGAAATTAAGCAGTAATATCATTGGTCACCAGCACTTTCCAACACTCCCTGCATTTTATGGATAATTACATGTTCATTCTGACACACACTCCTTGCTCAAACCTGTTTCAATTAGCCATCTCATACCCTTTGCCACTTTTTAGTGTTTTATTTGGCCTGACAGTTTACTTTGACACCCACTTGCAAAAGATCTCTGGTCTGTCTATGTTCAAATATCAACTAAAACCACAGAAAAAATATAATTTATGTATATGTAGGTATGTTGTTTAATTTGTAGGTGACAGGCCCTATAACTGTGGCAGAGTACATGCAAGAAGTGTTGTCAAATCCATCAGAGGTGTGTGGAAATATTTATTGCATTTTAGTATCAATATTGAAGTCTGAGGTTGAAACAAAGTAATAGTTTGTTTTATATCTCTCAGTATTCAGCAAGCTGGTGGCTGCACAGAATATCAGGACACAAAATAAGATTACAAGGCCTGTCAAAAATGTTAACTGGTTACACTGGTAACTGGTTGGTCAAGTGGCTTTTCAGGCTGGTTATAGTATTGGTAAAACATTTGCTAATGGATTGCACATTGTATTTATTGTCACTCAAAGCCTGTCATGTCCTATCAACTTGCTTATATTAAATTATTTGGCAACGGTACTGGTATATCACAAAATGACAATCACTAAAGCAAGCTTTTTGGTGTGTCAGCTTATTTTAATATGTTTATACATGCAGCTATTCCATAATGCTATATTATATCAGTAGTAAAGAAAACATATGTCTGATTAAGGTGTGCATGAAGTTTTTGGTATCAGTCATTTTGCCTTGCAAAGGTATTACACATAGTTATAATTATCAGGTCTTTCATCTGGCTGGTCATAAATGGCCAATGTAAAATCAGGGTTTTGACTATTGTACTCAAGCTGGAAAATTATCTGATGTCCAACTGTTGTTAATTTTGTGATCAGTATATTACTTCCCGTGATATATAACTGTCATTTAAGACAATTATATATCCTTATTTAGGGTTATTACATGAAAAAGGATGTCTTTGGTCTGAATGGTGATTTCATAACTTCTCCAGAAATAAGTCAAATGTTTGGAGAGGTAAGGTACTTAGTGCTATTGTATTTTAAAAGACTAGTGTAGAAATTCAATGTTTGCAGTGGGATATGTTGTCTTTCATTACTGGCCAGTTTAAAGTCATCTGTACTGTAGATTTCCAGGCTTTAATTGCTTCATTAAAATAGGTCAGGGTGTTGTTTGTGCAACACTAAAAAAGGATCTCTGACACTGAGGAGTAATTCTGGTGTTAGTGTTAGTGAGCTTCAATTGAGTTCAGTAATATAAACTTTATCATCAAGATAAGCTGACAAATACTACATGAAGCATACTGGTCAGTTGAAACCTCTAGTATCTAGGGTTAATTATGAACTACCTAGGTAGCTGCAAGTATGAAAGGTTGATGACTGCTGTAACTGATCTCAAAGAATATCAACATTTCAAGCAAAGATCCTTCATCAAGAAACAGAACACATTTCTTTCCAGAACATGTTTCTTTCCTGACAAACTGCCTTTGCTCAAAACGTTGATATTCCTTGAGATCAGTTATGACAGTTATCAACCTCTTAACTTTTTACTTTATTTATCACTGTCTGTGTGGTATTTAGTTCTTATAGCTGCAAATGTAGTCATTGAGTAATTCTTATCATTTTGTAACCATTTTGCCAACTATATTGATATTAGTGGTAATAAATTACTGCAACATTACATTTATTGAATCACGTTGTTTATTTGCAGCCCATTGTTTATTTACTATCCTTGTATACCAATATTACAACACAGGCCAGAAATAGACACTAACTGCCCTCCAAAGGAAAATTTACCACTTTAATTTTGTACATGTAATTTCTTACTTTGTGGTTAGCTTATAGGGATATGGTTCTATGATCAATGGGTTCAAACTGGACAGCCTCAAAATCTTCAGCTGGTAGAACTTGGTCCTGGACGTGGAACACTGATGTCAGATGTTCTCAGGGTAGTATAAAATAATATCACATGTTTTCTATTCCTGGTAACATTGATGAATTTTAACAACTTGATTTTGATAAATTTCAAGATAGGTGTTTTCAAAATTGGGGAAAATATCAAATAGTTTGAGTGTTCACTTAGTGGAAATCAGTCCAGTTATGAGGGAAATGCAGAGAGCATCATTATGTGGCAAGGAACTTGATAGTACTGAGCTTGAAGGAAAAAAGGTGATCATTGTTGTCTTACTTTAAAAGTTCAAAAGATTTGCATTGCAGGATTCCCAGAAAAACTGTTAACTTTTTGTATTGTGTATTCTGCATTCCTGATATTAATTAAGATTATTATAATTACCCATATCAAGTGGAGTAATAAATACATTGACATACATAAAATACAGGCTTATTGTGGAGCACTCAGTGGAAAAATTGGTTGATTCACATGATTGTATCCTCATGGGTATAGTTGGTGGTAGTTGAGATGTACTGAATTTAATTGGAAATCAGAAGATGCTATATACTTATTCACTCACAAAGCAAGAAACAATAATCAGCAAAATGTACTTACTGGACAGGTAATTCACTATGACTTTTTCAAAATCATCCTCATTAAAAGGGAATGAAGTCATTGTCTAAATAATCATAACTTACATTTTCTGTTCATTTAACTTAAAAATCTTTGAAAGCTTAACATGAAATTCCTGCATCCAAAGTAAAAACAAGCAAAAACTGACTTTACTATTATCATGCTTGCAAAGAATTTTTTGCAGCAACTGCAAGCATAATTTCAGATCAAGTCAGCTCATTGTTATTTTATATTCAAGATGATCATGCAAACAACTTATAGATGTACATACATGATAAAATACAGTTCCTAAAAGTATATACCACCAAGTTAATTTTATATTTACTTTCAGGACCCTGTTGCATGTGGGCAAAGTGTAACAGAGTCTGGAATTCCAGTCAGTTGGTATAGAAACATTTTCGATGCACCAAAAGGTATACAATATAAAGCCTTAAATTTCTATTGATGTACAGTAAATCAATTTCTTGATCCTAATGCACATAGAGTGATTAAAAGAATGAAAAAACCAGTACAAGAAAAGTTCATATCAAATCTTGTACATCTAGGTCTTTCATTTTACTTGGCACATGAATTCTTTGATGCTTTACCAATTCACCAATTTCAGGTTTGTTTTTATAACCATTTAATTAAAAAAGACTGAGCAAACATTCAGTCTCATGTTTGTTATCACATGTAAGCTTTCACAAAAAAAACTTTAAATATTTGCCTGAGGTTTTATGCAACATTTCAGCATGAAGTCTTTTTTGGTGCTTTTCTGCTTTGAGCAGCTGTTTTGTTCGTAAACACAGATTGGTTGTCTTACTTAGACTACTTGCTCAGATTTATTTCTCCATATTTACTCACATAAGTGTAAAGGACCAATTTCAACTTGGAGGGCCTGGGGCATCTTGCCTGAAATTTTCTGCGTTGCCCGAATCTTCAAAATGAACCAACCATGAAGCCATGCCTTCACCAAAACTGCACTTATTATAATTGTTTTATGCAATACTAAAATGATATCAAAATGGGTATGAACAAAACACTATCAACTGACAATACATTAAGTCTAAAAGTGCTGAGCATTTCCTCTCAGATCCCAGGTTATGAAAAGATAAAGATTTCGGCCCGAAAAATGGAAATGTAGCCTGAAAAAAATTGATGATGCTCAAATGTGAGAGTGGCTGCAGCTCCCCCAGCTCGTATGCCTATGTTTACTCGTCCATCCATTTGGTTATTACTCAAAATCTTTGAGGATCGTCCATTTGTCATCAAATCAGTTGAGAAATTACCATTAATACCTAAGTTTTGCTGGTTGTCTGTGTGAAGAAGCAAGAGCTGTGTCAGTAGCTGTACTGTGTCTTAATAAATTGTAAAATTACATTTTTTTTCTTTAGAACGTGTACCATGTAATAAGTAAAAGATGTTTCACACTGGAGCAATAATGCAGTTTGCAGCAGTTTTCAAAAGAAATTATGCAAAAATTCTTTAGATTAACAATACTTCTATACATTTTAACCAGCACTGTTCTCAGTTCCAGAATTTATCTCAAGTATCTTTTTCAGAACACAGAACATGGATGGCGTGAGGTGATGGTTGATCTTGATGAAGAGGATGGGTACTGTACATTTGATTTTATTTTTAATACGCACGCTCTCAAGCTGTTCTCAGAAAAACTTTCTGAGTCCCTGACAGGAATCAAACCCGTAACCTGATTGCTGGTGAGACACTCTAACCATTGAGCTACAAAGACTCAGATGGTGAGTGAAGGTTAAATTTGTGTACTGGTTCTTATAGATGGTAGACATATGTACTGCCAGTCTGCTAGTCTCAATATGTCATCTATTTTTATGTCAATCAATGATGTGCTTGAGAGCATATGTATTAAAAACATAATTACCAAGCTACCACAATTTGATTTTCTTTGTTTTGTTGCTCCTTTCAACATATATATAACAATGTGCCAATAACTTCATTGTGTCATTATTATGAGTAAAATGTACAGATGGTCTCCCTAGAATGTCATTAAAATACACTATAATTATTATTACATAACCTGATATTAGAGAACATTATCTCTTACTTAGTCTGAACTTACCCTCTTTAGAGACTGAGGTATGTTTTGGCTAGTACATACATTCTGCTGCTTTTTTTAAATATTCTAGTCCACATCATCTGAAGTTCTGCCTAGCCCCAGGTCCTACCCCAGCAACTGTTTTAATTCCACAGAAAGCAGAAGGTGATCAACTGGAAGTGAGACCTCAAGCACAGCTCATTGCTGAAACAATGGCCCAAAATATACGTGATTATGGTGGATGTTCTCTCATTGTGGACTATGGGGATATCAAGAGTAATCATTTCACTTTAAGGGTTAGAAAAATTTGGTTTGTTTGCTGAGAATAAATGTATTCTTTTGCACCATGCTACAGGTATTAAAATCCAGGGCAGTAAAATTGAAGGCAGATTAATTTATGCAGAGGATATCCAGTTCAGAGAATAGACTCTAGTTTTATTGGGTGTATCTCAGTTCACACATTGGGTTCCAGTTTTCCAGCTGTCTTTCAAAATTGGAACCCATCCTCAAACTTAAAATTCTGTCTCTAAAACTAGAGTGCAGCTGGGTGCTTTGTGGTGTGTATTCACTTGGCATGACTCAAATCAATGTGGGTAAGCAGCAGCTAAGATTCAAACTTGTCCCACTAGTTTAGAATGTTGAAGGTCATTGGCTACCCCTTTCATGAAGGGGTACTTTTCATAAGGCCCCTTTTCTACCTAAAATTACATACATCAGTAATTATTTGCAGTATAGTTATATTTCTACTTACACTTTAATGCATTAATTTATATGATTTTAAGTTTCTTATGGTCCATCAAAACTACTGCCATCACAGCATTAGCAGAATTTTAATAAAAGCTACTGTGTGATTGTTTTGATAGGCTTTTCATAAGCATGAACTAAGAAGTCCACTAGCTGAACCTGGACAACGAGATCTCACATCAAATGTTGACTTTTTACATTTGCAAAATGTATTCAAAGGAGTAGGGGGTAACTGTAATCACATTGTTATACTTTAATTAATGTTGTTTTGGAGAGAATTTACAGTATTCCAAGGAATACAAGGTAATTATAATTGCATTATGATTGTACTTTAAATAATGGCATTTAGGATAGTCAGATACAGACTGAGAAACTTTTGTTTCTTTAAATTAATAGAAGTGATTTATCTCTTTAGTTGATACATTTGGCCCAGTATCCCAGAAGAACTTTTTGATGTCAATGGGAATTGATGTGCGCAGACAGGTAGAGCATGATTACTGCTGTATTTAATTTGCTGTGAGTTCTATGACCTACTGTACAATATTCAGTATACTGTCCTTTACAATATTACCATAATAGACCAGAACATGTGCATCAATGGCTATCTGGGTTGGCCAGGACATGATATGTAATCAAGCAATGTAAGAATGGGGCTGTCTCAGGAGTAGTGAGAAAATTAACTCTGAATTTTCTGAAGTTAGAGGGATACAGTTAACACGTCCCTTCAGCCTTCTGCTAATCACTGCTTGCAATACAGTCTCTGAGCTGTGGTTTTGTGTTATATCATTTTACTATTAATCTCCCTTGATTTGTTAATAATGATCTTATGAGGATCAGTCTTCCATTATTTAATGCTGGCTAATGCCAAGCAATTTTACTCATCAAGGTGCAAGGTCCTGCTGGGAAAGGGTTGAAGGGTTTAAGGGAAATACTGCAATACCTTTAAAATACCAGTCATATATTCTTTTGTTTTCAATGTTGTATTGTACGTTATGCCTGAGATGAGCATTCTGCTGTATCCATTGGTAAATTAAAATAATTAAAGTAAATTAAAATAAATGAAATTAATTAAACTAGATACTTTTTTTCTACATTTAGACATTACTAAAGAAAGCAACTCCATTGCAAGCCCAACATATACAAACAGCATTCAGAATGTTAACAAGCTCTTCAGAAATGGGGGATTGTTTTAAATTTTTCACTGCTGCTCATCATGGAACTACTAAGCCTCCAGGCTTTTAATCATTCTTAAATTAGTTAATGATTAGGGAACGTTATCACAAAATGAATTTCTGATGCAAGTGCAAACCTAGATGTGTATATTTGGTATAAAATTCAGTTTTATTAGCAAATAAAACTACAGCTAAATGCAAAAGATCAGACTCAGAGGAGAGCTGTAATTGTGAATTATACTACTCTCCTGCTCCTTAGCGGGTTCATCCTTTATCGATCTCTTTTCATAATTCGATATCCGGGGGAGTCGGCATGCATGGTGTTGAACTGTCTGCGGCCATTGGCGCAAGTTATTTAACAATTAGATTATGAGCTCGAGATTTCTATGAGGTGATAGTTGACGAGGGCGAAGCCCGAGTCAACTATCACCTCACAGGGGCCGCGGAGGGGGAGGGGCTGGGGGGCTTTAGCCCCCCCCCCCCCCCACTTTTTATCCTAAGAAAGTAATTTAATCTTCAGAAAACAGAATTCGCTACCAAAAACACCTCTAAATGTTAATAGATTGCATGTATAAACTGCTAATTTTAAAATGTAGTCCAAAGCATCGCAAAAATTTAATCCCAAACAAACGGTGGTCAAAACCATTGTACCCCTCCAACCTTTTTGAAACCGCAAAAAGTGCCCTTTTCAAGCATGAAAAGTGCCCCTATTAAAAAGAAATGCCTTTTTATAACAAAGTGTAACGCATCAGTTTATGCCCTCTTATTTGGGTCTACAGATCAAAAGATACATAAGAATATGAAAAAACAAAACACATTGAACAACATCAGTTTCGGTCTGTTAGTCTAGCCAAGAAACTAGGGCTTTTCCTGTTGCATCATGTGTCCAAGAATCCCGAAGTAGCATCACAAATTAATCAAACGATAGAATCGGTAGAGCCAGCGACATTGCACAAAGACATTTAAGTTCACGACTTTCAGCTTTACTAAAATACAAATCTTGGTTTGTGCTGAGAACCATACATATTGCATTTGCATTTAATTATTTTGTATTATATAGTACATTTATACTTGTTACATTTCACGATTTGTTTATCAAACCGATTATTATGATGGTTGTGATAATAATTGTTTGTTAATTAAAACATTTCTTAAAATGCAAGAAGTATTGTTTTAGTGCTTTAGCGATTTCATTTACGTGACCGTATGCCTCTTGACTCCCTAAAAATTTTCGCGCGAATTGAAAGACATCCGTTCATTTCCTTTAGCCCCCCACCCCCCACTTAAAAAGCCGCTCCGCGGCCCCTGCCTCATAGAAATCTCGAGCTCATAATCTAATTGTTTTAGTAGAAACACTTAGCAAAGAACATTTCTCGTCTTCTCTGGGATTGCACTTTCAAGTAGGCAATCTATTTCGTCTTCAGAAACTTCACAAAAACGAGAGGCGGAAGCCATTTTCACTACTCGATATCTATCGACGAATAGATAGCGAGTGGCGCAGCCAATCAGATTGCAGCATTAGCAATAGTACTCGACCAAGTTTCTACAAATGACAGTTAGTAAAATGATATGCAACATTTAGTGAGAACTTAACCCTTACGGGACAACTATTGTGTGGTGTGTCATTTTAACTGGATCATGCTTCAGGTAAGTTTCAACTCGATCTACACAATGAGTTTTCCCCAAGATAGACTTTTTGTTCTGAATCGTTCCTCAAGAAAACGGCTTGGAAACTGTTTGCCCATTTCCTGATCGAAATGTTGACAGTTCAACCGTAAAACGTAATCGTGGCGAGTATTTTATGTACAGTATCGATACAAACCTTGATACAATTTACTCTGACCTTCTTGAGTCGAGAACAAAACTTCACAATCCAGTTGGCAGCAATACTGAGTTCTCTTGACATGTCTTTAGGTCTATCAAAGATTAGATCCAGTAACAGGCGATCTATTAACTTTTCAGTTCTGGCCGGGTAGCGGCTGTTTCTTCAGCTTAGGCAAACTGTCGTAACTTGTTCGATGCTTAGCACCGTATTTTTGCAGTAAGGTTAAGAAAGTTGAAAAGAACGCCGCCGTTGTCAACATATTCTCTTTTATTTAAATAACAGTTTAACCTTTTGCAGTAGGTAGTTTGAGGGTTTTCAGAAAGTCAGTTAGAGATGATAGTGTGATGAAGTACAGTTTCAGTGTTTCCCTCAAAAAGTCGGAAATATTTTACTACTAGAGCCCGTTTCTGCCCAATAGAGGGCATATCCAACATAGGATTGATTGCAAAGGACTGGTTTGAACATTCTGAAGTTATAAACCTTAAACCCAATAGCCAACCAAGATGCCTCCTGAGTGACTCCCTTTATAAATAATAAAGTAGTGTTGGCCAGGGTAAATTGCTGAAGGTGGAAGAGTGATAGGTTGGGAAAAAAATAAGCAGGAAGCAATTGCATGGGCATCAGTTGGGAGGCTATGGTGGGACATATTTCCCCATACTTTCAAGACAAAGGAACAGTACATTAGTTCTCCACACACACATTTTGGTTTAACTGGGCCTTGAAGTGGCCCCACAAGCCATTTCTCCTTAAGTTTTGTCAAGATATATACTTGCATGTCCAAGTGGTAGGTCCACAACTGGAGCCCTTTTGGTTTGTCATTTGTTGAGCTACAGCCAAAGTTTTAAACTTTTCATTCATAAACTATAAGAAAGCTAAGGCTGTCATAAAATTGTTACAAATGCAGCTTTTTTTTTTAAAGAATGTTGAAGTGTAAAGTCTCAAAATACATGAAAAGATTTCAGAGATCTATAAAATTTTAAAACTTTTGGTCTGGACATCACCCTAAATGGCCGACACTTCACATTCTGCAGAGCTGGCAGCACCCTGACCACTAACAATTGCTTACATTTCCCTTAATTCTGCATAAGAATCAACATCTATGACTAGCTGCAATTGTTACAAACTGCAATTGTAAGAGTTACTGTAACCGTAACTGAATGTAACTTCAACTATAAATGTAAACAACTTCAACTGCACTCAACTATAATTGTATGCATAACTGTTATTAATTGTACTGATCACTAATGTAAACTGTAACAAGTTAAAAATTTAGGGATAAAAAGCAAAAATAATTTACTTACAGCAGCAGCACTGGAGGCACTTACAGTACTTACTTTCAATTAGTTGTGCTGGTTTAGACATTTATTCACTTCATGGAAACTTTTCTTATTTGTCACTCAGACAAAGAATGTTGCTCACTGTCTTCAGTTACATTGTGAATGATTTTAAACATGAAATGCTTAGCAGTTCTGCATTGTGAATCTACCATTCCAGTACACAGGAAAGTCGACGCTTGTCATGGTCACTTGACAGCTTAAATAACTAAGGAATATCCCTTTTAACTGTAACTAGTAACTTTATTTTTTGTGACATTTCTTGACAGCTGGTTACATTTCACTACCTGTAACAATAACCATAATTCAAACGTTAATTATTCATAATGAAGACACAAAAGAACTTTTCTCCTAATTAGTATACTGTAAATCGGATACAGAATTGTTCTGATTTATATAAAGTTTACCTAAAATTTTCATTGTTAAAATTTCCTGAAACTTTATCATATTTTATCTATTACTTAGTTACAGTAAACTTCTGTTAGAACATTTCTTATCACCACATTCCTATTGTTGCATAATATGGTTGATTTCTCTTTAACCTAAAGATAACCAACTGTATGAAACAATTCCAGTCATTGAACCTCGTGCTACGAATTGCCTTCTTCTTGCTTCACCTTCATTTATCGCAGTCCTCAGAACCTGGAAGAGCAAATGTCACTATCTTTGGTAGTTGTAATTTTGCTGAGCCTACATTTCCGCTCCGAAACGAAATGTCCGTTCACGCGACGATCCCCGAGAGATCTGCAAAGCTGGATATTTTGTTTTGTGATGTTTGGTACACCTCCTCTAAAGGGGTTCTTCGACTGTGGTTACAAAAAACAAGCTACGGTAACCAGACCTCTCTCATCAGCACAGTCCTCGACCAATACGGCTCGCTGGTCTTACCAGGCTACGTAGCTGAAGCGAAAGAAAAGGTGTCTTATCCATTCCATATTTGTCCAGCTTTGGACAAATCTAGTGGCCGAAATTATTCCATATTCCTGTCAGCTCCTCCTAAGACCGGTATCAACCTCACCGTGCAGGTCGATGAATCGATCTTACTCGAAGGGCAAACGAAATCGCTGGAAATCGGACACAAGGTTCCCTCTCGACTGTTGGATTTCGATGTTTCCAGCATCCAAGGAATCTACGATCATTTTCAAGTGACTGTTCGGTCAGACAGTCGGGATCAAGAGTGCTTGCTGATCGTGTCCAATGAATGTTCTAATGTGATTAACATCGACCCACAGGTCATCAGTTTCAAGAATTCTGGCCAGGCGATACGACTGTCTTTCACCACATTCGGACGAATCACCCTTTCACATTCCTCCAGTCCCCAGCTGTCCCCAGGGCGTTGGTACATCGGTATCTTTCTTAAACATCCTGAGAATAACCGCAACCAAATCGTTATGAAAACCGTGGAAGTGTCCGTGGGCTTTGCGGGAGGGATAAATCGAGTCGGCTTAAGAGCACCAGTGGCATATCTTGCATTAGTTTCTCTGTTTGGTGGACTGGTGGTCTCTGTCTTCGCGCATTTTTTTCTCTATCCAGATTTGGAGAATCGATTGGTGAGAAGCTTTCGCCGTTATGTAACCACTCGTATTCTTAATGCCACCCATGGTAAGGACCAGGCTGACGTCGGCGAACATCAGATGAACAATGTGGAGTCACAAGAGGAAGCTTCGCCTATGAATGAAACCCGTGATGCGACGATCTCACGATCTCCAAGCATCTCCATCGATCAGGTTCGATATGATGGTAATACGGCGACGTTAACGCCGTACGATATTTCTACACTCGATGTCCCAAAGCAGTGGCCCGGTTTCAAGATATGGGCGACAGTGATCTTGGGTTGGTTTTACCATGAGGAGAAAACGTTCGCCTACACGACCGCGATTGTCGCGTTCAGTCTTATGACTGGTGCGGTGCAGTTTATTATATCCAACTGGCGTGATATGATAGATGGTGGTAACCGCGATATTTGCTACTACAACGAAGGATGTTACCGCGCGATGACCACCGTAGATATCCCATACAATCTGATAATAAGTAATTTGTCCTACGTTATCCACGCAATCATCTTGGCCCTCTTCATCTCTCTTAGGGAAGCCACGTGCTTGGTGAACAACTGGAAAACTTGTTACTCCATTCCATATGCCCTCGCTTGGGCGTTATTCTTCGAAGGCATCTTTTCTTCCATCTATCATTTGTGTCCCAGTCGTATGACGTTCCAGTTCGATTCTGCTTTCATGTTCGTCATTTGCGGTCTCGTGGTCACAGCAATGTTTAACGCCGTGGAAGAGAAGGCTCGACGGCCAGGACATCTGGAACTTCAGGGCGGATGCAGTGTGGCTCCAGTTCGCGACACAAAATTGTTCTTATTCTTTGTCGTTCCTATCCTCCTGCTCAATTATCTCGGCACCATTCGGGACACTGACGGTTTTTTACTGTTCCAAGATTGGGTATTTTATTTCTTGACCGTTCTATGGATACTCGCTATGTTATTTTGGGTGTTTTATCGCCTAATGATGCCATGGAAACGTACGCCCGGCCCCAGTTTCTGGTGCAAGTTTGCCTGGCTGTGTGTCCTGTTTCCTTTGATACTCCTGGTCATTGGCTTGTACACGATAGACGTGAAAAGAGACTGGTCCAACTTCTTTCTTTTCTCGTGCCTGGCGTCCGTACTGTGTTCCGTGATGGGCTATGTCTTGACCAAGTGTTCCCGGAATATCTACAACAACACGAAACGTCGGCGTGACTTGTCTGCGGAAGAGCAGAACGAGTTACAGTGGACGTTGTACCTCAAGTGGCCTTTGGTTAACTTGCATATCGTCGTCTACATAGCTGTCGTGGCCTTCTGTTGGATTCTCGCGCTGTATTATTTCCTCCATAAGCCAGTTACGGAGAAGGTTATTCTTCCAAGCAGATCGAGAGAGCTTAACAAGGAGTGCGTGCTCTGGGAATTTTTTGACTACCACGACTTGTGGCACATCTTATCATCCTTCGCACTGCTCCAGACAGCGTACTTAATTCTGTGGAGCATTGGCTAAGACGAACCTCACTTGTATCTTCATTGCCCGGGGGACAATATGTGGGCAAAAAAGGGGGCACAATTGGCTTTTTTTCTTCTAAAATCGGCCTATTTTACGAGCTAATTTCAGAATCACCTTCAGCGTAACATAAACAGAATATCTCATTTGTCAGAGCTAAGTTGGCTGGCATTTAAAAGCCAGTCTGAAACCTAATTGTTGCCATAGGAGCTGCTACAGTTTTCTCAGCAATCCCGTATTATTATTTTAAGATCGCAATTACATGTATCTTAAAGAAGGGTACGATAGATCCGCTCCTGACAGGATCTGCCGGTGTCAGAACCCGAAACTTTACTTTAGGCATTTGGCCGATCGGCGCTATTTTATGCCGATCTGTCAAATCCACAATGGGTCAATGTTGTTAGTCACATATTTCAGTCATTCAAAACAGGTACACGCATATTGTGATTAGTTGAACTATTATTACTAAACTTCATTCATGAAACCGTTTAGCTTACTGTTCTTTCTACAGCGCGTTAAAATTGTAGTATGTTTCATTGCTTCCCTCTTAAAATAGAACGGTCTTGCCATCCTGATGAAAGTTCACTGACAAAACGTACGTTTCCAGTTTCACTCTCATATACAGTGGTGCTCGGCACGGCTAAATTTTCAGGCAAAGGTACGAAATTTTAAGAAGTCCACACCGTTTACACTGTGAAAATCACCACTGGCGTGCCCAAAGATAGCGGCACCCGTGCTAAAATTTTAGCCGTGCCGTGCCCAAAATGTTAATGGTGTAAACGGGGTTTTCGAGACATTTATTATGAGATAAAGCATGAAAGAAGCTTTACAAAAGAAGTCCAAAACTCTTAATGGTAAATAATTCTTATTCGTATAACCCAGCAATTACCACTTCATGTATAATTGTTTGTAATCACTGCTTAGTAACCAAGAAATATCCTTGTTCCGCATTACCAGGGGGCGAAGTGCCCCCCCCCCTTCCCCAACCCTGTGGACGCCCATGACACTGCTGGTTCAACTCTATAGCCACAAGAAATGATCAAAGAGTATAGCCAAAAGCGGACTATTAGTCATGGGTTATGTCCAAGCATTACCTTATAAATACGGTATTTGATGAATACTAACGTTTTACGAAACAACTTTTTTGTCAGTTTCCGAAGAATGATGCAGGGAAGTATAAACTAAAATTTAATCTGTCTCGGGTAACTTTCAGAGTTAAATTTTGACGAGTTAAATGGTAGGTCATTGATAGATCTATCGTCTTGTCTACGAGATCTTTATTCACTTTCGATCCAAAAGATCCAAATGAGGTGCGATAATATTAGTCAAGTGATACTACGTGGTACATTATTCTAGACTTAAATATAGACCACTTTCGGTTCAAGTAATAGTAGCCTTCCTGGCGTGCTTAAGCAATATCTTAATCTTGCCTTGTTTTACCTCAAAAGGTTAAAAAAAGAACCAAAGATGGAGACGTTCTAAGAATCTCTGCGGGTGAAAGGTGAATGACAGGTTTAAATACTTTTTACGATCAAAAACGAATTGGAAGTGACGAATAAGACGAAGGAAGCGAAATTCGACATCAACCAGCTTAGACGGATCAAAGAAACCTGCCACAGAAAACAAAAGGATTAGGAATACGTATCAGGAATTGTGAATTTGAACTACCACCGGCTGAAAGCGAAAGTTATTGCGAAACATTCGCTTTCGCTAAGTGAGAATAAAGAGTTTCAGTAAAAAGAAAAACGAAATTTACCATAACACGAACTTCAAAAAGCCTTGGTCAAATAACTCCTCGAGGTCGCGCGAGTTTTCAATTTTGTTTTTGTGGGTCCAAAAATGGCCAGTTTGGTTTGCATAAAGGAAGTATTCGCTATGTTCCTTGGTATGAAATTTGAGACTACCTACTGATAAGAAGATAAGACTCCACTGGAATGCGTCTCGGCATGTATAAGGATTGCCAAGAAGCCAAAGTAATTAATATTTAAGAAATTATCTTAATTAAAGTTTTGCGATCTTTGTCTCCTCAGTCTGGACATTACGTTAACACGAGGTCATCATATGGTGATTACTTCCGTACATTGAAGTTGTCGACTCGGGACAAAGGCGAGTTTGTGTCTACCATCACTTCAGTCCATCTTGCAGTGGAAAGATTGAGCCCACACAGCACCCGTGTTGAACAAATGAAAACAAACCGACATTCTTTTCTGTATCACTTCGCAAGCACGCACGGGATGTAGGCTATGTGTGTATATTCACTTCACCAAACCGAATTCCTCAATAGCACGATCATCTACTGTTAAATCGAAACAAAAGATAAGAAATGATTATCTAAAAATAGATGGGACTTGTCTGAAAAATAAAACATACTTCTGCGGTTACATCTTGGTAGTACTAACTAAACTGCCAGTTAATCCGCCACGGAGTTGAATAGTAAACAATATTTCCTGGTACGCAAGATCTGATATTTCATAATTTACTAAGAAGTCCACACGACGAAATAACTTTCATTGGTAAGATTAGTCGGTTCAATACTTAACCGGCCTTTACATCAGAATGACACTTTATTAAATAAGAATCTTTATTAACGTTTCATCTGACATCTTACTTTAAAATGACATTTAATCAAATTCCTATGTATATATTTCTTTACATCATATGGCTGTGAAAATATTATTTACAAAGTATGTACATATTCAAGTCAGAAGCATTTATCATCACCTCGTGAGATGTAGTAACATTTAAATATCTTACATAATACAAGACCTATCAAAATCATAACA
Source organism: Heliopora coerulea (assembly GCA_030142905.1). NCBI lineage: Eukaryota > Metazoa > Cnidaria > Anthozoa > Scleralcyonacea > Helioporidae > Heliopora > Heliopora coerulea. The sequence continues at coordinate 407,400 of JASJOG010000034.1, read as the reverse complement.
ACTAGTTTTTAGAATTATGGAGCTCGATTTTGAACAGTTTCACAAGATATTTACATATTTTTTCAATATCCAGCTGCTTCGAGCATTTGGCGCCAAATGCCTCCTCGTGGTAACTCGAAATACTATTACAGAAAACTACACACCGTAAAAGCAAAACAAATAACACTTACTAAGATTAACGTAAAAATATTCTCTCGAATTGAATCGAAACCAAACCTAGCTACGTCTTAAACAGATTATTATGGACAATAGTAAGTTCTTCATCAGTTCATTCCAGATGTGGGAGTTGTCTTAGAGTGAGTCTCAAACAGATAGTTCTTGAAAACTGGCAGTTGAATCTTCGTTTAACGTCCTCCAAACCGATAAGCCTGGAACCAGAGTTGATCTCTTTCGCTCAGTTTGTCAAGATGGGTCACAATCGAGTCCCCAGAGAAGTTCGAACCACCAGAAATCGTTCTGACACGACGACGTCGCTGCCCCGGCGTGTTCGAATCCGATTGAGTGGAATAAGCGCTCGACCCAGAAATGGTTCTAATTCTGTGTTTGTCCTTCTTCGAGCCGTTGCCATCGGGACAGGAGACAACGGACGAATCAGAACCACCAGATATCGTCCTGTATCGCTGCCCAGCGCTTTGGCTTGAACAAGGAGGGCAACATGGCGCTGGATCGGAAACTGGTTCTTGTAAGTCTTCTTCCCTCGATTTCTCGTTCGAGCCCTTTCCTCTTTTCAAGACGGGCGGGATTTTAAGCAGAGATGAAAACTTCACCATAGTTAGGCTTCTTTCGACTCGAAATATCGTACTGTTTCAGAAATGCTTTCGCTTTAATTTCAAACTGCTCCTTCCTCTACTGCTTACAACGGCTCTCTGTATTACCGGATTACACGCAGCGTTTTATGATACGTGGCTTTGTTATGACGACACCCATACATAACTCACGGGACTTATGAATGACTTTTGATCTCCTGCCGAGAATGACTTAAATTATTTATAATGAAAAGGAATTTGGACTTTCATCTCTGAGCGATAACTGCGTTCCTAATAGAAGTCTTTATCGGCAAAAAATTCACTTCGAACGAGCGAAACAGCTATTTACGGACTTGGGGCTGTTTTTTGCGTCTGAAGTTGGACGGAAGTGAGGTAAATACACCGAGTCATTGACACGGCAGCGGAAATAGTTTCGAAATTTCAAATAGATTAAGTCCTCGTGATCGAGGAGTAAGTCTTTAGCGCATGTTCCAAGCCGTGGTATGTGGTTTACTCATTGAGCGATCACATGACAAAATAAACGTAGCTTACAAGTAGGTTTACGAGACGATGAAGGAACTCTTTAAAATAATCCTCAGCCATATAGGAAATTCAAATGCTAGTGAATAGTCGGCGAAAATATAGTGAAAATCTCCTTGACTGCAATGGCTCTGTCATGACGAATAAAAAGGCCAATGAACTTTCCAAGAATGATCGTTTCGAACTGGAGTACAGTCCATGCTGACATCCTCATGGATCGTTGCAAAGTTGTCGCGAGAATTTCTCACGCTCTTCAATTCAATGAAATACGGCAGTTTCCAGTTGACTAGATAGCTCAATGGGCTCGTAACAACGCCATTGTGAGTTGTTAAAATTTCATTAGAGATGAAAAAAACAAAGCAACTGGACAGAGGGTGTTGAGATTTGTATTTAAGATTAAAACGAATGGAGTAAACACACGGAAGTTACGGCCGCCGAAAGCTTACTTTATTTGAGATTAATTTGAATAAGGTTTTGGCTTGGACAGGAAAGCACTTGGCATCGGCCATTGTAATCACTATCAAAATACCAATCTGTTGCTACCGGTCCAATAACCAGCCACGCGCTCACTCGATTCGTTTCAAATTTCACAGTTACAAATTTCAACACGCCATTGGAGCTACCATTTATTCACCCTCCGACATGGACGAACGTTTGTTGTCATGATTGGGAGTGTTAAAAGTCCACTGGTAGCGCACCAACTTCCGAATTTGCGGATTTCAAACCCGCTCGGATGAAATAATTGTTCGGTCGACTTTCGCAGTGAACGACAATGAAGAAATATTCTCATTGTCTTGGCCTAAGGATTATAATGGAATTGTTGTCCTTCGTTCTCATAATACTTCAATTGACCTTAGCTGTGCAGGGGAATAGTGAAAACTTTCTCGTAACGTAACGTGTCGACCAATGACAGGCTTTACAATGTATTTCAGAAATGTGCTACATATTGGCTTCTTTATCACCGCGACCAATGGTGCCGCGGTGGAACTCAAGTACCGTAAATTCGCGTCCAAGTAGCTCGTTATTTCGTTTCTTTGGTCACGGCTGTCAGTTTTTTCGAAGGTAATTTGTGTTATTAAGATAATTTGCCGAATGAGAATCTCATGATGTTTGAGGTACTGTTTAGTTTTTACTGTCCTCTGTTGGCGCGTGTGGATTTTTGTTGGCAATCGATTTTGGGCAAAAATGTGGTCACGATGCACCAGTGCTTGATAAGATAACAAAACAACAGAAACCCGTAATTTAATACCCATTTCCTTCAATTGTGAGCTGATTTAAGCTGCAACAGTTCTGTCAAATAACTTCAGTTTTAGTATATAAGTAAAATTTCGAATGATTCCAGCTCATGTCTAGTGAAACAGTGAAATTGAAACAACTTCACTGGTGCTTTTGTGAAGTGATTGATGTTCGAAATCTACAGTGCATGGCAAAACAATTTGCCAAAACAAATAAGACTAAAGCTTCTTAAATGAAAAACATCCTTTCTGTAGCTTTCAACATCCCGATGAAAATATTTACTTTACATGAAGTTATGCACGTTCGAACTTTTGAAATCTGAATGAGCGTATATTCAAATTGAAAGTTGTTTTTAATGGAGAGATTGTTTCGCGGTATTCATTTTAAGAATGAAAGTTAACACTGCAAATATTTTTGAGCATCCACAGATCAACCAAGTTTCGAGTTTTAAAATGTCACAGCATAACTTCCAACAGACGGTGTACTCATTGAATCACTGGCTCGATATATTTATTCGCAATGAATGGTTGGCTCTTATAATAAGGTGGGCTACTCTCATGATTTCAAGGGGTGATGTTAAGACGTGATTTCAGCATTTAGATTATCCGTTTGGATTACGATCAGTCAAAAGTTTAGAAACTTAATAAGCATTAGGAACATGTATGTAGTTTTTTTTACATGTACTTCTTTTTAAATGTTCCAAAAAAAATGTCAAGACAAAACAACCCAAATGCTGATTGTCTAATTGTGCAAGGTAGCGCCATCGTATGCCGATCTTGCGATCAGTTGAAGTTATTAGACAAATGGAAGTATTTACCTAGAACCCAACAACAACTGTAGGACACCTAATAAGCTTATTGCATCATTAGCATGTTGTTTTCCTTTTTCGTGGGAGGAAACTTTTCTTTTCTTCCAAAGGAAACACTGGTGTTTGTTCCTTTCGATTCTTTGGCCAAAATGTGAGACGACTCACAAAGTATTCACAGAACTGAAAGATAGTTTATACCAAGAAAAACTGTGGCAGGTGAGGCAAGCAACGTAATTTAAAGAAAGTTATTTTTCGAGCCCAAAAATATAACTAAAACCGTCGTTAACTTCAGTTGACTGGGCTATGACAAAAAGCTGGGATCTAATGAGTTCAAAAACAATTAATAGGTGGAAGGAAAATCATATCCGAGAGTTTAGTAACGAAGACACACTCACTTTCTTGATCAAATTTTTGTGGCTCAAAAAACACTCATTTTCAAACTATCTTCTTTAACTAGCGTATATAGGGGCCACTTTTTGAAGCTATATCAAAAACTTGCCACACGTGCTTCATCGGATTAAAAAACTCGGCTGCCTCCTTGTGATTTGTAATGTTTATTCGAAAACTCGTGAATAATTTATAACGGAAATTAAAAAAAATGGATGTTTAATAAATGTCTGTTAACACTGATACAAGAACTGGTTAATAAAACATCAGGCCTTTACCACATTTACCGAAACTGCTACTGCTGTCTGCTCGCGTGCTCTTCTCAGAAGAACTTATTTGTTTTAGCTTTTTTCATCCTTCAGAAACTTTTTACAGTCTTCCAGAAAGGACTTGGACTTAGATCACGTTTCAGAAGTAAGTTACAAAATCCGCGTTCGTTCTGTATCAGAACAGAAAGACACTCGATTTCGCCGCGCATCTGCACCGCCGTCTCTTCTCTTTGGTACATGGTTGAGCAGGATGTGCTGAAGAATTGCACATGTCGCACGCTTGACGAAATATTCGCGCTTGTGCACTATGGATGCATGGTAACAAAAGCTTACGCACAAAATCGAACTATTATTGCCACTACAGCCTCAGTTATGCTTACGAGATTCTTTCACACCTGAATGACTGCATAAGTCACAGAACAAGTTTTGGATTTTCGAGTGCGTAAGAGAGGAGACAAAATGCACATGTCTGATAGTAAATACCGACACATGCAAGCATAGAAAGTTTTCTCGCTTGCTGTCGATATAAGAAAACGATTTTCGACTTCTTTATCGCACGGACGATTCCATAATTTTATTATCGTATGTTCTTTGTGTTTTGATATTTTGTTTTGATGTATCAGTAAACCGCACTTCTACAAAAACTGGGTATACCTCAGCCTCACGAGTGCTAATGCCATGGTTTGTCGGTAATGATCAGATCACAGTGGAGTGTGTCATGGAAAAAAAAGTTACGCTGATCGTGTGAATTTAGAGTAGTTAGCTTTGGATTGAGATGACTTCATTTTTAAAAGAATACATATAAGTACCGCAGAAAAATTTCTTTAAATAATGACCGATAAATCTGAAGTGTCATTTTGAAAAATTACCTTTCAGGAGTCCCAAACCTGGAATTAAATGTTTACCATAAGTTTGGCCAGATAAGCGCATTGAGGCTAATAAGTAATGGAATTACGTCAAAAGTCCATATTAATCGTACTCTGGCAAACTTTTTGTCGACAAGAGACGGTCCGGAAGCGAGTGACGCGAAAGTCAACGTTTTACTTTACTAAAAATGCGCAAGGAAAATCGAGCGACAACAAGGAAGATTCATTTGGCTGTTTGCAGTGATAAGTAATCACTGTTATGATTCTGTATAATCACGCCAAAGTAAACCGATCAATCCCACGTGAAGTACAACATCAACTGAGACTGTCCGGATTTTATCTGTTATTCTCAAATCGCTGCGATCGCTTAGCATACGGCTTTTACATGACCATTGAAATCGCTGGGTTTATTTTCGATAGATTGGAATGATTACGTGGAAACCAAGCACACCAGTGGGTTGATTGTTATTAAAGCAAATTTGCACAGCAGTTTGCTTCAACAACGGATGTTGCTTTGTTTGAAATTGTTTCTACTACTCAATCCCAACCAGCTCTACTTCAAAAATAAGGACGGCATTTGGAGGAATCCTTTGTACAAGTTAAAAAAAACCCAACAAAAAACTAATGGAATAGTAACCATGAGACTGGGATGAACTTTCAAAACTGTGACTAACCTACCCATGATATACGTGGAATGTGAAAATCCGAACTGCACAAGACACGATTTAGGATTCAATTTGTGTTTCACAGAGGGAGAAGTTCTGCTATGCATGTTGAAAATTAAAAATTAATAGAAAAAGTGCGGGTAGCCCTCCTTCACAATTTACTAGGCACCAAACCAGGGCTCTGATCCAGAATAAAAACTTTGTTCAACTTAGTTAATTGTAAAAGGATACTTGCTATCAGGCACTCCCTTCTTCCCATAGGCCCATTCAGGTTGAATTGTCAATTCTGCTTTTTCCTCTAAGCCCATTGTCATCAGGGCTTCATCCCACTAAAAAGTCAGAATAACAGAATGCCACTTAAGGAAAAGAAAAGTTTGATTATTATTGATGAATCTAGTGCTTTAATTTTGTTTGTAATTTTTACACCATTCACCTAAATCCAAGTAAATATCCATCACTCCACTTTGCATTGACTTGTAATTCATTTCATTGATGTTCTCACAGAAGAGTGAAACAGCATCTTGAGAGAGAAAAGGTAAAAGTTTCACAAACAAGTTAAGCTGATTATCTTACCCCTCGGATCACTTTTCCAGTTCCAACTTTGAACTTCAAAGGAACATTAGCACCTTTCTTTTTTGAACCTATGCAAAAGAATACCACACTTTCAAACAAACCTGGTAAAATGTAGACACTGTTACCCTCACTCTCCACAAGGCTCATTTCTTGAACTTTCTAAACCTGCAGTATACTCAGGCCACCAATGCAACTTGTATTTTTTCATATATTTGGCACAAGCCACACCAAGGAAGTAATTTGCTGAGGGCAAACTTTGCCTTCCCACCTAGTGCATCCCTAACATCTTACATTGTGATAAGTGCATGCATAAAATTAATATAGAAAGTTCTGTAGAGGGAAAAAACTTTTAAAAAACCCATATGTTTTCAAAAATGTAGTACCCATAAATTTGCAATGGGGACATGTACTCTTGTGGTCTCACCTCAGTACAGCCAATGTACTGACAACTGTAGGTGTCAGTCAATCAAAGCACAGTATAGAGTATGGTTAAATCCTTACCTTTTCCAATATTTGTATCAAACACCGTTCCATCTTGAAGTCTGCCTGTGTAGAAACAACTAACCAAGTCCCCTTTTCTAGGGATTCTGTCTGGTTTACCAGCTTTCTTTAAGATCTTTTTGGTATATTTTGGCTGTTTTCAAAAGAAAGAAAGAAAGAAAGAGAGAGAGAGAGAGAGAGAGAGAGAGAGAGAGAAAATACATGCAATGTCAACAACTTGGTTAAAATATTGTTATTAATTGCCTTTATTATTTACTTTAAAAATAAACAGTTTTCCTTCCAAGTACAGGAACCTTGCTTATGGGAATGATTGTTATATACTTACAGCTTGCTCAGCAACCTCAGCTGGCTTTTCTTTTACTGTTACAGCTGCAGTCTTCTTGGTAACTTGCTTAACAGTCTCTTCTTCTTCATCATCTGCCTCACTTTTAAATGCCTAATGAGTAATCATGTGTCATTTGGAATAAATATGATGAGATAGGCTAAGGAGGAAGTTTATGACCACCTACCACAAAAAGTCGAAATAATCTACTTTGTTTAGTTTGATCCATTGACAGTATAAGACTGCCAATAAGGGGAACTCAGTCAGTCCAAGCTTCATATGGCCAGGGCTGAACCCAATGGTAAGAACAAGGACTAAAGAAAAGCATGCATTTTAGGGTCAAAACTAGACATTTAAGGGGAATGATGTAAGTGCTTGCAATTTTTCTCTGCCCCAGGACTCATGGCAACTCTCAGCAGTCCTACCAAGTGCTGGGATTTTGGAGATCCTTTACAAAGCATGAAGGGAACTTGTCAGGACTAGTGAACTTCTCCTCCTCTTTTGCAAGCTGGTGCCAAAAGCATTTGCAAAACTTAAGTCATGCAGCTGAAAAAGTATATTAGGAGGCACAAAAGGGTAATCCAATCCAAAACAATATGCATTATCTTGCCAAAAACATTCTTTAAGTGTACCAGAGAGCACCTAATTTTAATATTTTCTTAGGGAAAAACTAAAATGCCATCATTCTTTCTTTGTGTGCCACTTCTAAACATCAGGTGGACAAATTCAAAGGGAAGGGGATTAAAAGGCGAAATTAGTAAAAAAAAACAACTGAATTTATAATTATCACTGTAAATATTATTAATTATTAACAATAATAACTAAAGACACGTGTACCTTGGTCTCAAACATTTTGTTATATAAGCTTATTGCTTGATCCTTCTTAAAGGATTTGGCGACATTATTGAGCTTTCCATTCAGTTTATGTTCTTTCAAAAACTAAAATGAGAAATTCATTGTAACTGCAATTAGTAAATAACATTCGCACTTAAACTTTCTGAATTTCAAAGATTTTCCTCAAGAATTCCTCTGCCAATTAGTGGGCACGCTGAAGTTCCCAAAACAGCATAGACTACTAGGAAGTGCGCACTACATCGAGTAGAACTATACCGATTTAGAAGCATGTTCCTGAATGAAGGAAATGATATCCTTTTTGGAAACCTGTTCACTTTGCAGCTCTTCGCTGGAGTATTTGCGTTCTGGCTCGTCCGCCATTTTCAGAAGCGAATCGATTCGCGACAAGTCACGAGCAATTAGCGACACATCACGACCATTCACAGAATACCAAAATCACTAAAATCACTGCCAGTTATTAGTGGATTGGTTTAATTGCTGGTTGTACTAAAACGTTTGGCTATTATGGATTCTGAGTTCAACGACGATATCGAGTTAATTCGTTCTCCAAATAAGTCATTTAGTTTCGTCAGCAGTTCAGAGAATGTCACTGTCGAAGCTCTGGACAATTCCGACGAAGAAGACAATTCGTCACTCTCGGACACGGTACTGTTTTTGTGAATACATTTGAGCTGCTTTAAATTATGCTAATTTTAGAGAAGTCATTTCTGAATACATAATTATACCATGGGACGGAAAGTTTCTTTGATTTACCGTGACAGCTTAAGTTATGATTTTGTTCAAACGAACTCAAATCAAGGTTGTATAGTATCTCTAAAATGCGCATTTAGTTGTTTAAGCCTTGTAAACAGGCCCAAACTTGATGACGACGCTATAAAACGGGCCATTATTTGGTGTTTACGTTTGGTTTATATCAAGCCACACAGGTATGAGCTTGTAAAGCTCATTTTATCGGCTGAACTTTGCTGATCATGGGAACTATATGATGTAATTAATGTTACTGCGTAGTATAATTTTGTGGTGGAGAGTACTGCAGTATATTGTGAAGTGTGCAATATTACTGATGCGCTAAGAGGATCGAATACAGTGATCCCGCGATTTGGTTGGTTCATAAGAGGTCGGATATTTCCTGTATTCGTCATTTCATTAAACCCTTATTTACTTTTGCTTAAAAAGTTGCATTTTTAGCAAAACTTGATGTAGACCAGTAGAAGTGCATGATAAATGTAATCATTATTAATGGTATTATGTAATGTTTAAAAAACTATTAGGAGTGTTTTATGTCTGATAAAGCACGCACAGTGAGTTTTTTGAACGACTCAAAAAACAAACCCTTAAACATGCTAATTTGCAAAGAAAGTTTGAAAATTAATGTTTTCTAAGTTGAGAAAATTGGAGGAGAAAAGTAAGCGTGTTTTTATCACATATAATAACACAACACAGTTATGATTTTCTTTGTATTTTCCTCATGAATACTTAAAGAGTTTTTCAAGATATGATAATGTATGATATGGCATGCTGCAATGTTATTTGATGTGATACTACCTGACATATGATCTATTAATTTTATAATCCTGCAGAAACTACTTTTGGTATCAACATTAGTAAATGAAGCCAGATATGGAAGGCATGGGATGTTCAAACTAGCACCAAAGGAAGTAATGTGAGGAAAAAATTTTAATGACCTAAATGAGTTGCTACAATTTCAGATATTGACCTGAATTAATTGGTATTTTACTATTTTAACAGATTAACATTGACTAACAATTTATACTATACACTGTACTTTCCATCTGTACTATTAGTTATTTAGTTACTTGTTTGATTTCAGCAGCCTTTTTTATTAATTGTTTTTTAGATTATATAATTCATATTACAAACTGCACATTCATCATTTAATACAGCTGCTAATTTGGTTGAATCTTGCTCTGGCAATCTTTGAAAAACCTGCAGTTAGTGGTTATGAACTTCCTTATTGGGTATGATTCATGATTTTAATATTAGTGATGATAAAAATGTGTTATGTTTAGTGATGTAAATAATAACTCACAGTACTTCATTTAATCTCTTTAAGGCAACTTTGATCATCGAGTATATATGTATCTTTGCATTTGCGATTCGAATTTTTCATCAGTGGCACATTGCACCAGATGGTCATATCTTGAAAGACAAGAAGTATGTCATACTGATTGGAACTATAGTTGTGAGTTGCTAGATATTTATGGTAGAACCTCTATACTGTATAATTGTATAAACATATTATGCAAATGTGTGTCCTGGTAACAAGATTTAGAAATTAAAATGAGGAAGCTAGACAAAATTCAAATTAATTATGCCAGTCTATGAGAATCAGAAGGTAAACAGTAAATGCCGATTCACATGAAAATTGTAGCACCGCATTAGCAGTTTACAACAAACTGGAAAAAATTTAAAGAAGTACTCTATCAGTGAAGAAGAGACCAAAGTACTCACATTTCAAGCAAAAGCCTTTCATGATTTGAGTGAAGGGCTTTTGCTCAAAATGCTTGAACTTCATTCCATCAATTTTTGGTAGGATACTACCATTAGACTTTTTTCAAGTCCCAGGTAATAGTAATTGTATCTATATTCTACCAGTAATTTCTACAACATGCAATCTTCATCCATGACACTGCACATGTTGTTCTTGAACTGGTAACACTATTTTATCCCTAGTTAACCTTCATTGATATGCTGATATATTCCATTTTAATGGAAAATGGTGGCCAATCCAAGGCTATACGTTGGTCAAGGGTTCTCAGGCCAGTGTTTCTGATTAACTTTGAAGGCCGGCAGGTAAATAATTATGTTGGCTTTTTATTCATCACCTTGTTTTTAATTGCATTTAATTAAGTTCCTGTTGACCTGACTAATGTGTTTTTGTGGTAGATTCGTCGAGCATTCAGAAACATCAGAAGAACTATTGCAGGAGTTGTGAACGTTCTGGTGTTACTTCTTCTGGCCATTGGGCTGTTTGCCTTACTGGCCTTGAAGCTGTTTGAGAAGAGGTGCATTAATTTTTATGAGCTTTTTACAGTATATATTTAGATATATTATTTTATACTGTATATAATTACATATCACGGTGTATGATAATATACAGCACAGTGGCAGGTTGATGTTGGGAGGTATGCTGAGTTAGGGCTGGAAATATTTTCCTGAAAATAGGTCATATAGCAATGTATGGTATGCTGTAGCATAGTATGTTATGGAATAGTTAGGCATAACATTACGGGGGGAAGTAGGTGGGGTTGGATGGAATGGAATGGTAAAGTAGGATATGGTATGGTGTGAAACGTTATGTTATGATTTGTTGTCATACGGTTATAGTATTGTTCTTCTTATCTTCAATTTTTCAGGGACCTCAAAGACATTGATGGCCGCCCTTACTTTCACAATTATTTTGAGTCATACTATCAACTTTATGTCTTTACGACTACGGCAAACAGTCCTGATGTTGGGTACGTTCACTTTGCCAAGTTAAGAAAACTCCATGTGATTTCACACGTACGGCTTTAATTGATTTCTTTAAAAAGATATAATCTTTTAATTTAACATTTGGAAAATTTCCACATGTGATCTTTCACATTTCTAAGTTTTTCAGTTGTTCATGTTTCACATATAGTAGAATTTCATTCTATGTGTGTTACATACGTGGTTAGCATATGATTCACGAGTCCTTAAAATGTGAAATCACACGTGGAATTTTTAAAAAGCCGCATGTACACGATGCAATTGTCTCATATGATTATTCACCCTGACGTGTGCAATTGACTTGTAAGACTAAAACACTTCACGAAGACTCTTTTCACTGAATCACATACATTAGGATGAATAATCGTTCGCGATATTCGCACTGTACGGATCAGTCCTAAAGGTGATGAAAATTGCAATTCGGGTATGTAGGCTGAAATTCTTCCTCTTAACCAACCCTTTGATTATTTTGGTTTCTTTTTTCTCGTGCCAAGGATGCCTGCTTATGACAGCAATAACTGGTTTGCTTTATTCTTCTTCGTCTTCCTTGTGATCTGTATGTACATATTTTTGAGCATCCTTCTGGCCGTTGTCTACACCAATTACCGAAAACATCTTAAGGTGAGTTATACGCCTGGAAATTGGAAATAAATGTTATTTTACAGGAGTTTTTGCGTGAGCGAAGCGTAAATATCGTCTTTGTACTGTTTGTACGCGCGTTTTGCGGGCTATCTAAGACAGATCTCATGTAAGTCGCTTTTTAACTCTCTTCTGTAGATAATATATTGTTGCTAAAACGTAGTAAATATTAGGGCCATGTATGAGAGTCAGAGATACCACATTCGAAACTTGTGTCTCAGTGGATCTGGAAATATCCATCTTCCTGCCTCGTGTTTCCGCCGCTATTTCTCGTTCTCCCAAGTGACTTTCAAAAGAAGCAGCGAAAAACTTAGCGAACAATTCGTAGGGTGTGAGTTGTTCTTAAGATGTCTTCCTCTGCCTTTTTTTTTCCAACAGAACGAAGTTCGTAAATCGGTTTACCGCAAGAGAAGGCAACTAAAGCTCGCTTTTGATATAATCAGAGAAAAGAAAAACAACAAATGGGTTTTGACTTTTGAACGGTGGAAAGCTCTAATAAATGTGCTATGTCCTCGCTACAGCCAGGGTAAAGTTAGTCTGTTGTGGCATGTGCTGGATCGAACCAACCAAGACTACATAGGTCAGCTTGACACAATAATGAGACTATTTTGTATTATATGCATAAAAGGAGGGACATTGAATCGTCTTCCACTCATGGAAAAGTTACGTTCTCTAAATTTGCCTTCTTTCTTCCTTCTTCGTAGAAGTGAAAGACTTCCTTATGGTTCCTGAATTGTTAAACATACGAGTCATTGAAGTTAAAGAAGAAGTTCATCTGTTCGAAAAAATATGTCCCAAAATCTACCTTTCTTGGTTAAGTGTGAAGTTACGCCAAATGGTGTGCCACAGGTAAAATGAGATGATTTTGTATACTGAAATATCTTGCAATATACTCTACATTACTGGATGAAGCTTTTGCGTTGTCAAGAACCACCGAGATCGAGAAAACTAAAAGATAGAATACTGTTTCCTGTGATGGAGAGCGACATTTCAATGCTTCTCCCATGGCGATCGATTCCTTGACCTTCAACTTGCAATGTGATGCTTTAAAATAGAGCGCCAGGATAAAAAAAAAAAAAAAAATAGGACTTGCTGGTGTATATTCAAATTTTCGTGTTCAAATGAAAAAAATGGCTCTAGCTAAGCATTGGGCACGTGCCTTTGGTTCACTAATCCAATTACACTAATGGCCGTGTGTTCGAAATTAAAAGTGCGCTTTCTACACTGTATACTTACGTGGGAGGAGCAGACTGTCCAAAATTGCGGTAACGAAGCGTGCGTTACCGCCGCGTTACCGCGAACCTAGTTTACGGTAACGATTTTTCGTTACTCAAAATACGTTTCCCGAAGTACTGTTGTTATTCGAGTTTTATTTGTCAGACTGAGAAAGTAATAATTTGCTGCTTTTAGCTTGGTTATTAGAATACTAGACCGAAGTAGAGAACTATTGCTAATCAATTTATTAAGCTGTTGAAAAATGGTACATGTATGGCATTAAACAGACATACGCCTTAACCTTGATATAACGATTTTCTATTTTAAAAACTCGTATTGTCATCCACTGCTCCTAAATGTCTGCGGTAACGGTGGCATAAACAAGTTTACCTAGACACTGATCTGCGTAAACCAAACTTCGTTTTACGTGAACATGATTTCGCTATAACGAAATTTCTTTACTGCTATGTTTAATTCTGGAAAGCCTGAGAAGCATTATGGCTTATGTTCACTGAGAAAAATATTGAAGTGGCTCTAGGTTCTAATTCTCTGGCGAAGTTCCGGGTCTACCGAAAGCTTAGCTTTTTATAAATCTACATGATGTTGGCTACAAATTGTGCTGCATTTCTATCGCTATATCACGCTTGCTTATTTCTCGGTCTGTATGAAAACCTCAAGCTAAAAATCTTTCCAGTGCGGACTTTGCTGTCGGTTGATATAGATTTATTATAAGACTCGTATTTGGGTTGGGTTATTAATTCTACCAACATCGTGCACCTTGACACCGACACTCTCAATTGCCATTTACTGGTTTAATTTTAAAATTTTACGCCTATCTTTTACGCCTATCTTTAGGTTTTTTGTATACTTCTTTGACGTGGTCATATTCGTGAACGCCATCTTTATCGCCATGTCTTTGGAAATGGCAGAGGCTGCGTTCCTTATTTTGTTTAACATTGAACTGATGTTAAAATTCTACACTTACGGCTGCCGAGAGTTCTTCATGACATTCTGGAATACGTAAGTATATATGCCACTTCGAAACTTGTCGATATCAGTCAATTTCTTGTGTTTTAAAAGTCAGGTATACGGCGGCCATGTTGCTAATGAGTTCCTTGCGAAAAAGTACAGTACCTCTAATGGTGCAACAACCTGAGAGATTTTTGCATGTGTGAAGCCAACAGTCACGGTCCAGGGGTGGTGCCAGAGGAGGGGGCAGAGGGGCTACAGGCCCCCGTCGGAGAATCTTAGCTCCCCCTGTCAGAGAAAAATCAACAATTTGTCGGGGAGTTGTCTCCGATGATAAAACATTCATATATCTTCCAAATAAGTACTTGTGAGTGATTTAGCCAAGAAAGATATTAGACTCTTCTCTTCATGTCAAATCTAAAAATAAACTGTTTCCAGTCTGTTGTTGCGATTATTCTTGCGAAAAATAAAAGGTTTTTGACCTTCAAATCAGGAAATTATGAATGAGCTGCGGTCCTTGCCCCTCTGGCATAGCCCTCCTGTCGGGGATGTTACCCCCTGCGTCGGGAAATTCTTAGTGCCACCCCTGTCATGGTTGAGCAATCATGTGCATTGGTGTCTGTTAGGCCCAGTTCAAACATCAAACTTTTCGTGAGTCGAATCTAATGTTAATGAGCAAGATCCTTTATTCAAACTGATTTGCATTTGATTTGGCACATGAAAAGTTCGACGTTTGAACTGGACCTTAAAAGTAACGGCATAACGACGCCAGGTTATTCTTGAAACTCTGTAACTATTGCTAATCGCTTATCATTCTTGTTTGATAATACAATTGCGTCTTCCACGTGAATCTGTTTAGTGTAAAAATTTGCCCGTCTTATGATCGAAGTATCAGTGCTTAACGAGACTTAATGGTTGTAAAATCGCCGCAGTTTACTTATTTCTTCCTTTCTAGTTTTGATTTTGTCGTCATCGGAGGTGCTACCATAGCTTTTATTGTTGACTTGATTAACGACTCAGGTAAAACGTACTACTTGTTATGTGGTCGGTGAACTAAAATTATTACATGGTACATTATAAGACTCGGGTACTAGGTGCGAATGTCGCACATGATTGTTCGTCCTGGTATTTATACCATCCAGTCATCAGAGTCTTCAGGAATGATTGCAACATTCGCGGACGAATGGTAAGCAGTAGTGCTCTCATGGTGCTCTCAAGACATAATTGCGTATATTGCGTGGTGCAAATAATAATTATGTCACCGTATCATCATATCATTCAATAGGTTAAATTCCTTTAAACTTTGTCATTCCAAGCTGCTGTGCTTTACTGTAGTGTATTGTGCTGAGTTGTGTTGTGACGCGTTGTTTTGCATTAAATAATGTATATGATTTGCTAATTTCACTGGTATTTCATGAAACGTTTTAGGACATTTTTTTTAAAAAAATATGAAAAACTACATGCTAATTTGTACGTGTTATGACTTACTCTTCTCGGTAATAACTGTTATTTGCTGTTATAAATGTTGTTGAATAATATATTCTATAAAAATTTGCTTTACATCGTTTCTCCCATAAGTGACATCAAGCCAAGGAGCTTTAGATTTTTTGATGGTCCTGCGAGTCTTGAGATTGATTAAAGTTATGGGTACGATAGAAAGGTGAGAACATTATTATGGTGGAGTCACTGGAGTGTTAGTGCATGTAGTTTTGTTTCATCATTGTGACTAAGGTTTGATTCCTGCGTCTTAGTATTGACTCCACGGAGCATCGCAGGTTTTCACCGTGTACTCCTCTTTCTTCCAGTGGTAATAGTGAGAACACTGTAGTTATAACTGATAGGGTTATTCAGTATGAAAAAGCTTTGAAAAGAAATCTTTTATCCTCGACATAATAATCATTTGGATATAAGTCCGCAGAGGTGCTGTCAGTTATTTTTGTCTTTGAAATACGTGACAATAAATTCGTTAATATTTTTTCTTGCTTTCTACTCTTTGACAGGTTTAAAGTGATCATTAATACTGTGATGCAGATTGGACCGTCCATTGCTACATATGGAGGGATTCTGTTCGTATGGAACCTTTTATAATATTCTGTGATCATTATTACATGAACTAAAAGAATAACAAAAAGTTCCAAAAGAATACATGTCTGAAATCATTTGAAACCACGCAGACACTTGCATGTCTTCTGTGCAGGCAGAAAACAAATAAAGATTAGATCCAACCAGAACTTTTAAATCTTATTTAAATGTATTCATGACTTGGAAAATAGAATGAAACGTACAGTAAACCACACCATCGTTGCCCAATTTTGCCAATTGCCAATACCAGCGTACCTCCCTGTTTATTTTGCATTCAATGTTCTGTTCTTGCCTTGTAGATTTTGTTCTATGTTTATGCAATAATTGGTATGGAAATCTTCAGTGGTAAAATACAAATGCTCGGCTACCCAAACATTACGTCGAATACAACCAGGAAAGAGTTCTTCTGTGGAAACATCAACCTAAGGGATTCCGAATTTTATAACGAGCATTATTGTGGAAATAACTTCAACAACATTCTTAAATCTTTCAAGATTTTATTCGACCTAATGGTAGTTAATCAGTGGCATGGTATCCTTTCAGTTTGTTTTTTTTTTTTTTACTCGGTCTAAGTGTGCGCTTGTCTGTTAGGGCAAGTGACTTCCCGTTTTTGGGAGTAAGTCTATTTATGTGTGACACAAACCCCGACTAGTTAGCGGTGCCGAGACCTACATATAGAGAGGTGCTCGGCACGTCTAAATTTTAAGAAGTCCGCACCGTTTACATTGTGAAAATCAACCGTGCTGTGTCTAAAAATAGCAGCACCCGAGGCAAAATTTTAGCCATGCCTTTCCCACGTTAACAGTGTAACGGGGTTATAGTCCCTTAGTCTGCTTATTTGTCTGTCGGTCTTTCAGTGGACCGCCGAAACGTACAAGAGGACTGGAGATGCTGACGTTTCGAGCGAAGACCCGTCGTCGGAATGAATTATTTCACTCGAAACATCAGTATCTCCTGTCGTAAGTTTCGGCAGTTCCCTGAACCTGTTAGCTTTTCACTCTTCGTTCAATGCGGTACTCTACTTTGTACTATATATGTGTCTCTCGGTACTGTACTTTGTCTATATATGTGTCTCTCGGACTGACGTACTGACTGTCTGTCTCTTCTTTGATTTGCTTATTCAGATCCCAACCACACGTTTGCTGGTATTTCGTTTGTTTTCCATCTGTTTCGCATTTTTTTCTCGTTTTCCTCACTTTCCTTTCGTACATTTACCCTCTTAGTTGGACTAGAACATTTATTACATGATGTTACATTCTTAACGTTGTTTAGTGCTAACGCAAGGTTTTGTTCTGGTGACGCACAAGGCTGCTAGGTTGTACTTTGTCTCTTTTCATTTGATCTGCGTCGTCCTTGTATTAAAGTAAGTTTTAACTGACTAATTCTCATCAAGTACAAACGGTAAATCAACGAGCATAGATCGAGATTATTATTAAAGATTATAAATTATAGATTATTGAATGATTAATAACTAGTTTAATTTATCATTAGTTACTGGTTATTGCTTTTTGCTGGTTATAGAGCATTGAGTATTGGTGACTGATTATTGATTACTGATGACTGATTATTCATTGGAAACCTAAAGAAAACAATTTGCCTTCTTGGCTTCGATCGAAGCAAACGTGTCTTGCTGATGACCAAGGGAGTCATATTTCGGTTACATTTACTAGTGAAAAGTTATAGTAGATATATTTAACATTTCAGTATGTCGTATTTTTTTTTTCAATTGCAGCATCTTCGTTGCTTTCATCATTGAAGCTTTCATGCTTCAGTACACTCTTTCGCATGGGAAATTTGAAACGGAACTTAAGAGAGTGATTCAGGAAAAGGGAGTCGGAATAGGAATGTAAGTAAAAATCGGTCAAGTTGAAAACGGAATTATACGACGTCTCGAAGAACAGTCTTCTGTACGAAGCTTTTTTCTAGAATTAGGATTACGATTAAGTGTTTAAACATGGTATAAAACTCATTAATAGTTTATGAGAAAAAAACTCCAAAAGAATTTAAAGTTTAATCAGTTGTTGTAAATGTGATGCAATCACTAGTGGTTGTTTTACATTGCTTTTCATGAACTTTTACATGCTATTTTCTCGACTAATGTTAGAAATTGAGGATTAATTAGGTATAAGAAGTTGAGGATTAGTTGATGGAATTAGCAAGTTATCTTTAGACAGTGACGACAAACACTAAATTAGGTTATTTAAGTACGTAGACAGGGAGCGAGTTCTGTTCGGAATGTGAGAGGCCAAGTGACAGATCAATAAAACTTCAGAACCTTTATTTGAAATTGTGATTTGTGGAGAACTACTGCTACTGTTCGGCAGAGGGAACATTCTCTACAGTACTAAACTCGTTGGAATCTTCACTATTTTTGAAAAACACGAATGCTCCCATGTTTTCGTTTCATAAGTTGTTTACAACATTCGCCTCCGTGTTGTATTGAATATACAACCAATTGTATATTTTAGTTGTAAACATTACTTTAAGAAATTTCATATCGCGACGGTTTTACCTTAGGACCCCGCTGACAGAACGTAGCAGAACGGGGACAACACTTAATCCAGACTTGGAAACCGCTAAAAGTACCAGCGAGATGACAGTGGAAGAGTATGCACGCAGAGAAGAACTACGATATCGCTTGATGGATAACCGAATAAACACTGCAGAAAGTCTGCTGCAACACATGTTTGAGGACGAGATTGGTGCCGAGGACATGGGTCCTGAGTCGCTACTGGAAATCGAAGACTTAGAACCGGTTGAAGCAGACTGGAGAAAAATGACTTTTGATACCATTGGATAGTTTGTTTTCGTCTTACTACTTTAAAGTCTACAGGCTAAGTAGTTGTTTTTACTTGCACTGTACATATGAGGGGGTACAATACCAGACGCAAACATTTGCTCTTTACAGAGCTCTTGCCGTAGTATTTAATAAGTCCTTGTGCACGTGGTGTGGTTTCAGGGCGTTTTTGTCCGGCTGACTTTTTGAACAAACTGTTTTGTTTTCATGGGACTGTTTGCCCACGAAGAGGACCTTGAAGTCCGGATGCCAAGGTGCCATTCAGCAGAATGAGTTCGTCTTCCAAAACTCAATGTTCTTCCTGTAAACAGACGACTCAATCGACCGCCATTAAAGTGCTAATCTTGAAAACGTCTGAGACGGCAACGAGTGGACGTGGTCTTCATAGCTAGCCAATTTAAATCTAGATTAGTTGCAACATAACACTACCCAATGCCGTAAAGTGTAACACAGTATCTACGGTTCTGTAAAGAAGAGTGAAAAAATGCAATTCAAATATTTTAAAATACAATTTTTAACTAAATATACATGCAAGACATGCAGTGCGTAATGTTTTTAACACTGAATTTTTATTCACTATAAGTTCACTTGTTTTATAATTCTTTGTACAATAGCTTAGTTCTTATACGACATACTTATAATTCAGTTCTTCGTACTGTAAATTTTAACTTGATTTTAGGGACATAACCTGGGTTAAACAATGACGGCTGCAATGGAAAAATCATATTATTTTCCCCTTTATCATATTTACAAATATTTGTATGAAGGCTAGAATTGAGAAAATGTACACAAATTAAACAATAGCGTTTTCGACTTCAACGTGTGAAACCGACGGGTATTTAAATTTGTAGATATTTTTTTCAATCTAAGCGTTTATATTTATATGTGCGTTTTAAGCAAACATTATGTCGTACATTACTCATACGTCCCTTAACTCCAGACAAATGTCGAAAGGAAATTTCTTAGAATTTACTGCATCTTTTGTACAAAACATAATTCGGCTTTTACAATCTTGGCGACGTCCCAACTCGTTTTATTGTGTTATTTTTGAAAAATATGGAATGTAATGGATTCTTATAGTATGAAAATTGTTCCTTCTCCAAGCGAAAAATTGATTGGAATTCGTCTGTGAAAGAAACCGTTGTTATTCTATTATGACCCCTTACTAGGGACATAACTGCTAGCGTGGCCTGGGGTCCCTGCCCTCTTAAAAATCAGGGGCCACCTCATCTGATAAAGTAATGTAGTCTTTTAGCACAATCATTGAGAAATTTTCTTAGTTGTAAGTGGACAAGATGATATGAAGGTTTTCGAGAAGCATCCCCTCAAATCTGCACAACAACACCACAAATAACAAATATTGTGTTATTTAAAGAGTCTAACGATCTGTGCCAAATGTTGGCCTTTCCTAACATTTACCAAGGCCCAACCAGGGCCCTCCCCCTCAATAGAAATGTCCTAGTTGCGCTCTCTACCAGCTGGCCTGTATCTTTTGTAATTAGAATAAAAAGTTAAAAGGTCGATAACTGCCGTAACTGATCTCAAAGAATATCAACGTTTCGAGAAAAAAAAAACAAAAAAAAAAACTAGTTTAAAACCTGGTCTAGTTGCTACTCCTATTTCAGAACACGTTTCTTTCCTGACGAGGGGTCTTTACTCGAAACGTTGATATTCTTTGAGATTTAGTTATCAAACTTTTAACTTCTTACCTTATTTATCACTATCTACGCAGTATTCTATTCTTATATCTTTTGTAATTAATATTGTGTAACTAAATGATGCATGTGACAAAAGAAACTGTAGAGAACTACCAGTGAGCGTTTTAAATTTTTTGCGAAATGGAATTGGAAATTGTATGACGCTGCACCGTTAAGAGGCCTGGGGAGACAAACAACATGGCGACGGAGATGTTGTCATTAAGATCACTTATACCAAGAATTTTCCCATCATTTCGGTGCAAATATATGAGTCTTGGACTTTATAATGTACAGAAACTGAGGGTTTCACATCAAAGCACTATTTCTAAAACTGAAACCACGCAGGATGACTCTCCTGTGATAAGATTAAGCGATAGCTGTGTAAAGGTTAGTACGTAATCCTATGTTGTACTAATAAGTGTTTTGTTTTGTGCTGTTATGTTTTGTTCAGTTTTTGCGCTAAGGTAGAGTATTTCTAGACCGAAAACTTTTTGAATTTGTGTTTCTCGAAGTTTAAAAACTCCTGTGCGGAAAAAGTTTTAATTTTTCCATGAACAATAACTAAAATTGAAACCGTCAAGTCAGCCATCCATTACGTCATCAAGCTGGCCATGACTACCACGAAACCAAACTCCCCGCCTGTTCACGGACTCAACTATTTTATTCTGGCTAATACTTGACAATTTTACAGGAGAGACGTCTGACAGTGAAAGGCTTAAAGACTGTCTTCTTCAACCCTTCCCTACTATGAATGGTCTCTATTATAATATTACTCTGTAAACACCAATTTTGCTTATCAAGACTACACATTTGATAGTGAAGGGGCTCATGATGAGGGCTGGAACCATTTTTCAGACAGCTAACTGTGAAAAAAATACAGAATTATGTAAAACCTACCCTTCATTAATCTTTAAAAATGTGGGAGTCTTTACAGAAATATATTTTAATGGATGTTAATGTACATAGGCTGTCATAGTCGGTATGATTAAGATTTGTATGAGTTTGTTTTTTGTAGCAACTACATAAGATTGGTGCAACAGATGGTTATCTCCGTGTGTTGGTGGAAGGAGGAGGATGTTCAGGTTTCCAGTATAAATTTCAACTGGATGATAAATTAGCAGATGATGACAAGTAAGTTTGTTTGCCTAGGTACCAGGGTATGGCTGTAGGATGAACTGAGGAGTTAAATATGACCATTAACTATTAAGTAAGTAACATGATGGAATCTTAAGCAGATTTAAGCCTTGACAAATACGTTCATCTCTTCCACAGTGTTTCCAAGTATTAACTGAAGCATAATGTTAGTGAAATAAATGTCTAGGTATTTCACCAAGGATAGCATAAAAGTTTGGATTGGAAAATAATGACCACATTTCCTGATTGGTTAGCAGCACATTCACCAATAAGTGCAATTGAGCAGAAAGTCATGACATATAAACAGTGGCGGCATATGATGTGGACATGATTGGTTGAGGGAAGTTTTCAAGAATTTTTTTATAATTCAACATTTCCATTTTTTCATCATTCTTACCCTCAGATAACTTCCATCTCTCATATATTTCATTATGCAATTGGGAATTGAGGGTAGTTTAACCTTTTTTAATGGTGTATTATGATTAGTGCTTATGAAAAAAATTGGTCAGTAATGGTGCACGGACAATGTTGGATGCCTTAGTACAAGAGCACAAATAGAACCAAAACCGAAGATAGCTAACATTGACATGGAGGATACCGTTGTAAAGGGTATTGGTTAGCATTGTTATTGGGACATGAGGGTAAAATGCATCAATAGAACAACCAAGTTCTCCATGGATGTCATAGTTGTTTGACCTTGTTTACATTTTCCTGCACAGCTGATGAGGAACAGTGATTTAAAAAATGAATAATATTGCCATGGCTGAGAAACGCTGTTAAGAACATGGTTAATGGGGTGCGGCCCGACACTGTCAACGGTGAGCAGCACAACATTATTTACAGGGTGGAACACCACATTGTTCATGGCGTACTGCACAACATTGCTCACGGGCTACAGTACAACTTTGTTCATGGGGTGGCAACGTAGCATTAGTCATGGTTTATGGTACTGCACTGTTTAGTAGCTACAACACAACATTGATTGCCAGGTACAGTGCAACTCTTTTCATGAGGTGGAACACATTCTTCACGCCTATTAGCAACTGTGAACAAGCTGTGCATTATTACACGTGTGCCACTATCTCGCTGCTCTCTTCTGGTAAGAACTAACATGTCATTATCTTTGGTTTTCTAGAGTATTTGAACGCGATGGTGCCAGAGTTGTTATGGATGAAATGTCACTCGATATCTTGAAAGGATCATTGATTGATTACAGCGAAGAACTGATACGGTCCTCTTTTAGGGTTGTAGACAATCCTAGAGC
Source organism: Heliopora coerulea (assembly GCA_030142905.1). Classification (NCBI taxonomy): domain Eukaryota; kingdom Metazoa; phylum Cnidaria; class Anthozoa; order Scleralcyonacea; family Helioporidae; genus Heliopora; species Heliopora coerulea. The sequence goes on along the minus strand of JASJOG010000034.1, from coordinate 384,343 downwards.
GGAAATGGGCTGTTCCTGTGGAGTGTCTTTCTCGATCAAGATAGATTAATCTTTGGTAAGACAAGACAAGATGGATTTGATCAGAAAACCTTGAAGCATAAGCCAGACAATTCTCAGTAACTGGCCGAGAATCGACGGTAGTTCAAGAAGTGCAAAGTGCTTATGATAAAATGTAGTAGTAAGTGTGAACCGTTGTTGGTGTTGAGAATTAGAGGTATCGTGAGCGGTGTCCACTGGCACAGAAATAACTTGGCACATTGGCATCTGTCCGCGATTTTATTAATCACGTAAATATAAGTATCTGCGGGATTCAGCGTTATTGTATTATTTCAGATCTAGGTGGAACTGGTCTCCTTGATGTGAATGAAATAAAACCTTATTGTTGTTAACGTAAAGTTACCGAACGATTTTGTTCTACTGCTAGGGTACAATCTACTCGACTGGAGAAAATTAAAAATACGGAGAGAAAGTGAAAAGTTATAATCAAACGAGGGATGTTCATCGAGAAATGTATATCTGGGCATCAGTAGATTCTAGATTAGAGTTGTTATTTTCTTTAAATTGAATTTCCTTGCCCGTGACTAGTGATCAGGTTTATTCAGAATAGCCGAAACTTGTGTTCTTATTTTACAAGAAATGACGGTTTTATTCTCCCACCAGTGAGACGAAATTTTGGGGAAACTTAAGTTTCACAAGTCAAGTAATTTTGTAACTAATATTAATTTAATAAAATAACCAGCATAATATTTGTAAAATAACAAACCTCGATTTCATTTGTGTTCGAAGTGAGTTGTAGATTTTTGGTGTCAATCCGTGTGCTAATTTTAGTGTTTATGACTTCAGCTGTACTAACAGGTCTTTTTGGATTATAAAATTTAAAATGAGTGAAATACAACCAAAGTCTACAGCTTCGTGAGTAGGGATCGCTGTGACACGTAAGGAAATGAAAAAGGTTGGAAAGTAAGTAGGAACATGTGATGTATTTATCTCAATTTCGTGAAAATATCAAACTGTTCACTTTCCATGGCTTAAAGTATTTTGCTGGTGGTTACGCTTTCACCGCTTGTTGGTCCCAAGACTAAACAATAAAGCAAAATGTTTCGCTTTATAATTTAGCCTTGCGTTAGTTTTGTGTTTTGATCTTGGGAAGAAAACATAAGCAAGTGCAATGAACTGATTTGGTTCGATAAAACATATTCCGAAGAATAACGTCATCTTGAATGTTGAAGGTATGAGTCAATGACGAGACGAAATTTTGGTTGAAACTGTGATATCTCGACTTAATTTCAAAGTCATCCATTCCAAAATTTCGTCTTGTCATTGATTCATATCTTGAGTGTTCAAGATGACGTTATTCTTTGAAATAAGTTTTATCTTATATTTTTCAAAGTTGTTGGCTGGATATGAGTATTGATTTGTTTAGGTTTTTTCTTTAATGTTTGCCTTTATTGCCTCAATAAGCCCTTCGAAACGGTTAATCTGAAGTTTTGACATAGAATTTTTAAAAGACTTTTATTTTACTGCCGTTATTTAAAATTTCGGTATCGTAAATGTCTGCATGTAAACTGCATTTCAGCTATTGTAAATCAACAGTTATTTCTATCAGCTCTCATCTTACCTATGCTAGACTCTCTTTTTAAAATTAAATTAGCGATTTGCCCATGCATAACAAGTAAAACTGACAACAAAAGCAGAGAAAATTTTTATGCAAGAACAAACTATTATGTTTCAATTTTCGCTTTGAACATACGCGATTTGATAATTTGTAATTTTCACTCGATTTTATAAACACTTAAATTTGTTCAGTTGGAGGTGAAGACTAAAGCGAAGAAAGAATATAAAATTGACAAAAAATATCGTATTACCTAAAAATGAACACGCTAATGATTTGGTTGGGATACTACTTTGGTCAAGGTCTCTATTGAAGGTTCAGTATTTACACGAACGAATTTCTTTAGCAGTTAAAGGTCAAGACGTCGAGAGAAAATTGAGTTAATTCTGTAAGTTTTATGAAGTTTTCCTCCCTAATAAAGAAACTAGAGTCAGTAGTAGAAACATGGGGTCACGAACAGGGCCGCCGAGAGGTTTTGTGGAGCCCGGGGCAAAACATCGATTTAGGGCCCTTGATGACGTCATATATGTAATAAGATCATGTTCATGGGTAAATTTTTTACTTTAACCAAACTGCCATCCGTTATGTCACTGTTTTTAATCTTCGTGACGTCAAAAACGTAAAGTTCAAATATTTTAGGGGGCCCCTATCAAGTGGGGGGCCCGGGGCAAGTTGCCCCCTCTCGGCGGCCCTGGTCACGAACTGCAAGTTGTTATGTAACATATCTTACGCGAGGGAGAATGTTTCACCCTGAAATCAAACACCGAGAAGAATATTTGAAAAATAAGGCGAAGTTGGGTTTTTTTAAACGTCCTTCGAGGTACATGATATAGCTGTTTGATATAGCTTGATGTGTGTTTGATATAGCTTCTCAAACAAAGAAATCTGGGTAAAAGTTGGTCTGAATTTATGTAAGTTTCGTCGTAGCAACCAAACACGTCTTGGTTACAATTTTCTAGTTTTCCTAGGTTTGAGAAATTCCCTTCAAAATACGTGTAGCACGATTATGGTTAACTCTGAATGAAATCAAATCCGTTCTTAATCCCCGTCAGGAGGGACACAAACTTTCCCGAATTCACAAACTAGAAGCAGGCGCAGTCATATCACTGTCCTCTGAATTCTCCAAACCATACTTCACGTGATCAACGTCAGATTCACTTAAATTTACTTCTTTGGTTAATTACGTCAGTGGCCTGTAGCTTGAGGACAAACCTCTAGGTTTATCAATTTTGTATGAAACATCTTCGAATTTCATAACCAGTTTGAAACTTGAGCACGGAAACCATTATTTGGTATATATATATATATATATACATACATATATGGTCCTGCATGTATACACATGTACTTTCTTTCTAATCCGCTTTGTTTCATTTCACAGGAGAAATAGTCTCGGGTACAAACTACGCTAAATGGACTAACTCCATGACATGACATGAATTTTTAGTTCATGCAATCAATGCAAGAAGAACAAGAGCGCAATTACAATGAATACGTTGATCAAAACAGGCGAAGAGTTCAAACCTTCAATAACAAGTAGAATACCTGTATCTCAGAGAAGTAAGGTTAAGCCGCTACTGAAAAAACAAAACAGGGAGATCACTTCATCGCAAAAACGCATGTCTACGATGCGTGGAGGATTTCGGAGTAGCTTGAAGAATTTAAATACAAAGCCTAACATTCGTGAGGCGAATGAAGGTTACGCCTGTAAAAGAAGAACAATGGTCATGGAAGATAGAGAAAAGCGAGGAGGCACATCGGATATTTTTGTATGGAAGACGGAAAAGGCGACGGGGAAAAATTCGGATAAAGATGATAAACTTTTATGGATGAGGCAGTGTCCAAGTATGATTCCAACCGATTCTGAGGCAAGCCAAGGTCAAGTACAGAAGTTTCGTAAAGGCAAGGTGAAAGTCGGACCAGAAACCGGCTTAGAAATTACAACGAAAGCTTATAATTTCGGCACAATATGGCAGCCATCACGAGTACCCTGTAAGCCAATGGCTGATTACTCAACATTTGGCAGCTCTTCTTCTAAAAGAAAAGATGATGTAATGTCACTGAAGGTTGCGGAAGATCTGAAGAACGACAGTGAAGCAAATGAAAAGGACAAAAAGAAGAGTGATGTTCGACATGAAATAGGTGAAACACTTCCGGGAATTTCTCGAAACATGTCAAACCTACAGAGCGAAATCGTGAAAGAACGTGACGAAAACACCAAATTGCGAGCTCAAATTGAAAAGCTGTCGAGTTTTGTGGAAAGTTCCGAAGAACTTCGCGAGCGATCCGAGTTTCTATTAACGCAGCAGAAAAGAGAACTAGAAAGAGAGATTCGTGAAAAAGATGTCCTGAAGAATAAAGTTACTTGCTTGGAGGAGCTTCGGCGAAACCTGCAGCGCAAATTAGATGAGGAAATGAAGGAGAACAAGGTATTGCAGAATTCCATGAAGGACATCGAAGCAAATTTATATGATGAGAGGGAAAACGTTAAGGCGATCAAGAAGGAATGTTCTTTGGAGGTATCAAAAAGTGCTGAACTTGAACTAGTCTTGCAAACCGTCCTTGAAGAGCTGAGCAACGCGAATAATCTGTTGAAGAAGTGCGACAATGAAGAATTGGACAGGCACAAGGTTACATTTTCAAGCTACGACAGAACGAGGAAATGGAGAAATGCGTTCAGATACACGAAGAACAGTGCTGACTACAACGCAAGCAGTGGGGAAAATTGGAACAGAGAAAAGAGTCAGTTCGAGGGTAAAATCAAGCTGCTAGAAATGGATAAGAAAAGACTGCGGTCTCTCATCGATTCTCTTGAGGAAAGGATTGTTGAGCACGAACGTATTGGCTGGAATTTACGGGAGAATAACGACGTCCTGGAGTTCCGAATAAGTGAACTAGAATGTCAGGTGTTGGAGTTGAGTACAAGAAATTAATCCAGTGATGGTTCATGGTTCGTCAGCTGCACTGGGCAACTAAAAACCTAGAAGAACCACTTTGGAAATTATCAGACCGACTCATCGAAAAGCGAGGGAAATTTATCACTTACAAAGTCAGGAAAAATGTGATTTTCGTTGCACGATATCAAAACAAACAAACCAACAAATAAAAACTGAGAAAATTATTCCACTATAAATGGCCAAGTAAAGTAGACCAATGCACACGTCCAGTGACAACAGTGAGTTTGAATCTTGACGAATTTACCATAAACACTCGCTGTTAAAGACTTTCGTACGAGTACATCTGTACGCTATCGGCAGAATAACATATTGTATGTATACATTGCTTTGCCATTCCATATAAATGAACACACACGATAAAGCGGATGCTGTAAGTCTCCGCTCGCGCTATTCACAGCCAACATTTGAACTTAAAGAAACCTTGTAAATCGGGGTCGTTTACGTCTTTGCCGTTCACTTCAGCATAAATATTCATTAACAGTTTACTGTACTTCAGCTTACTGTCGAGTATTTCAACGTATTTCTCAATCACACTCAAACCCATGACCCTTCCAAGTGCCACCATACTCGTACCCAGTCGAGCATCGTCGAACTTTTCCTGTTTCATTAACAGCCTCACGATCTCGCCGTGGAGATAAGCGTCGTCGTACGTCAGTGGGTCTGGGAACGGGTACTTGGAATAGACCTCGACAGCCTTCATGGGATTGGACTTGACCAAGATGTCTCCGAGTTCGATGTAAGCATCATGGACTTCGGGCGCCATCGAGATTACTTCCTGGTAAAACATCTCAGATTGACCAAGGTCGTTACCTGATCGCGCAAGCACTCGGGCTAACCCAAGCCGAGGGTGGTAAGAAGGGACGTTGGGTGGACCTTTGGGATTGGGTGAGGTAGATTCTGCGACGTTGGCCACTGGCTCTCGATGACCGATAGTTGTGGAGGGTTCTTTCTTTGGTGTCTCTCCTGAATGGGTGTGACTGCAAGTTCGGCCTGGTGCTCTACCAGGCGTTTTCGTCGTAGCAGCTTGGGAAAACGATATTTAAAAAAATCAGCAAGTACGTGAAAGAAAAACAGAAAAATTGAAGCATTGAAATTTGTTTAAAATTTGAGGAGGGTACAAGGCGGTGACGACGCTGATGCGTGGTTTGCCCATCCGTTTCTGTCACCCTTAACGTTTTCGAAATCCACACTTCCCAGACGTGCATAGCTCTAAGAAGACCTGCTCCCCATTGTATAAACTTTTGTGAAGTATCTTTATCACCGGTGATTTAATCTTTCAGCCTCAATACATATTATTTGACTGCTTATCACTTACAAACGACACCAAAGGCAGAAATTCAAGTACCGACGATAGTCCATCTCGTTCTAGTTCAACTCGAACGTTACATAAAATGAGCTAAAGCACAAGCATGAGTGGTATGGAGTGGTTTATTTGCCCAGTTTCTAGCACTTTATTAAACATCAGTCAAGATTATATCTAACCCATCTCCAATAAAAAGATATTAAAGCTCGCATGGAGTTCACAAACCTGTTTCTTTTGGTGAAGTTTTCCGAGCAGTTTTTGTGGTGCCAGTTTTACTTGCTGTGCTGGACTTTCCAGCAGATCCTTGCGACGTAGTTGTAGCGGCTGTCCTTGAGACTGGCTGCTTGGTAGTTCCTTTCACTGGAACAGTACTCTTTGATGCAGCGGTCCCTCGGCCTTGCGAATTATGACAGAAGAGGATACGAACTAATTTAGTCAGCTAAAGGGCACACGGATTTTTGAAACATTGGTTTCCTTTTTTTAATACTGTATACGCAGTAACTTATTTTTATATGATTGACTGGTTTCTTAAACAGCTGGCCTGACTTAATATCGTATGTTTGTACATAATTTTACATCGCCAGACTGCTTCTTACCGCACTATCCTAGGAAACGATGGGTTTGGGGTTTTGCTTCGGATAGGATAGCTTTGAACTGTGTTTCACTGAGTTTTATTGCCGGGCTGTCATGTTTGTGTTGCTGTGTCATGTTTTCTTTCGCAATTTGAACTGTTAGTATGTTTCATTTGGTCTTGTCATGTTGACTTGCCGTTGACTTTATTGCACAGTTCCACATCTTGTTCTCTGAAGTGCGCGTGGTATTATTCTGCTATATTTAATTTTACTGAGACCTATGGCTAGATTCCAATAAAAGGAAGTGGGCTACTAATACGTGTTAACTTCCTGTGTTGTTTTGCCCAAAGCAACAAAAGTGAACCATCTCCTATTCTGATATTCCCAAAAAGGACGGATGTTAAGTTGTTTTATTGAAATACAAAGACGCAATTTTTGGAACAAAAAGCCTTTTCTCAGAATGAACCTGGTTAAATAGACTTTACCCGAAACTTCAGTATTTATCACAAGACCTACCAAGATAAAGCTTGCATTAATTTACCTCTTCCTCTCGTGGCTGTAGTGGAGCCTTTCGTTGGCGATAAACGCTTGTTAGACTTTGCATTGTTAGGGACGGAGGCCTTCTCGGGCGAAGAAGTTGAAGGTTTTGATTCGTTCTGGACTTGGCGTTTTTTCCACCATCGTTGTCCCTGAATCCAACCCGGAACGTCGTTACCACTGCTTGGTTTCCCTTCCAGATCTAAACTCGTTCGAAAACTTTGTTCGGCTTCTTCTAAGGTCTTCGCGGAGTCTTTATCGTTTAATTCGTTATCGTAGCGACTCAACTGAGCGTTCCCCAGCAAGTACAGTGATCGGCTGTTGCGCGGTTGGAGAAGAACACCCTGTTCGCAAGTCTGGGTAAAAGAAATAACGGTCATCATCAACATCATCACCATATTGATCACCGTGATCATCGTCATCATTATCGTCTTCATTCTACACATACAGTCGACAAGCCATACCATATTTCAATGGAACGTGACAATGCCGTAGCTAGACAATGTCATACGGTTGTCATATCATGGTAAACTGCTAGTGAGCCCTTGTACCCTTCCGATGGCTTGTCGACGATTCCCTACAGTAACTGCGCACGTTTGTAGTCATTCGAGTTACTTTGACCAAGCGACAAAGCCTCTTTATCCATCTTAGGTAGGGTAAAATTGTAAAATCCTTAGATAAACGCTACCATCATTATCATTATCGCTATCATTACAACTGTTGTAATAGCCGTCGAGATTATCATTATAACAAAGATTTTCTTCATCATTGTATCAAGCAACGAACCTTTTCTTGTAGCTGCAAGAGAGCGCTGTTCTTTGGAAGAGAAGAAACTTTTATCAGGGATGACAAATTATCACAAAACCGGGCCACAACACTTCCAGAGATCTCACCATCCTTCTTCTGTTCGTCAAGCAGCAGTTGTAAGTAATTCGAATGAGCTTCCAGAAACGTCCATTCAAGTTGGTGATACAGTTCACCTTTGTTGACGATCGAAGACAAAGCTTGAACAGCTAGGGATGCCACAGAGCGAAAAACATCGCCTGGTTTTAAGTAACGGGATGGCGCCGTAGACGAGCCAGCCAGCGCTTTGCCGAGGAGGTTAAATCCTTTTAAACACTGAACGTTGGTTATCTTTAGTAGCTCGCTGGAGTACAGTTTCTTGGAAGGCTTACCATCGGGTGGGTGTTCCGCCGTTATCGTCTGCTTGTATAGCAGGTGCTCAAGAGCCTCATGCAGATACTCAATTACTTCGTTCTTTCGGTTACCTGGACCTGTGGGTTGCAGTGACAAGGCTAGTCCCAAATAGAATCTATTGAAATCAAGAAATAAAGTGTAGCTTTAACACGAGAAAAAGCCAGTTGCACCTCAAGACAGCTCATAGCGATTAGTAATCCCCAAAAAGTACAGTTTTGGATAGCCTAATGGATTGTTAAGTCATAAATCTTTTTAAAAATAGACGTTGTGGGATATCTTTCGCACGGCATTAGCTCATGACTGAATCAACTATTTCTTTGTTTATTTCTTCACATTTTTCATCCCACTTACCTAGCTTCTATATTGACGGGTTTTAACCCAAGCGCGAACTGTAATCTCTTGACGGCCTCTTCGTGTTTGCCCTGGAGCAGTAAAAATCTGCCAACGTGTAGGTGGTACAAGTAATTATCAGGCGCAAATGATGAAGCATCGGCGTACTTCACGAAGGCTTTGCCTAACGGTCCTTCCTCGCTTGATGCTTGTTGGGCTACCTTACCATCCTGAGAAAAAAAACCCGAAACAAAGTGGAAATTAAAGACCAACATGGGAATATGTCCAGGCGTTATTAAATCTCTCATGGCGGGAGTTCTCCCTCGGACAAGTAAAATCGTCCGGCGTTAGCCTGAGTAAAACAATGGAAACCTTGTACCTCCGGGAAAGTGTCAATAACGTTACTTACTACAATAAATCGGTTGCAGCAGTTCAGGTTTTTGGAAAACGTATTGAGCATTCACTGTATACCTGTGTTATAAACAAATAGGATACTGCGCAGACAGTGTTGAATAAGGTAAAAAGTTCAAAGGTCGGTAACTGCAGTGACTGATCTCAAAGAATTCCAGCCTTTCGAGCAAAGGTCCTTCGTCAGAGAAAGAAACGTGTTCTCAAAGAGCCTTTGCTTTAAACGTTGGAACACTTTGTTGGAACGTATAGAGGACAACGTACGCTGTACGTTACAACATAAAAGAACGCTTGAACGTGGTGTTCGGTCAAGTTTTCTTAAAAACCAAACAGTGATTTTTCGAGCTGAAGCTGCTTTAGACGATGTATCGTTTCACAAAATTTGGCAGTTAATCGAGCATATCTGAGATAAACACCTGTGTTGCTTGTTTTGACTTCCAGGCGTATAATTTTTGGACGTATTCACATCGATCAGACTGCTGATTTTCCAATAGATAATGGTATTCCTCGTCAATGGCCTTCAACTGTAAAGCCAATGGCGCATTTCTTCCTACACCACGCAATTCACAAATTGCTTGGATATCTTCTTCCTTACTGCTATCACGAGATTGTTGGTTGAAGTCTATGGCCGGAGTCGCGACTTCCTCCTAGAGTAAGAAAAATGTATCGAAATCGTGAAAATTATTCTGTTCCATTTTATGGTACTTCTTTCACCCAATCTCTTTTCACTTTTCATTACTGCACAGCATAGTGCACGTTCATCCCGCAGTCGTCACATCCAGGGGCGTAGTAAACTCATTTTTTTTTATTTGAAGGTGGGTGCCCAGCTTCATTTCCTTGAACATTGTATCCTTCCAAAATTTTCCTGAATTTAATGTGACGCGCATTCAGGCCATATGTGGTGCATACGCGCTTCCTCAGCCTTAATACGTAAATCAACATAAACGAGTAACCAGAAGAGATTTTGACTGGCCTTACCAAACCAGATCTTGTCCAGATTACTACCTTTGCCTGAATTTTCTGGGTTTTTTGACAAAAGTTAGGGGGTGTCATACCCCCCACACACACACACTCTCCATAAACTGAGCCCCTGATCACACTAAATTGTCGCATCCGACGCATGTTACGTAATAGGTTGATTTCCTTTACTCCTTTCCTTTACCTCTCCTTTATATAAATTGGATTAAACTACTCTATATTACTCTGTTCACTTCCTTCATTCCAGTTCCATTTGCTTGACACCACTATAATATTATACACATGTCAGGCAGCTTTTGTTTAAATTCAGAAAATATTACTGGCAGTTTTACACTTAAATGACGATACTGTGGTACAGTGTTGCAACCAGTCCTTACAACGAGCTTAAGAAGCCAGTCTACCTACCAAGTGATATTGTTACAAGTGTCAAACTAAAGTGCCCATTTATTCCTCAATAAAAACTTGTAGTATTATGTAGATAGTATTGGTACTCAATCCCAACTTCCCTCACAATATTTTCCCAATATTTGTCAAACTCTTTATTACTAGATCTCATCATTCATCTATTGTGCAGTTTTTCTTTCTTTTTGTCCTCACAGCTTCCTTACCTCTGATCTGAAGCCAAAACAATCTTCAACAAAGTGCAGCTCTTCCAAAATCTGACCAAGTTTAAAATGTAGTTTGGCATCCTTGGGAGATAGCTTTATTGCAGTGGCATACAGTTCACTTGCCAACTTGAGACAGTTTGCAGGTGAGGAATTGCTATCACAATGACGACTTAGTCCTGTGAAGTAACAACAATCACAATCTTACTGGTGGAAGACAGCTTGGAAGAATGTCTTACATGTGGCACCTTTGCCTCCCTAACCAAGTGTCTAAGCTGAATCAGAAACATTTTCAGAGTGTTTAAATACAGTTGAGAAGTCCCATGAAAACAAGGAAGTAAAAATTTCTATTTAGGGAAACATCAGAGAGTGGTCATTCACTTGTAGGGAACATTCTTACCATAATGTTGAAGGCTTTCAAAATACAACTCTTCTTGTTGCTGTACTTTCTGCATAATGACTTCCACAGACTTTTCAGCCGTCTCTTGTCGAAGTTTCTTCTCCCAAGTTCTCACTGAGATTTCAGGTTTGTTAACTTCTCTGGTCAATTTTGCAGAGCACATGTATGTTTTGTGATTATCCATCTCTGGAGGTCTCACAGATAGATTGCAATCAGGACAGGAAATGCATAGGTTCTGAAAACCAACGTAGTTCATTCAAGCTGGTCAATACTACTCATGACAATGATAATTAAATAATACATTAGGCTTATTTTGAGACAATATGGTGTGATGAACCTTTTGAAATTCAGTTCATGGGGTTTCACATTGTAAGCAATGGTCATTAATCAGGAAAATTTTTCCACCTCTCAATGACTCATTAACAATTTCTTAACTGGAGTTCTCACTTTCATGAGTAAAATAGTCTGGCAACAGCCAGAGTAAAATTGTAGAGCAAGTTGTTGATAAGGAAAGCGTTATGGAAATAGTTATTGATCCTTTCATGACTGGACTTCTCCTCCAGATGCATGGAAGTAAAATCATTTGATGTTAGCCAGACTAAACTAGTAGTCTAAGAGCACATCATCAGTTGGGAAATTGTTATGGGAATAGTCTTTAATACTTTTATGAAAAGAGCCTACATAACATTTCCCAACTCGTACTGAGAGACTTAGCATTAGACCATTATACACATTAATCCAGTCATAATGATACCCCACTGAGATTTCATTGCTCACATGAGGTACCATTAGAATCATGATTACATTTCTTGGTACGTTGTCAAAATATATTTCATTTCACCCACCTAAAGCGTACTTACACTTAAAGAGTTACCTTCATTTTTGACTCAAGTTCATTGTTTGGGGATAGTTCTTCTGACTTATCAACAAAACAAAGTCTGTGTTGACACTGCTTCATGTGAGGGCCAAGCTGCTTCAGTTTCTGGTTTTCCAGACACCCATAGCGAGAGTATACACAAGACACCATAACTGCACTCAGCTCCTGTTCCAGAATCTCCTCATCCAACTGCCATTTCCCAGTTAAAAGTAGCTCATTAAGAGGGTTACGTTTGGTTGTCTTGGTCATTTTATTAATACAACACTTACAGAATACATGCTTAGGTTTAGTTCCAGCAATTGATTTGGGACAGTGAAAAACTCCCAGACAAATTGGACAACTGTAGTTGTAAAAATTTTTTGCATCTACCAAGCACACAGGCCAAGGGATTTCCATCCTTGTAACATAAAGTTCATGGACTTTTGTGTTAGTTTTATCTGGAGATGTAACCTCAATGTGTATGGTTGTTTCACCATAATTTAAATCTACAGGTTTGGCTTCTGGACTTTTGTCAATGATTGCACTGGTTGCCTTGTCTGCCACAATAGGTTTGACTTCCAAACTTGCGATGTTGTAGGGAACTGTAACTGAATATTGTGTATGACTACTCTCAAAGGGTGGTGACAGGATCCCACAAGATAATGTTATATTTGCAAGAGAAGCATCACTTGAAGACAAACGAGTAGCATTTATGTAGTATTTCTTGGTAGTTCCATCCTCTGCAGCAACTTCAATCGTGATCACAGTTACCTCTCCTTCTTTCAGAGGAACAGTTTTCCCACCACCAGATCCCTGGAATTAGACTTTTGGCAATCAGAACAACGATGAATACGACATGATTGAAATGAGGAATTTACTATGATAACGATATTTTAACAATATCAAAAATTAAGAATTCAGTTCAACCAACATACGCGAAAACTTTCATGTTGCAAATTTCACAACGAATTCAGGATTAAATAACCTGACAACATTGACGAATATACATACAGAGCTCTCTTTCAGCTTGCAAGGCAAGTCAACTGCTCAATTACTGTTAGTGGTCTACAATGTACTCACAGATATCGAATACGAAGCATTGCTATCACTTGTCAACGGATTTACTTTAAGTTCTTTGACGTTACTACCAACAACAACTGAATATTCCATGACGTCTTTGTGAAATTTGGGGGTTATTTTCCCAGGTGAAACACTGAGCTTTTTAAGATTTGCGTCGTCCATGTTTGGTGAATGGCGAGCTTGAGTTGCCTTGTCAACGGCGTCCAGTGGCCAGTGGCGCGAATAAGGTACCTTCCCTTGCAGAAAACGTCTGCAAATTTTACTTAAATTTTAGCGTAGTTTTTTCCTTTTTTTTTTTAACCCAGCAAGGAGATAAAATTAGATCGACTGGTGTATTAAATATAGTGACAGCTTTTTTGCGATTCCTCTTGAAATTTTAATTAAATTCACTCGAAACCAGCGAACATGTTCTAACTTTACTTGTTCGCGTGGAAAAGTACACGAAGGCAAATTGCCCGCGGGACATTCCCCCAAAGACGCGGGGCCGGGGAAACTCATAATTTAAACCTCAATCCGTTTCAAAATAAGTATGTGATGTGACATCAACAACACCCTGCACTCTGTACAAATCTCAGTTGCGCAAAATGCATGTTTTGTCGAGGAGTCTTCTGTTTTAATGCTACAACGCAAGTAGCAGTAAGTTCGTCGTGTGGATATTTCGCGAAAAGACTGGTAATGTGTATTCCTCCACGTGACAATTACCGGAAAACGAGGTCAGTTTAAAAATTAGCGCCATCTTGAAATTCGAGTTATGGCAAAAAGGAAGGCGTTTTGTTTTGTTGAATCGTAAATTTACAAACAACAGTCCAGGTTTACACGTTGTTATGAGCATATATGATTTTTATCCAATGAAAAAAAGACGACTATGCAAAACACCCAATGGAGGAAGATCTTGTTCCACATTAGGTATTTTTACCGACGAACTTATATTGAACTATTATTTATAGAATTTGAGAATAGAATTTGAGAATAGCAAATGATTTTAAGGTTTCATCATACAAAAACGAAGTCCTTTGTATGAACGATTATGTGAAGTCCTTGTTTTTGATAATCTCTATTGTCTCTATCCTTTTTGTTATCCTTATTACTATCATTTTAAAACATCTCGTTTATATCCTGTTATTAATTGTCGGTTTAACAAGTACAGAAACAAATTAAGAGATTCAGTAAAGAATACACCGCCCAACATGGTTTGATGGTATAATTTCTTTGAATTATATCATGTTATACCATGGTATGACACGAAGTATTATAGTAAAGTACAATACATATGAGCAAAAGAATTGACATTTACAATCAATATAAACAAAAAAGATATTTATAGCAAGGGTATATTCATTGAATATAATGAAATTGGTGGCATTTTCTTTACCAGTTAATTTATGGGGTGGACTTTATGCATCCCAAATGCTTTTGGGTGCATATTCTTTACTAAGGTCCAATTATAAAAAATTCTTGATTACATATAAGTTCTTTTATGCTAATCCAGATTGAAAAAAGAAAAAGGTTTGTTTATAATATAAAATTAAGTATATATATATATATATATATATATATATATATATATATATTTATATATATATAGTCGAATGATTTATCAACAATTCTAAAAGTGCTCAATATCCTGAAGATCGTCTATGGGTGTGAAACTAATAGTAACAATGAACATCCTTTAGTAACATTTCATATATATATATATATATATATATATATATATTGTGTATTAAATTAAGCAGTATTCATGATTAAAGTTGATTTCCTTTTAATACAACCAGCCCATGAACCCTAAATAATGCTAATAAAAGTTAGAATACAAAATATTTCAGGTTACACATGAAGTCAGTAAATTTAAAACCAGATATGGTGCAATCCAGAAGGATCTGGGCATGGAAATGTATTTTTCAGACTTGTAGGATTTAATGATAGCATAAGCTGAATTTGGCAGGTTATGTAATACTGGTATTCTTTGGGGGTTTTTTTACTAAGGAAAACTTAAAAAGACATCTGAACAGTTTGATGCTGCTAAAGATTCTGGCATTGAAATTGTTTGGGATAACAATTCTCCCAGTCCGACAACCATCCTAGCTTTGGGTAAGCATCATTTACCATTCTGAATTCTGAGAACTTAATTATTTTGATAGGAATTTCTTGGAATTGATATGTTTGCTTTAATACATATTATATTAACAGGGAAAAGAAGAAGATGCAGTCAAGAAAACCATGGGGATGGGAACAGTGAAACAACTGACATTTCATTTGTGGTTGAAAAATTCAGTGAAAATGTGAGTTTTTATTGATTGAGATTTTTCCATAATAATGATTCTGGGATTAACATCAATTAATATTACCATATACCAAACCCTGCACAGCATGCTGGTATATGCAGGCTTTTCATGAATTTGGTCGGTGAAAGAAAATGCAAAACATATGCTCAGATCTGGCAATACCATATGAACAAAGAACAACCATTAGCAGGGAGCCATGTTAGTGCCACACAAAGTGTTTGCTGTGTGAAATGTTTAATCTCAAACTATGAAATTATTTATTAGCAATTTGTGGTTCGATCATGAAGCAGTGTTCCTTGTATACTTGGTGTTTTACTTACTGTAGACATCACCTGTGGTGGACAACACACGTTCTGCATTGCTGGAGATGTGGGTCAGCAAAGAGCAAAGTAGTAATGATGGTGAAGAACACTTCACTTCTCCTCCAAACCAAACAAGACATGACAAGAGAAAAGCTTTGCTTTTGACTCCTTTAAATCAGAGGTCAGTGAATTAATGGAAAACAAACTATTAAGAAACAGCATCCTTGTGGTTACAACTTAGTGGTTTGTTTCATTAGCTGGTTCAATGCATGTGTGGGTTGGTTTGTTTGTTGGTTGGTTGATTGGTTGATTGGTTGGGTGGGTAGGTGGGTGGATGGTTGATCAGTTGGTTGGTTTTATTGGTTAATTGGTGGGTTGGCTGGTTGGTTGGATGGATGGTTGGTAGGTTGGTCTGGTGGGTGGGTGGATGGTTGGTAGGTAGGTTGGTTAATTGAGGGATTGGCTGTTTGTTTCGTTGGTTGGTTAGTTGATTGGATGGTTGGCTGGGCCAGTGGTAATTACATAGTTGGATGGATAGCTGATTGATTGGTAGTTTGTTTGGTAGTTCAGTCAGTTGGTTAGTTAGATGGGTAGGTGGATTGCTGCATGGTTGATTCATTATTTGGGTTGGTTAAGGTTGGTTGGTTGGTGGTAGGTTGGTAGGTAGGTAGATTGGTGGGTTGGTTAGTTTGTTTGTTGATAAGTTGATAGCTTGATTCGTTTGTTCATTGTTTCTTTTGTTCTTTCAACCAAATTGATTTAAGAAGTGAAGTGCATGGATGATGTGTTATAAGTATAATATGGAGGGTTAAAAGCTATCACTGATTAAAATGGATTAGTTATTGAAAAATATATATGCAATTGCCATTTCACTAGTTTGGTATTTATTTCCTTCTTCTTTTCTTTCACTTTAAGACGTTCATCAAAACGAACAACTCGTAAATCTGCAAGACAGTTCATGCTTGAAATACGAAAACTTGTTGATGAGATTCAAAAAAGTGGTAAGCTTCCAAATGAACGAAAGCCTGTTGAGCTGTCGAGTCCACAGTGATTGGAAGCGAGTTTTATCCAATTTAAGTGCACGAGATATTCTCGCGACGATTTAACGGTTATCCATGAGAGGATGTGCAGTGTTTCAATTCTGTTTCAGAATCATCCTCAGAGATATACATGAGCAAAAATCAGTGGGTGGATACGCCACTGATGAAAGCTTATCGCCAAATTTGCGACCCCAAGAGAGGTTTTAGTGTTCAAAGGCTTAGTCCATAGTGTGGCTGTTTATCATGACGGACATTGTGGTATTTCCACTCGATATACAGTTAAGTTTTCATCGTTATTGATGGAGGAATATTTTCGAGTGTCAGGGCACTCGAAATTTTTCTCTTAGTTTATCAACAGTGTTGTAAACTCGACTCTATCGGTCGCAATTTCTCACCCTACGGCTTGGTTAGTGTTTTAGAGTAATTCCAATACAAGGATTATAAGTCCTTGTATTAATAAAGATGATTATAATGTTGTAGATATCAATAACTGTGCGAACCTAACTCAAGGGGAAGCTGAGAGTGCCAAGGAACAAGAGGAACCAAAAATGTAAGTTATTTCAATCCTACACTTACAAACAGAGTTTCAGTTATTTTTTTATAAACGATTAAATTTTGTCTGGACTTCATCCAAAATAATATCGCCGTAGTCTTGGAATGTGTCGGGACTCAATTTCGCACATCATATCCCTTCGGGGAAACAAACTGAAACCAGGTTTAGTCATGTTTCAACGTGATTTTGGAACATTCCGAGAAAAAAGCATGAAAGAGTAATTAACATTGATACTGGAAAGATTTTGTAGTCCTCTCAGCAAGTGTTTTAAGGACGTTTTTTTCTAGTTTCTGTTATATTTTATGTGACATACGCAGGAAATGCTCCAGGGACGCCATTCCTTCCGTCGTAACAACCTCTAAACCAAGAACATTGTCGAAGCACCAAACCGACACCAGCATCGCTTCCAAATCCGTTACGGGTGACACCGAAGGTATTGCGGAAGATAGTTTTGAATGGACGGAAGATGACATGGATGAGCTCATTCTAACGTGTCAACTTAGCAGCTCTGGAAAAGGGTCCCTTGAGGACCCAGAGCCCCCGAGACCTCATTTTGGATTTAGTCCTTCGATCACGCAAGTCCCGGAAACCCAGATGTCATCCAGGGATCAGGATGCCACGGCGAAATCACGTGACAATGATGGGCTGCCCATAGGACAATCTCACGAAGCAATGGTTCAACTTGAAGAAGAGAAATGGACGCTTAATTTCGCCGAGGATGACTCTCTGCTTGAGTCCGCTGCTCAGGAATTCGAACTTTCACAGAGAAGCGTTTCAATCCCCAAGCCGAATGGCATCTCCGAAGTTGAAGGCACTAACAAATGCATTTCGGAGAAAACTGGTTGTTGCGTTGATGAAATCTCGAAAAGAGTTGCACCAACGCCATCTCCTCCTCATGGTTTGATGCAGAAAGCAAACCTAAACTCTTTTCCTAAAAGACATGAAAAGGGCCCGAGGGTATCGTCGAAGGTCGAGTCGCATAAAGTTTCCTCCACTGGCGAATGCTATGGTAGAGTACAAGGAAAGAACACGCTTAGCAAAAAGCTTGACAATAATACACATTGCAGCAAAATACGCGGGTCCTCGAACCAGTTTTCTAAGAAATCCTTTGACAATCACAATTCCCCACGCAAACCGCTCTCAAATAGTCGTGCTAATCCGACAACAGTATTACCTTTGAGCAGTCGACCTGGAAATTTGACGACTTCTTCACAGAAACTTGAGACTAAGTCTCTGAAACATAGTGATCAATTACTCCCTTTAAAAAAGAAACCGTCTCCGAATAAACGATTGACAGCTCAACATCGAGTCTGTGCGCACAGCGGTCAGCAAAACACCAACTCAGTTTCATCGCTTGATAAGAACGAGTTCCCTAATGGCGTCGTGGAGTCTCTCCTGTCTGCAGATAACTTTGCCGCGTTGTTAGAAGACATCAACTTCGAAGGTAAGAATACTCTTTGGTTTTATCCATGATGGTGCCCCATTGTCTCCGTTGTCCTGCACGTTGTCCTGAGCAACAAACGCAACGTTTTAAGACAACAGCCGTTTTTTTGTGTTCAATTTTCACAGAATCATTCAACACAGCCAAGATGCAAGGACCTTTGCTCCCCGCCAACAAAACTTGTAAAATAAGTAGTGACAAGGACCGGCAAATCACGAAGTCTTCAAATGCCAAGAAAATCACGTATAGCAAACATGAAATAGAACAAAAACGCTTGGAAGCCCAACGAAGACGTCTTGCTAAACGTCAAGCTACTTCATCTCAAACTCAACTAAGGCACGGTAAGATTAGCTGATAAAAAAGCTGATAGACGTCCAGGAAATTTAAAATATACAACAGAGAAGATATTGCTCAATTTACCTCTGTGTAACAACCAAGAGTTTAGTTCTATTCTAGTTCTAATTATATAAAATTGATTGGTAATAAAAAGAAATACGCGAAAAAGGTTTTGGTCATCGCACTCATTCGTACGATTATAGTGTATGCATATTGGATTATAGTGTACGCATATTGGAGGGTAAGAAATGTTGCACAATAAATTTTAAACCAATCATATTTTTTAGCTATTGTAGTAGCAATTCAACAATAACAAAACATCTTCTATACGTCTTCAGTCTGCAATATACGAATTACATCTATATCAAACAATTTCACTTAGTCACAAATGTTGAATTTCTAAAGCTAAAAGTTTCATTTTTTCCCGGGCACTTTTGAAGTTTTAGTTGCCAAATTTCTCAAAGGTGCAAAAACATTTGCCAGTGATGAAACTTTGGTGATGAAATTTCCAATCTCTTCAAGAGGGCTTTTCCGTTCTTTTGCAACCTGTTGAGCTATCTCTGTCAGGGATAAAAATAAATAAATTATAAATGAAGTAATTTTGTTTTTTTGAGATTTAATTTTTAGACAAAAGGAAATGATTTAGTTATTCAATATCGAAATGAGCTAGGGCGTGTGCTGGAAAGATTAGGTGAAAGAGCTTTTTCTATTTACCCATCTGCGGCCTGCTTTGGCAAGCTGACGGATTGGACAATCAGCCAGCGTATGTTGTTTGAACCTATTCGTTGTATGATTTATATGGTAACGAGACCTTGAGGGTATTTTTAGAAAAACAGATGAATGAATAAATGAAAAACGAACGAATGAATGAATGCCAGAATGAGTGGATGGAAGGAAGAACGAATGAATGAATGGAACAGTAAATCAATGAGGCAGTAAATAAATTAACGAATGCATGAATGAACGAGTGAATCAATGCCTGTCAAACAAGTATACCTTGAGCTATTCGTGCATTTTTCTCCTGCATTTGCTTCACCATCTCCATCATCTGTTGCTGTTCTTGTTTACGATTTTGTTGCGCCATTTTTAAACTCTCCTCGAAGAACTGTTGGTTCTTATGTGCCATTTCTTTCAGTGTGTTCAAACTTTCCATCATGTTCTTTTGCATATTTTCTGTTTGTTCTCTCATCCTCTCTTCGTATGCATTCCTGAAGAAAATTGGCAAAATACCATGAACGCCTCAGGTAACATCAGCCTCAAGTGGAGATTTACTCACTTCCTCAAGAAGGATGGTATCCAATTTTCAGCTATAGCATCCATGAGCGAACATCAAAAGAGGAAGGAATTTTAAACAGTCCGAGTAATTTGTTGGAAGTGTTCATGTAACCAGGTGGTTGTAATCATAAATTGTCAGTCACTCTGGTTTAAAAGTCGATGTTATGCATAAACACGTTTTCCCGACGTTTCGGCTATTATTGCAGCATTTACCAGGGGCTAAAGTGACCCGGAAATTTCTTCTCGAAGAAAGATCTTCAACTCTGAAGATGACCACCACTGAGACCACCGAAACGTCAGTCACCAGTCAAGACTACACTAGCCTGGACGATCTACCATCACAAGCATGTAAGGAAATTTAAACTAAGTAATGTATCGTCCGACACATTCCATTTGTACAGTTCGACCGGTCAGTACGGTCAAAGGAACGGGCTAATTTTAAGGACTGAAACTGAGCAATCCGAAAGATTTTAATCTAAATTGTACGGGGAAGTCCAATCGTGATATTTCCTGCTGGCTGGCCTCAGTCACTCAAATCAGCTTGTACCTTTTGAAAATTATCAGGGATGCCAGTCTAACTGTACAATTTTCGTAGAAATCAACCCTTCTGTTCACTTACCTCTCTTCCTCTTTCATTTTTTCCATCTTTTCTGCATACTCCTGTGTCAGCTTCTCAGCCTGCCTCCTGTTCTCTTCCATCTCCTCCACCATCAAAGCTTCCATTCGCATTTGATCTTGTTGCATGCTCTCGAGTTTTGTGCAAATCTCTGCCGTTCTTTGCTGCTCTTCGAACTCCTCCTCCTTAAAATTTTCCAGCTTTTCAAATGCCTTAGCTTCGGACCTGACAAATTCCATAAAATCTGCGTACACTTTTTCTTTAGCTGGTCCTTTGCTTTTATCCTTGTAATTCACTTCAAACTGCTTCAGGTCCTCTTTAAGTTTTTCATAGCTATAACCTTTATCTTCTTCAGACACTTTCTTTGCTATCGGCTCGTACAGCGTATCTCGAACGTGTTGGCAATACGTAAGCGATTTGTCGTAATTTGCCCGCCGAAAGTCGGAGAACAAGCCTGAGAGACGTTCCGTGCTTGATGTGTTTCCTGGGAGAAGAAAGGGAAATTTCCCAGATTTTTAATTAATTCTAATAGCAACCTTGACATAAATTTGTTTTAATAGTATGTTGTTGTTTTTGTTGTTGTTGTTGTTGTTGTTGTTGTTGTTGTTGTCGCGATTGTTGTTGTTACATTTGCTGTTTCTGTTTCTGTGGGGATGGTAGTGGTTGCTAATGCTTCCTCAATTGCTTTTGCTCTTGTTGCTGTTGTTGTCGTGGTTGCTTCTGTGAATTACCGTTTCAAATGTTTTGAAGAGTTTAAACTCACACCAATCGACACTTACATTTGTTAAATGATTCTAAGCTTAAATCAAGTAACATACCCTTTGAACCAAATACAGCTTCCTGTAAACGACTCATTGACCGTGACAGTTGAATTTCATTGCACATTGGTCGTAGTCCTTTTCTCACGCTCTCCTGAGCCCTGGTGTAGTATTTCTTGTGCAAACTTATCAGTGTATTTCCACCATCTGACGCAATAGCATAGGGGGGAAAAAAGATAGTATTAGGTGATACCTCATAAATCGCTTCGTACTGAGTTTTTGACTTGTCTCAATCGTTCATCAGAGCAAATTCGAGGAATTAGTAGTTTTTTCCTCTATACCCTAACTTTAAGATTTAATTTCTGCAAATACAATTTGTAAGGCTTTATCACAATGCATGCTCCTCGCATTTCTTATCGGTTCTTTTTACCCTCGGGGCATCAGCGTTTGATGTTGAGTTTGGTCAAGAAAGGTTTGTTATATCAGTAGCAAACTACTGAAATATAAATGGTATTAAAGAGACTTTCAAGAGAACTTCACGTAACTTCAAGGTACAGAGCAGCATCTAAATTTTTGTTGCTGCCTTAGCAACTGTGAGCGGTATTCGCTTTTACAACAGTAGGCTGCTGTAAATTTGAACTCTACGTAGGATAAAAACAGTCCATAAATTCTTTGTCCTATGGTTGTACTCACGAAGAGGGATGTAAGACAATGAATATAAATACTAAAGTAGCAGTAGAATAGTTCGTTAAAGTTTCATAACAGTAGGGAATTACATCTGTTAATTGTCTTTAACTAAATTATTGAAAATTTACCGTAATCGTAACGAATTACATGGCAAATATTTATCGCCAACCCAACCCTAATCAAAACATGGTTATACCTCCGTCGGCTTCTAATGGTTCCTCTCCCTTAGCCTCCAAGCCAGCAGTCATGCCTTGTTTGTAAATCTTAACTGCCTCCCCGTGAAAGCGTTCAGCTAGAATTCTCAGCGACGTCTCCCAGCTCGTCTCGACAACAGGAATAGCGCCTGGATCGTTGACAGCCTTGACATACATCTCCAACATGCAGCCAAGTTGAGATCCTGTCACATGAGAATCTGAATAAAATATAATACCGTCAAACGGCAGGAACTTGAGGGAACAAGCTACACTTTTTTAGCAGGATATTGTGTCTATTTTAATCTCAATAAGAATAAGATTTCTTAGAAGGAAACATGCTAAATTCGAAATACTGAAAGCATGAAAATTTGCTATAAGTCGACCTTATCCTGTTATACGGAACTAACAAAGTCTCCGGTGTAAACACAAGCGAGCAGAGCCCAATTCCTGGCACAATTCATCTCAAGCGAGCGTCATAAAACACCCTTGAGCAGGACTTCTGGAAAGTCATAGTATTGTATTTACTTCCTGGACAAGCAGCAAAACTAAGCTTCCTGCTTTCCTGGTGTGTAGTTTTACCTTCTGGGTAAGGAAGTAAAATCGGACGTCCAAAAATGTCGTGTGTCATCGACGTTAAGTTTTAGGTGCCTTCTTTGTCTTTATAGATTTATTTAGAAACTTCGTTTGCCTTACTCTTCATGAATTCTAACGTGATACTTCATTACAGAGTTTCATTTTAAAGATAGCTAATCACCGCAAAAACTGCCTGTAACGTTCTTTCTTTCATCAAATTTAGTGTGTTTGTGAAAGTTTTATCTGAAATATCTAAGTCAGTCTTTTGACAGTCTTCTTTCAAGTAACGCGCGAGATTAAATTAAAACAATAATTAAAACATAAAAACATAATAATAATTTTCAGAAATATAGGGTTTTTCATCTTTTTCTTTCTGTCGTCATGCTTACGTCACCACTAATAAAACGTCACCGTCATATTCCCAGAATATCACGGTTTCCTTTCAAATTAGTCAAGCTCGATGAACACCTGTGTGGATTTTAATTTTCTCCGTACCTTCGTGTTTTTCTCGAAAAGTCTGAGCCTTCAATAAGTTTTCAAAGAAATCTGTGCGTTTCATTACCTGTTTTGTATCCGACTTTAGGCTTTACTTTTGAGAGAATGTGCTTGACAACCACTGCTACAGCTTCGTTGAATGTCGTTGAGAGTTTATCTTCGTTGGTTTCCACGTGCTGCATGACGTCGGGTTCGTCTGAAGGGACTGGTAACGTAACACAGTCAATTGACGGGAAGAACATCTTTATAGCGCGGGCTACTTTGTCGCTTTTTGTTTCCTCGAAACCTCCACTGGTCTTCAATAGTCTTTCCTAGAAGGAGAAAAGGGGTGTGGGAGCGGATGTCAGTTCAACTGGATTTTACCAGAATCCTGATTATTTTACCAAGGTCACTATCACAGCGAGTCGTTTGAAGTTACATGTGGGGTGCTGGTAGCCTATATCCAACGCACGTGTCTTTCAACTCCGCGACTAGGGTTCGATTTCTGATTGTCTCATTTTCCTTATTAAAATGTTTACGCTAGTCACGCGTGAGAAGAGTGTTGTCCAGTCTGACTCTGCCAAACACCACAAGTTTTCTCCGGGTACTCCGGTTTCCTCTTGTAGTAACACTGGACCCATGACGGGTGGACCTTACTCGACCTCTAGGGAAAACAGTTTAGTTATAATTGCTGAGATTATTTACTGTCAAGAAATGTTGTTATGCACATTTTAACGACAGCACTTGGTCTGCACGTATTGCAGTCTTATTCCTAATTCTAATCTTTAAGGTAACCGTGCATCGGTTTTCATTCGAAAGCGTCAAAACAGGGGTTTTTAGCAGGATTACATAGTGTGTTTGCCTTGTTGTGACTGGCCTAAGTTTGGGTATTTTCACTCTTTTCTGTACTAGACTTTTACCGTGAGGAATGTTTTCGCGTCGATCTCATTCCCTCTCTCATCAGTTGGAGTTAGGGTCACGTCTCGGAGCAGCCAAAGAAAATCAGGGAATATTGTTCGAAATTTATTGTAGTCTTCCTTTCCTTCTCGATTTACCCTTAAACCTTTCACCAATTGAACGAAGCATCTAAAAAGATATTAAAGAAGAATCAGGTTAGCGAAAGAATCTAGTTGTTCGGCATTGCGTGTGCTCTTCAATGCTACTTATATACTTGCAGGTTGATCACCAATAGTTGAACACGCTTTCAAGGCGAACACAGAGGGAGCGTTGGAAGGAACGGAATAAAGATTTTCAGTCTTGCTTCAGGTGTTGCGAGGGAAAGACTTTCATTACGTCTATATCCCGAAAAAGAGTTTAAATTATCAGTATATTTAGGGGATTATACCCTCAATAACTGTGGAAGGACCACTCTAAACACTTTCCAGCTTAAAATAGGGTTGAAGGTAGATTAAAATTAGAGTATTAACAATGCAAAATTATCCGGGCAATTTTTGGTGACTATCAAATCCGACAGTTTTGACCCGAGTTGAAATAAAATAAACACAACCAATCGTATCAGGAATTAATACATTGTTTACCTTTTACGAAATTGTCTTAATAAATTCAAGAATGAAATAATATCGGATTTTCGAGTTGGTAAAAAAACTAACAGTTCAAAGCATCTCGGTCGCTGCACTCATTTCTTAATCAGATCCGTACTGGAAACATTTAAGACTTGCAAATTGTAAAATGTTTGCTGGGAAGTGCTTCAACAGATTCTGTTGCTTAGTCCCCTGTTGGAAACCAAGCTTCTTTCAGGTTCTATGGAAGGGAAACAATGGTCCCACCCCCAACACGGTTCGGCTCAGCACGTCTACGTGAGGAAAGGCTTTATAGAATGGGACCCAGTTCTTGCACACAATTTAAAACATTCACCAACTCACTCTAAGTCTTCTAGTTGAGCTTGCTTTGGAACGGATATGGTATTGAAAACGAAATATGAGCTGAGCAGAATGGTCAACACTAAGAGTGAGATGTCGTTTTTCTTGTCAGCGGAAGCAGCATCAATCCCTTCTGTATCAACCAGCACAATTGTGAAGTCATCGCTCTTCAATACCTGGAAAATGACTGACTTATTAAAACGCTGCATACAACGATAGCAGTGTATAATCACTAATGGAAATGTGATTTCTGGGTTGATTACGGTACTACGCTTCAATAGTGTTATACAACCTCTTTCCGTTTGCTTGTCACCTTAAATCACTATCCCTTCAATTATTTTCTGATGCTTCTTTATCTTTTAGGATTTCTGTCATACCGGAAATTGGTAAAAATAGTTCACATAACGTTTTTCTGTCTTTGTGCGCGAGATAAGTCCTTTTTAGTAAGAGAGACTTAGGTACAAATTGAACCTTGTTTACCCTGTACAAATTTTAAACAAGGAAAAAAATAAATGCTCCTTTTACTCTCTGCTGTTTAGTCTTCAGGCGCAGCTTGAAAGGAAGTTATTGATTTTCGTTTTCCATTTACTTTTCTTCGAAAAACATTTCTTGGGTTTCCTAATTTCATGGAAAGTTAGACGAATTTCAGGTGAAGTGTTACTGATATTTGTTTTGAGTTGCTCTTTCAGGAGTTCCTCCGGTCTATCTCCTCGAGCAACACGTTCGTTCGTTTCGTGCTCTGCCAACTTCCACGCAGTATCACGAACCATTTCTTTATTAGGTACTAGCAAAGTGCAGATTATGCTTGATTCCCACTGTTCTTTTTAAGGTGTCGCATTTGGTTTCAAGAGCCTTGAGTTCTAAGTATTAATGACAACAATCTTCATAAAATCCCACCAGTGAGAACTTTTAATATTTAGTGTTTTAGACAATATTTAAGTTTTAAGATTTAAGAAAATTGAATTTATTTCCTTAAGTTTTGACACTTAACGCCTCAGTCTAAATTCATCACCAGTAAGAACTAGGCATTAGATGAAACTGATAGTAAGATTAAAACCCTGTTTACACGGTTAACATTTGGGCCCTGCGCGGCTAAAATTTTGGCACGGGTGATTTTCACTGTGAAAGCGGTGCGGACTTTTCAAAATTTGGTGCCCGTGTCTGAAAATTTCGCCGTTCAGAGCACCACTGTATATGTAGGTCTCGACACAGCTAAATAGACATGTCGTGCCCAATATGTTACAGCGTAAACGGAGTTTAAGCCACACCTGCAGAATGATTATTATTAAGTACACCCGACAAGTACAGACGAGGATTCACGGTTAGCTGACGATTGCAATGCATCAGTTCAAATAATAGTATATACCTGCACTTTCATTTTATCGTATTTTCACTTTCAGGATCAGTAGGGTCTTCTTGAATCTAACGATAATCTTGATACACAAGCATTTACCTGTTTTAATAAGGACAAATGCCAGACCATTCTTTCATTCATGAACCAAATACAAGAGAAATGCATTTTAAGTAGTGTTTAGGAATTGGCAGACAAATCAATCGATCCATAAATTTAATCACATAACTTTCGTATCAGATATTTATTTGGAAACTCGATATTCAAACACATCTTTCCTCAACTTGAGAGATTAGCTACTTCGCCTTACCTCAGTTCCAATCCATATTCCGAACGTCTGTGGATCCATGCTGTGGCCTAGTGTAAATGCGTCGGACGAACCAAGAATTCGAGATAGAAGGTAAGATTTTCCGCTTCTTGCCATGCCGGCTATTGACAGAACGGCGATGGATTCGTTGATTTGCGACAAAAGTGCCATAGTTGATGGAACAATGTCTAAATGCGTTCGCTCAACTCCTGCCAAGTGAGAAACCCTGGCTGTTCTTGGGTCGTATTTTACGTTATTTGGAAGAACTAGTGGTAGTGATGTGGGCTTCACGCTGGCGTTGTCTTTGCCACAAAATAAGGACACCTTCTGGAATCTTTCCATGTTTGCTAGGGAACAGTTCAACGTGCAAGAAGAGGCCCTTTGCTGTGGCTGAGCTAACTTGTGAGTGCGTGATAAAACTGGAATGAAGATCAGGAAACGTGTGATCGCTTAAGTAATCAAAACCGAAACGTGATGACGTCGCTAATTCGGGAAAAAACAACAGGAAGTCTGGCACTTTCACATTTCACATTGTAAACACCAGTTTCAAAAACACTTTAATGCATTTTTAACTGGAAAGGAAAGATATTCAGAACAATCTGAAATATGCTTACGTATTCGTGGGAAATTTAACGTTTTTCCCAGTATTCCCAACACATCGGAACATTAAAATAAGCTGAATAGCGTTAAGGGACTCTCCCTCGGTAACTCGATATTTTCCTTTGTCACTTCCGTTTGAAAAGCGAAAACAAAAGTTCACGTGGGCAAGCCCATTATATAAATTGTTCAAGTTAGTTTACGGAATCAACGACTGTGAGCTCAATTTGGGTGGAAGTAGAAGGGATCTTAATCAAATATGGCCTCATCGCAGATGAAAAATCATTTAAAAAACGGCTACGAAGTTGTTCCGATTGTTCCAAGCAAGCAAAGCAAATATGGGCCTTCAATTCCCTTGATATTGCCAAATGATCACGAATATGATTTGGCAAATAAAAGGATTGTGAAGAAATCTAATGTCGAGCGTTCAAGTTTGTACGTTGTTCCAGAAGCGATGGAATTGCTTCGATCCATTGGATCACCAGTCGCTGTGATTGCCATTTGTGGTCCCATGAGAACTGGCAAGTCTTACATTCTGTCCAGGTAAGCAAGGATAAGTAATACTGCAATAGTTCAACAAACAGGCCAGAGTGGTTTTCCTGTGATTCCAAACAACCACAAAGGCGATGAAAGGATTTGAGCAAGTGATTTGAACTCTTTACTTATAACAACCAGACCCCACCTCTTTCGAATAAAATCGTAGGATTAAAATCGAGGCGATTGAAACACCAGGCGGGAATCACAGCCTTGTCGTGAATATTATTGCCCAGCATATTATTCTACTGCGAGTAATATGTTGGGCAATATTCATGAATACCTTACTTGTATTAAAATTCGCGTGGTACTCATTTTCGCGCAGCTTTGAATTCACGCAGATTAATTCGGTCAGATTAATAGAATTTATCAAGATGATTATAAAGATGACGAATTTATCAAGATGATTATTTTTATCAAAAAATAAAACTTGTCGAAATTTGATCAAAAAACAATTTCTCTTATCTCAATTAAAAAAATTATGTCTTAATACGCACGCTCTCAAGCTGTTCTCTCAGAAAAACTTTCAGAGTCCCTGACGTGAATCGAACCCGTAACATTCTGATCGCCGGTGACACGCTCAAACCATTGAACTACAAAGACTCAGATGGTGAGCGAAGGTTAAATTTGTGTACTGCTTCGTATAGATGGTAGACATATGTACTGCCGGTCTGCTAGTCTCGATATGTCGTCTATTATTTTTATGTTAATCAATGATGTGATTGTGGTAGCTTGGTAATTATGTTCTTAATACGCACGCTCTCAAATATTGAGAGCGTGCATATTAACCTACAACCTAATAACGTAATAACCTACAAAGCTGACAATACTCTTGCTTGGGAAATATACAAAACCCTCCCTAAGGAAAAAATGTGATCAATATGCCTCTTGAATACTTTCATTTTCGTGTTACCAGTGACTGTTACATCGTCTGACTCTTTCCCAGCTGGATAACACTTGTATTATTATGCCCTGGCAAACGGCAAACGATTTTACTTATCAAGGGAAAGCTCTCTTTGGGAAAGAGTTAATGGATGAATATATTACCATTGCCGACATCGCTTTCTACTGAAACACCACGACTACTTTTTCTCCGAAAGGTCGGTACCCGGACGTATGTATAATTCTGGTGACTTTTTATCCATTCACTACGGATGTAATTTGACGAGTGTTGTGTGATGAGCGTTATCAGTTGATAATATGGCCACGCAAAAAATGGCCAATATCAATATTTGTTTATGCTTTGGATTTTCTTTTCTTCCTCTGTCGGCTGCCATTGAGATGTTCATGACCGAGGATAGTTAGGCTGAGCTACTGATTTCCTCTTCCTCCTTGTTTTGCACCTCAGAAGGAAAGCGATCAGCTTATAAATTTTGCGTTTCTTTCAATTCCTGGCCATGGAACTGCATTTGAATTGAAGTTATCTCTTTCGTTGCGTCGTAAACGAAAGCAAATGAGATGTTTGAAATATGAGACGAATTTTCCACGATTGATTTCCTGAAGCAATATATGGTAAAGATCACGATTTCCGCCAAAGTGGGCGTGGATGGATTAACCCCTCAAATCTTTTCGACTGGGGATATTCCTCAAAAAATTACCCCTTGCACCATTGTGTTAATGCTGTAACAGTTGCTTAAGGCAAGACTGGATGGCTTGTCATGTCTTGAAAGTGAAGTTATGTGTGTGGGTCATACAGTTAAAAAAGAAAACGATCCAGGAAGCGAAATGTCTCGGTGGTTGTGGGCGTAAATATCACAATCTCAACATTTCTGGGAACGATCTCCATCCTGAAAAGCCTGGTTGAAACCCTGGTGAAAATTGCTGTGGTTAATATTACGCGGGAAGCTGGCACCAGAGGATAACTGCAGACGTAGGTAAAAAATATGTGACTGTGACTCAGAACACGGCATTAGTCCTGCGCTTGTAAATTTTCTAAGGTCACTTGGAAAGTAATTATAAACCGATGGTTAGTGAGAGATATGAATTATGGTTTATACATGCAGCATAGACTCCATAGTGTAAAGTTGATATTCGCTTTTGTCAATTTGGAAATGTAGTCAAAAAAACTGAAACTCGTAAATTCGTTTCATTTCGGAAAGAGGAAATCTCAAGTGAACTCCCCTTCCTCAAAAAAAAGTCTAAGACCAATGCAAGTTGTCCTCTGATATACATGCATCTTGCTTTCCTGGGATTTTACGTTTTTGATTTGCCTACATTTGTGTTATTTCGATTCCTTTTTAAAAGCTTACGATTAACTTTTAACATAAAACCAATGTTATAAATATTATAATAAAAAAACAGTATTATAATAGTTATAAATACAGGTTTGATGATGACTTTGTAATAAAGCCGAAATATCACCAGTTTAGTTCCCGTCTTGCATTTACTCATATCTTGAGTTCTCAAGATAATTCAATTCGGCGTATGTTTTCTATTCTATAACTTTTAACAAATTGTCATATATTTCGAGCTTTACATATGCTGTGAAGATCTTTTTTAAATACATTCCAATTCTTGCTATGCGGTAACAGACTACTTGGTGAAGCAGATGCCTTCGACCTTGGACACACGTTTGATCCCAAAACGTTCGGAATTTGGATGGGGACGAGAATCATCAAAGGCAAAGATAAAACCGGCAAAGAACAAGCTGTATTGTTGTTGGACACGGAAGGCATTGGTAAGCGAACACCATTTTCATCGAATGCGGTCGGACTTTGGTAAAAGTTGGCTCATTTAATCGTACTTACTGTGGACTGTAATTTGCCGCAGGATGGTGGTTGTCATTGATCAAAAAATTATCAATGTTATGTTTGCCTTCTATTCCCATTGTTTTAGCTTTGCTCTTATCTGTTCTTTCTCTTTCCAGACGCTCCAGGAGCCAATGTTTCCCAAGACGCTGGCATCCTTGTTTTGACTATTCTTATTTCCTCTATCCTCATCTACAACTCAACCAACGTGCCGTACAAAAAAGATTTGGAGAAACTCGAGTAAGAAGAAGAACAAATAGGGGAACTTTCGAGCTTGTATCAGTCAATGAGTTATTTTCTCAGTTTAATTTTGATTTTTTATCTTTCTCTTCAATTCATGCAGTTGTTTCGTCCGCTTGGCTGAAGGATTTGAAGTGAAACGAAGTCGAGATATGGAAGTTGGTGAAATCTCCCAATATTTTCCACACTTTGTTTGGTTACTTCGTGATGTCAGTCTTATTACGTGTGAAGAAGAAGGAGGAAAGGAAATGGATCCTACAGATTACATCAAGCAAAAGGTAAGGTTTTCTCAGGAATCCAAGACAAACTACGTGAAGTTAGGCTGTGTCAAGATTCAATTTTCTATAGCTTGGTAAGTAATATTGAGGGTAAAAAATGAAAGTAGTAGATATAAATTCTCGGGAACTGAGAGACACACAAAATCCTTTATTGTTCGTACTTGTAAATATTTCTTCTCCGACTGAAACTTATTTTCTTGACGTTGTGATGTAAATTAGGTAGTTATACTCGTAAGACTTTTTAAGTTTTTTTTACATTTTAAATTATTGTAATCATTGTATAATACTTTTTACCTTGCAACTGATTGTAAATCCATTGTGTTTTTCTCACTTAAGACGGATGCGATTAAATTATTATTATTACAACTCGCACACCACCCAACTAAGGACAGTGGAAGGGGTCTCAGCCTGCTACTGGCTCCCATTATTATTATTATTATTATTATTATTATTATTATTGTTGTTATTGTTATTGTTATATATAATATTAATATGAGCAATCGAGGTGTGTGGGATTGACCGGATGAGCTGTGGTAAATCCATTGGACGCGAATATTGTACGTGCTTAAGCAACACTACAGGCCGTTCGAATCAAACTGAAGGAAAACATTTATGTAAATGAGAAAGACTTTGTATCAGATCGACAACCACCGATTAGGCATAAATTTTCTTGTTTTTTCTTCATTGATTATAAATAAATGGGTAAAAATGCACCATGACGATGAAACTGCACAATGTTCACTTCGCCGTCAGCGAATAATTGTTGAATGAAGTTTGATATGTAGTCCCGAGTTGAGTTTCTACTCTGCACTGTAGATCATCGTAAAATTTGCTGTGTTATCGTTTTTACCTTGAGGTGTTATCTCGTGGTAAAGGATTCAAAACAAGCAAAAGTGATGAAGTTGGTAGAGCTATTGTAACCTTCTTTCCCGAAATTGAATGTAAGACTCTACCGACTCCTCACAGTGACTCAGAAGTGATGAGGAAAATTGCTAATCACACCAATGACCTCAATCCTAAGTTCCAAGAAGGAGTGCAAGAATTCATGGCGCACTTGGTCTCAAAGGTGCAAAGCAACGGTCCGAAACGAGGTTACCAAAAAGGTTCAGTAATGACTGGTATGTAAGTCCGTAAATGTCAATCTTGACTAAAATAAAACTACAAAAATGTGCTCATGTAATTATCTTGTATGGTAAGTGAACTTGGTCATTTAAAGCCAGAGGTTTGACGGATGGCGAAGAATTGGCTTGTTTGTTGGTTTAATAATTTAAAATCAAGCATTCGACACTTCTCTATCTCTTCAACAAGTTTTCAAATTTTGTAAATTTGCCACATTGACTGGTTCTACGGTTATCAGTTATTAATAACTGTTTCTTATGGTTATTTTCGATATAATTTTAGGACCTCTGCTTTGTGGATTATTGGAGGAGTATGTAAAGGCTGTTAATGATCCTAATTCCATCCCATGTCTTGACAATGCTTGGCAGAATACAGTCGATTTGCTGAGGACGAAAACTATGGATGAATTGGTCAATAAATACAAAACAACACTGACGGTACGTTTGAGAATAAATCTGTGATCTTCGTTTATTCTGGTCCGTACAATATTGATTCAGAGGAAACTTTCCTTTGTTCCTTCATCGCTTTTAACGAACGTTTTGTTTTTGCGTGTTATTTATCTAGTTTTTTGCTCAAAATCAACGTCGAGAAGATTTCACTACGTGTTAAGCAGTTTGTTGTTGCTTATCTTACTTAAAACGTCCCTGAATCTGGTTTGTTTGTTTTCAAATCCATTTGGAAATTTTGCGGCCAAAACTAACCAGTCATTACGAAAAACTTATTGCACGGCTGGGCAGGCAATCAACGTGCATCACTTTGGGTACGGACCAAATGTGGATCTGAGCCATACCGTAAAACAATAAAAAATGTATAATCTTATCACATGTGATAACATATAATCACATGAAATAACTGGTGAGAAATATCGTGTGGAATTTTAATGTGCGTGTGTATGAGTATATCTATCTCTTCACGTTTGTTGGATATAGGCAAAGTTTGATGCAGCAAGTAAGCGCGGTGGAAAGGTCTTTCCTTTGGAAGAAGATGGGCAGACAGGCAGCAGTTCTGTCAGGTACATGCAACGAACATTGAAATGTGTTTTTGGGCATGAAATCCTTACCAGGCCTTCGTCGCCTGTTCTCCATTGTTCAACTATATGTAGGACGTGGAAGTATGACTTCATAAAACGCATACAGGGTGGTGTATCAAATAGGGTTCTAATGTGTTGATTTTCAAAACTTGCAGTGGAGAAACGTTGATGGGACTTCACGATGAAATTCTCAAGATTTTAACCAAAGAATTGCTGGAGAAAGTTGCGCATTTTGGAGCTGCTGATGTTGAGGGTTTGAAAAAGAACAGCGAGGGGCTAGTCGAGGCATTCCAGAAAAAAATCAGTGAGCTTCTCAAAAGTTCTCTCCTGTTCATTGATTTTTTTTTCTCCTTTGTCTCCGTGATGTAACATTTTCCTCTTTCATTCTTTCTTTGAAACAGTTGAAGTGAAGAAGAAGAAAAGCTTCACTCTGAACGCCAATGGCCAGAGAGTTGATTACGAAGGAATGGAGGTTTGTGGTGGAGTTCTCCTCGAGTTCATTCGCAAGAACAAAGCTCTGTCGGTCGAGTTTTGCACAAACCTGTATGACCAGCTCTTTGCACCAATTAAGTTGAAAATTGAAAATGAGATAGAAAAATACAGTTTCAGTCAACTGGAGGAAGATTTCAAGACACTGAACACGGAGTACATTAAGCGAGCCATCGGTCCCGAGAAGTGGAACGTTCTCAGTCAGATGGACAAGAAAACGGTGGAGGCTCAGAAGAGTAACTTTAAGAAAGTGAAAGGTTATCAAGAGAAGGTGATGAAGGAGAGACAGAAGGCGAAAGAGTTGGAGAACGAAGCGCGAAAGAAACAAGAAGAATTGAGAAAACTGCATTTGGAGGCTCTTCGAGAGAAAGAAAAAAATGCGGAGAATCTTAAGAACATGCAAACGAATTTTCAAGAACAAATTGCGAAGGTAAAATTCCTTAAACTTATTAATATTTAGTATCCGGGCATTTATTTCACGGATATAAATGACCGGCGATCTCTGATTCCTACCACAAACCATTCCTAGAAGTGAAACGTCGTTAGATCTCATCTCCTCTTCAGAAATGACAAAATAATGTTCGACAATTCACGATAAAGAAAAAAAAAGATGGAAACTGTAAATTTAAGTGCAATGGCTTACAAACTTCAATTAGCTCTCGTAACTCTCGAAGAATGATTAAGATGATATTATGAATTGTGAATAACGAAAAAAATGGCGATTGTACATATAACCACAATGCTTTGCAAAGTTAAATTAGCTCGAATAATAGCCCAGTAATGTTTCAGATGTTACTATGAACATTTCTTACCAAATTTGATCCTTTTGAAACCCTATCTCTGATATATTCCTGTAGCAAGATTCAAAGTTTTCTGCGGACAAAAGATTATGGCTACATTTTAATTAAACTAAACTTAGTTAATTATGGTTAGATTATGGTTATTTTCCACTAGGCGAATTCTATCGCGCGAATTGACATTTCTTTGTGCAAATTGAATAAGATTCTCATTAGTTATAACCGAGAGCCTATGGGACAAAATAAAAATTCGTTTAGCGGGATAAAATCCAATTGAATGATAGATGAAAGTTTGTCAAGCTCTATCCTCAGAAAAACGATTTCTGAGCCTCAGACGGGAATCGAACCCGCAACCTTCTGATGACCGGTGAGACGCTCTAACCATTGAGCTTTCAAGACTCAGATGGTGAGTCTGGAGCTCAGAAATCGTTTTTCTGAAGATAGAGCCTGACAAACGTTAATCTATCGTTTAAGATATCTCCAAGCTCCCACATTTTCCAAAATATATATATCATCAGTGACATTATTAACATATAGTGGCTTCCACTCAGGTCCTTCACGTGTCGAATTTGCACTTCAGCTCACCATCTGAGTCTTGGTAGCTCAAAGGTTAGAGCGTCTCATCGGTCATCAGAAGGTTGCGAGTTCGATCCCCGTCTGGGGCTCAGAAATCGTTTTTTCTGAGGATAGGGCTTGACAAACGTTCATCTATCCTTCAAGGTATCTCCAAGCTCCCACATTTTGCAAAATATATATCTCATAAAATCCGCTTAGTGGAAAACAGCTTTAATGTACAGGTCGCTAACTGTTCTCAGGATGCGGTCTAGTAAAGTATGGTAGGTCACTTTTTCGCTTCCTTATCTGACCGAACTCATAACTCGTATCAACCATCTATACCTTATTCCGAACCAAACTATATATCTTTTGATCGATGTGTCCATGAAGTAAATTAGTAACTTAAATATTTCCTGTTCAGCTAAGAGAGGAAGAGATCGTTCGTCGACAAGAGGAAATGCAAAAACTTAAAGATCTGCAAAGAACCAATTTTGCTGAATTCCAAGATATGATAAAGGTGAGAAAAAGCTCGTCAATAAATACGAGGTACAACCAAGAAGCACATTCCGTAAGGAAGGGACCGATCGGCCCTTCAGCTGTACATCTATTTTAAAAAGCTAAAAACCACAGATGTCTAATACAAGGTGTCCACCAATAGGATCAAGTACTGGTTGAACAGTTTTCAATTTTGTTGATCGAGAGCCACTTAGATGCCGGCAAGTGGCCTCCGTGAAAGAGGAAGGAGCCGGAGTGGGCGCTTATAATGTCAAGGAAGTCGGTACCGGAGCTGGAGTTTAAAAATCAGACAAGCTTACTTTCTGTCTGTCTGCCTGTCTCTCTCCCCTGATTTAAATTTTCACGTTTCCCGTGAATTTTAATCGAATTTTTCGCCGATGTTCGCAAGAATGAGGAAAAAATAAATATACCTGATACCAAGTTCCACCTACAGTCGATATTCACTACTCTAATCCTCTAAATGAAAAGTACTCCGATGTCTGATCAACACTTTGCGGCTTTCTTGTTTGGGCTAAGATGAACACATTGTTTTCAGCACATGGTTTTTACCCCTGTGGCACATACGTGTTTCGAAATTAACGCTGGTCGGGTTATCTTCGAGTTCGGTGCATCGTAAATGGCAATATATATATCGCTATGGTTGATAAAGTCATCTCAACAAACTAATATTTGGGATTTATTACCCCGGTATTTATGGTCACGCAAGTAAACCGACCATCCCTCACTGAAGTGTTCAATCGTGCGCCTCTTTCTTTCCAGGACTTTAACCAAAGCCAAAATGACAATATGGTGAGGATGATGGACAATCTCAAACTGGAAAGAGAACAGAGTCGAGAGCAAATGGCCCATCTGGTAGATGCTATCAAAAACACGCCTCCACCTCAAGGTTTGTGAGAATAGTCTGTCAAAGTTTACTTATTCACAAATCATATGTGAAGCGTTCTTTTACGGTTCTTTTATTTCCCCTCCCTTGAGTTCCATAATACTTAACGTGTGTCCTTGTCTGATTTCTTTTTATTAAGACATAGACAATTTCTCATTTTCTAGTTGTCATGAAACCTTCTAAATGTTCAGTTATGTAACATCTTGTAAGTAAGCTGCAGCCTCAGTGTACCACGCTGAAAAGTGGAAAATTTTTTGTTTTTTAGTTGTGGTGGACAGTGGCGGCGGTATTTGTGCAATAATGTAGTGTCTCATAAGAGAGGTTCAACCGCAGTTTATGGTACTGCTGGTTAATACTTCTAAATATATATATACTTGACGATCTCGGATAGTATATCAACGTTGAGCTAAAAGTAAAGCCATTTTCGTAATCGTTCCTTGATTTGTTTGTTTTGATATTGCGGGAAGCCATCATGACAGGTCAAAGTTAAATGAATGACAGATGAACGATCGTCAAGCTCTATCCTCGGAAAAACGATTTCTGAGCCCCAGACTGGGATCGAACCGGCAACCTTCTGATGACCGGTGAGACGCTCTAACCATTGAGCTACCAAGACTCAGATGGTGATCTAAGGTGCAAGTTCGACATATGTGCGACCTAAGCGGAAGCCACGATATGTCCCGGAGGTTACGGGTTCGATCCCCGACGCTCAGAAATCGTTTTTCTGAGGTAAGAGTTTGATGATCGTTTTTCTGTCATTCATTCAAGATATCTCCAAGCTCCCACATTTCCCAACATATATATCGCACTGGTCAAAGTGGAAGCCAGCTTGAAGGTTTTGGGTTAACGTGATGGAGTTTCAGAATTTAGTATCATTGGGTTGTTCGTGATGTTGTTGTCGTGCCTTGTCGTTTTGGTGCTATCATTGTACCTTACTCTTATAGTTATTGTTTGCTGTCATTGCTGTTGTTTCTGTTATCGTTGTTCTAGTTGTTATTGTTGTTGTTGTTATTTTTGTTATTCTTATTATTTTTGCTGTCGTTGTTGTCGTTGTTGTTGTCGTTGTTGTTGGTGTTGTTGTCGTTGTTGTTGTTGTTATTGTTGTTGGTGTTGTTGTCGTTGTTGTTGTAGTTGTTGTTGTTGTTGTAGTTGTTGTTGTAGTTGTTGTTGTAGTTGTTGTAGTTGTTGTTGTTGTAGTTGTTGTTGTTGTTGTTGTAGTTGTAGTTGTTGTTGTAGTTGTTGTTGTTGTCGTTGTTGTTGTCGTTGTTGTTGTTGCTGTTTTTGCTGGTTTTGTTGTTTTTATCGATATTCTTGTTGTCAATCGCACTGTTGCTTTTGTCTTTCGTCGTCGTTGTTTTTTCCTTTCCCTCACCGTTGTTAGGTTTGCGTGTTTTGCTTTTTATGAATCTGTTGCTCACTGTCCGTGGCCATATTCTGATAAAAAATGGAGGACGGAAAACACGATAATTCTACAGAGAGTATTAAATTACGGAAAACAGAGGCGACGCCACTCTGAGTTTGGTGACTCGGCTCAATTGTAGTACACTCCCTCCCTGAGATAAGTTTACGATTTTTAGGCTACGCATCAGATTTGGTCTCAGTTTTCTACATCTCGTCCGTCTTTGAGTTGGCTACTGATATGTTACTGCCTTCACTCATTTCAGCTTCACTGTTGCTTCCTTCACTAATTTCAGCTTCATTGTCGCTTCCTTCACTAATTTCAGCGTCATTGTCGCTTCCTTCACTGATTTCAGCTTCATTGTCGCTTCCTTCACTGATTTCAGCTTCATTGTCGCTTCCTTCACTAATTTCAGCTTCATTGTCGCTTCCTTCACTAATTTCAGTTTTATTGTCGCTTCCTTCACCATCAGCGTCTTCGATATCGCTTTCTTCTTCTTCTTCTTCTTCTTCTTCGTCGTCGTCGTCACAGTACTCTTCGTCATCTCTGGGCAACATGAAAGTTTCCTTTACCCAAAGGTAAAAGTGACTAAGCTTGTTTTTCAAAAGCCATTTCGCAGCTTTGTATATCAATAAGAAGGGTAGAATAAAGAAGAAGAAGAATTCGAATAGAAATTCAGCTGATTTCATTGCCGGGGGACTCTTTATTTCTCTCCTTTTTAAAATGAGATAAAAATAAAGAGAAAGTGGTTACAAAAAAATTGCTGAACTTGAATAAAGAGAAAATTGTAAATGAAGTTAAGGGAGCAAAACAAGTTCAGGTAAGATGAGAAGACGCTTGGACGTAGTTTGTTGAGATGCGTTCTGTAAACTTTCAGCTGGTCTGGAGTTGTGTGAGTTGAGATATGAAAGGATGAGGAAGTGTAATGTAAATTAGAATTTTGAGGAATATGATACGCTAAGTGGATAATGAAATGATGGCATCGGGGGTTTATTCAGGTATGTGTTTAGTGTGAAAGATATCAATGAAACTTGGCGGAAAGAACTGTAAAGACTTAGTTAAGATGATGAATTGTATATAATGGAAGGACTCTATGTGAGGTAACATGGGACGAGATGAACTCGAAGAACACGGTATTCAATGAGTGGTTATCGTTTTTACAGAATGTATTAATTACTTAAACTTACTCCGAGGTTTTGTCTCTCTCCTCTTCGTCCTCAATGGAATCCTCCGAGTCGCTCTCACTCTCTTTCAGCAAGACAACAACTGTGGGGGCTGCTGGTTGGTTGTTTTGAGGCTTGGAAGACTTCACTGCTTTCTTCAGGACACCGATCATTAGCTTAGTTGGACCAAACTTGAAGGCCATTCGAGCTAAGCCCAGTGAGATCACGAACCCAACAATCATGAAGATGTATTTAAGTTGACCAAATAACGGCAGCATGTTCCAGAGAAAATCTTTAACGCCCTTGATTTTGTCGAAAACATTACCAATTGCATCAAAGATGCCATCCAATTTTGACACGAGGTAATCCATGAAATCACTGTAGGTGCCAGGTTTCTCATCGTCAAAATCAATATCAGACTCGTTGATGCAAGTGTATTCTTGGTCGGTACACTAGAAGTACAGGAAAGAGTCAAACCTACGAATAACCCTTTAAAAGAGAGTATCATCGAAATATGTCATGCAATGCATGCCTGAAAATACGCGTGGTTCTTCAATATAAACAACCAAGTTTCTTGCACCGAGGACAAGGCAAGAAACGAAGTCGAACTGAGTTTCAAACTTTCCTTCGCCTTCCTCTAGTCTAACGAACACTTGTTTCCTCTCTATCTCAAACATCCTTATATCGAACGTCGATATACACCTAATATAATTTTCTCGAACGACGACGCCTACAATATTCGTCAAAACAAAGATGCCCAATTTTTGTTTGCTTTCGCTATAGTGAAATAAACTTAGAATAACTTTTCAAAATTTTCTCATTGAACGCCCCAAGCACAGTGACGCTCGTGGGAAAGGTATACAAGCAGCAGCCTAAGAAGCAAGACCAAGGTGGAAGGCACAAGCTTTCAAGGCCACTATTGCACGTGCAAGTAGTGCTCTCAAATAAATAGACTATTGTCCTACGATGTATGTTAAAGAATAGGTTGTCATCTACCATGAAAAAGGCATCTTAAATAATTGTGGGCACGTTCCCAAATAACGCCCGGTGCCTGTGCTCCTGGAAGATGGCAACTCGATCTCCCTTCATTATTTTACCCGAAAAACAGGAAACGGCCACTATTTCCGATAAAAAGCTGTATCCGACACAAAACTCACCGAGCAACCACAGTTCAGGATGCAAACACACGTTCCTGTTGTGTTGATACTGATTACCCTTGAGTCAAGTGGCTTCCGCCTGGCATCGAAAAGATTTGCTAAGATAAATCAAAAATAAGTTTACTGTATCAGTTTTGGTGCCTGCTAGTGTTGGTACTCCTGCTAGAGTCGACACACCGGCTTGTGTTGGTACCAGTGCTGTTGGGGATGTTGATGTCAGATCAATTTGTTTTTGTTGGTGAATAAAGTATCTTTATTTATAGTGAATAACCCTATCAGCTAGCCAAACTGTTCTCTCTAGAGGTCCAGTAAGGGCCACCCCTCATGGGCCAAGTGTTACTGCAGGAGGAAACCGGAGTACCCGGAGAAAACCTGCAATGCTTGGTAGAGTCAAACTGGACAAAACCCTTCTCACATGTGACCATGGTGGTCGTGATGGAGGTGTTGGTGTTGGCGCTGTTGTCGGTGTTTGTGTTACTACTGCGTTTTAATTACCTTTACAAGAAAACGATCCTCCTTCTTTATCGTAAGCTTCTAATATAAACTGGAATCCATAGTTCTTCTGAGGATTAATCGAAGCTGCCAGTTCTCCTCCCGCGTGAATTCCTTTGGAACAACTTTCTAAGGTGACCTTGAAAGTGATTTTGATTTTCCCAGATAAGCGTCTTCAAATTACCGATCTTATTGTTACAATTGAAATAGGCTCTTTGCAGCTGACTAAAATCAACTCAAGACGATGAAAAAAGTGGAAAGCATGGAGAACAGTTGGGTTTCCCGAACAAAGAAAAGACAGTGCACCAAATTTTGTTTGCTCTCCACATATTACGAGATGATAGATGAACGATCGTCAAGCTCTATCCTCAGAAAAACGATTTCTGAGTCCCAGACGGGGATCGAACCCGCAACCTTCTGATGACCGGTGAGACTCTCTAACCATTGAACTACCAAGACTCAGATGGCGAGCCAAGCGGAAACCACTATCATCTAATGATATTTCCAAGCTCTCGCACTTCTAACATATAAATTTTATCTCCACATATTGTTATAAAACAGTGTTTTTTGTCCTGCTGTTTAGGGACCGCTATCTATGCAGGCTAAAGAAATAGCTTTTTGTGAAAGTGCACATGGAAATATTTTTGCTGAAATATCGCAGTGAACCATCAATCATTTGTAAGTTTTCACATGAAAAAAAAATTGTAGTACATATGATTTCCAATGAAAAATGCGAGGTAATGCACGTTGTGTTCTGCCTTGCTTTCGTTCATTTCAAGAGCATCCAGGTCTTTTTTACACTTACATAAAAGTCGGCCGTAACAAATCCTGTGTTTTGGACAATGACTGTTGCTTTGCCATTACGAGATTGGGCTTCGAACTCTTTGGCAAAAGCTCTCACTATTATTCCGGTTGCTCTGCAGAGTTAAAAATTTGAGATGGGAAATTTTTAGTCTTGATCTAAGCTTGTTTGTGGTGTTTTTTGTGTTTGTGTGCATGGGCGGGGGGGAGTGCGAAAAATTACTCGGAGTTTTATCGATCATAATCGCTCAACCCCAGAAAATCCAAAATGAATGCAGTAAAATTTAATCTTTCTCTTTCTGTCTCTACTTTTTCATCCTATCTTTCTATTTCTCTTCAAATCGTCTTCGTCTCTAACTTTTTGTCCGTTTGTCTGTCTGCCTTCCTGTGTGTGTCCATGTCTTCCAGTATATTGGTCTGTTTTTTGCCTCTATCATCAAAAGCAATTGTATGGTGAGAAAATAACAAATTCAGAATTAAGACCCTGGCTGGCTGGCTGACTGGCTGGTTGGCTTTTTGTGTATGTCTATATTTCCGTCTGTCTATATTCTTTTCCCCCAACTGCGTGTGTCCGTTTTTGTGTCTGTCTGTGTTCCTGTGTGTCTGTCTGTCTTTTTATCCATCTTCCCGTCCGCTTTCCACTCTCTTCCTTGAAACACGATATACTAGTGTTTGAACTGGCTTCTCAAACGAGCATTCCAATTGATTTATTGGATGTTTGTTTCATTGATTTCGAATATGTAAATTGGGAAACGTGATCCAGATCACAAGTAATTTTCCTACTGGTTTTTTATTGGCTATGAAATTGCACGCATGTGGTGTGGTATACGTTCATCGACTGGCTATGATAATTCATGAATTATTAAGTTTGAGATACTCCAATCAGTGAACAGGATTTTGAGTTCCCTGACTCCAATCTCAGACAGACCAGAATCCAATAGGTAAAATGAACCATAATGAAAAGTTATTATTCTTACCTACCTGTTATATATTAGTATTAAATCATCAGCGCTAATCTCTAAATAAACTAATACAGAGTGTGTTTCGTCTGACTCAAACTCCACCAAACGATCAGCTGATCCCCGACGTTCCTTCACTCCAGTGATTTTTCCGTACGTCTCCGGAAAATATTTTGTTTTTTCGCCTTTATCGCGTCTTAACTATGGAAAACTAAAAATCGTTAGTTCGACTATTCGAAGTTGCGTCAATACGTCTGGAAGTTTCAATTTCCAGACGATGTGAAGTGATGTACACGGGTAAATCGTCACAAAAGTTTCACATGCAATTTCACATATGAAAATAATATTTCATATGTGAATTGTTTCAATTTCATATGCGAAATCCATGTTTCGAACATCGACATTTCACATGTGAAATTTTGTACCAGTTCGTTTGACACGGGAATTGGGTATTTCATGATATGAAATCGTTTCCATTTCATATGCGGAATGAAAATTTTGTACGTGAAAATGTTCCAGTTCCGTTTGTTCTTTGCATGTGAAATGACAAGAAATTTTCGTGCAGGAAAGTCTCACAGCTTGTTGCAAGTTTGTTTTTTTCCTTTCGTAAAGGACTTGCAGCAGGTCTGTGAACAAATTTAACAATGGCGTTATTTTGTACAGTTGCGACAAGCTTGTTTTCAACATTTGTCGCTACTTGTTAAGTGGAAAATACACTCAGACAATATCAGAATGTGATGGGATAGGTGTAATGCAGTCGTCAGCCTTGTTCCATGTCTCACAGAACTCAAGTCAGACGTGTAAACAATCCGATCACCGAGAAGGGTGTTAAATAATATTTCATAAACGAGTGCGAGTGTTTTACCAGGGGTTACACACTCGAGAGAACAATGAAAATCACGAGGTCGTGAACCGAGTGATCTTCATTGTTCTCGAGTGTTTGTAAAACATGAGAGGATGATGAAAATCACGAGGCCGCAGGCCGAGTGATTTTTGTTGTTCTTGAATGTTTTACAAACGCGAGAGAACTGGAAATCACGAGGCGGTAGACCAATTGTTTTTTATTGTTCTCGAGTGTTTGTAACTCCTGGTAAAACACGAGACACGAGTTTATGAAATAGCTTCTCAATCGTCTATATTCAATTTATAATTAAGAAATGTGGTAATAAACAGTTCTATGTACGGGCCGTTTATTATCTCATTTCTTAATTATGAATTCGGTTTACGCGACATTTACCCGGTATCAAAACGCATGCATATGACCAAATATTTTCGTCTGGTTGGTCAATTAGGTCATGAATTATTAACGAGTTTGAGAAGTTGAAGTCTTGATAGTGTTATACGTTTATTACTGTCCT
The DNA here is from genome assembly GCA_030142905.1 of Heliopora coerulea. Classification (NCBI taxonomy): domain Eukaryota; kingdom Metazoa; phylum Cnidaria; class Anthozoa; order Scleralcyonacea; family Helioporidae; genus Heliopora; species Heliopora coerulea. The sequence continues at coordinate 340,322 of JASJOG010000034.1, read as the reverse complement.
GATCTGATTAATTTTTCACTTCATGTAAAGTACAACCGATGATAGTACAGACGACAAGATCAGCTTACTGTTTAGATAAATAGCACTGCCTGCTAACCTGGTCTTCTTCGAATAAATCTTTAATTTGATTTCTAAGACACCTGTGGAAAATGTTTTAAATAGAGAAAAAAAAATCGACTGAAAATGTCCAAAAGCAAAGTTTTGACTTTGATTGTGCAAAGTCAGAGGACAAAACCGTGAAATTCACGTTGAACTTGTTGTGTTAACTGAATAAATAACTAAAAGAACTTACGTCCCTTTCTTTTGGTAACAACCATATCCGGTTTTGCTGTAAAAAGTGCTTTGTTGAGCAAACGCGGAGAGAGTAACACCAATGACATCGCATAATTGAGAGTTGTTGAGCACAACCATTCCAGTTGGAATAATGAGATAGTCCTCATATCCATTCTAAAAGAATGTTTTAATCAAACTTTAGGGAAATGTTTCATATAAATTCCTTTGTAATTTACTTGTATTTGTTGAGCAGTTACTGTCACAGACAGATAGACAGAGAGGTAGAGTTCGTGGTCTCACGATATGCAATTACTTTCCATGAGACCAAATAAAAATGTTACAGTTTTTTTTGTTCACGTTTTTATAATTACTAGTTTATTTAAAGTTTTGGAATATGGTCAGTGTACTGAGGGATTGGAGGCTGGCAAATTTTGCTTGATTGACAGACAGACACATATTAGATGAAGAGAGACAGACCGATCGACAGAGAAGGACTGACAGACAGACAAATTGATAGGGTTCATCGAGTTTAAAAAAAAAAGACATTTAGGGCTTTTCTCACAAACAGTGAAAATATAAAAAGAAACTTAGTTTCGATTCTGAGTTAATGATTATTAATTATCACTTCCAACGTCAAAAATTGTTTCGGTGTAAAGTAAATCACATCGCCAGATAGGCGTGTTTTAACCCTGTAACGCCCAAATATTTTTTCTTTTATTCTTTGTTCTCTCTGTTTTTCCTTTGTTTTCTCACTGGTTCTTTTGTTCTTAGGTGTCCGATATATCGGACACTGCGCATTAAAGGTCTTGTTCTTTGTTCTGTCTTTGTTTTTCCTTTGTTCTCTCATTAGTTCTTTTGTTCTTAAGTGGCCGAATTATCGGACACTGCGCGTTAAAGGTCTTGTCCTTTGTTATCTCTTTGTTTTTCCTTTCTTCTCTCACTGGTTCTTTTGTTTTTAGGTGTCCGATATATCAAACACTGGGCGTTAAAGGGTTAAGTTGTAAAACCCGTCGTTGTGTCTAATAACAATTCTTCTCTCTCACTATCAATTGTGGGTGCGTCCTGAACCCAATTGTCATCTTAGCAGAGTTCGGTATCATCATGTAGAAATCGTGTAGTCTTGGATATTCTCTGCCAGCGCTGAACTTTCCAATATATTTAGCCATTAGCTGTAAAAAAAATACTACTGCATTAATTATTGAAACCCGACCTAAAGTTAATACTAATTTAGTTAATGTGCCAGCTATATCTTATCTGAAGAGTATAGTTTCGACTCATTTACAATTCTAATTACCAAATCGCACAGAATTGCCGACTTAATGGGTTGACTTGAAAGATCTTCCAAAATGTCCAGGAACCAAAGAGCTAAAATCCTAGATCTATAAATTCAACCGATGGCCCAGTAATTTTTATATTTTTAGACGTGTATACGTTCTTACTCGTCCATGTTTTCCCACTCCCCCAGTCTTCTTTGGGCTGAGATCGATCTGTCCTCCATCCACCCAGTCAACTATTGTTTGATTTCCTTCAACTCGCTGGACCTGGTCGTAAGCTTTCACCCAAATGGTAAAATCAAATGTGAAGACGCCAATTTCGTGAACGTCGTACCTAAGAAATGTATCTCATTAGACAAAAATTATCTTGCGATGACAAGATCGAAAATTTTATCTCAGCCTGAACTAGTGAAATTTCAAACACGGTAGCCACAGTATTTTCCTCTGGCTAATGTCAGAAGATTTTACTCTTCAATGGGAGATCACGCGTTAATTCCGTTTTCCGCCAGGCGAATTTTGTCGCGCGAATCGACTTCTCATTGTTTAAATTGAATAGATCCATAATTAGTTCCAACCAAAGGCTCATGGGACAAAAGAAAAAGTCGCTTCGCGCGAAGAAATTCGTCCAGTGGAAAATGTTTTTTAGGAAAGTGTTTAAGTTGTCAGTCGTAGTAATTACTTACCAAAGACTATCGTAAACCATACAGTGTGCGGAGGACATGTATCTACCACAGTCGATCTTCCCCCGAAAATAATTTGCTCTGTGTTTCCCCGGATGAAAGAAATAGAAGTGAGGAAACGCGTATATTCCAGCTCTTTCACAATTGCAGCAAAATCCCTGTTTGAAAGAATATGTAAAAGTGGTGAATGAAAGATTTTAGGAAATTAATTTGACTGCGGCAAGTGATGAAGGATGTTGTTGGAGGGATCATTGAGAGGAGAAGTCAGTACAGGCATGGAAACAGACTTTTATGAAGAAAGGAAAGAGAAGGGAAGGAGAGGAAGGGAGGGAAAGGAGGGAGAGAGGGAGAGAGAAAGAAAACAAATACAAAATAAACAAAGGAAGGAAGATGGAAAGCGAGAAAGAAACAAACGAACGAACAAATGATAAGAAGAGTGATTCAATTAAGGTAGCAGTTAAAAATCGTGCTGATCACGAGGTCAACTTATTTCGTTGTTGGCTAAGTTTATTCTTGACCCAAGAATATCTAATATTTGACGTTTTAATCGAGAAAAAAGTTTAGACTATTCAAACTAGATTACGGTTATGCAACGGTGCACCCAGGATTTTTGTAAAGTCGCTACCAGGCCAATTCTGGCATTCTGAATTGACAGTCCTTATACACAACACACTGGTAAGATGACGGAGATATTATTCCATTTCACAGTGGTCTGTCAGAGCCATCGTACCCTTGACGCTGTTTGCTTTTAATTTTACATTACATTTTTTAGCATTTTTTTTCGTGGCCGTAAATAGAAATCATTTTGTGATTGCTATGTAAGGGACTTTAGTCCCCTAAGAACACCCCCCTCCTTGGATGGACCGATGCGATCATGAACTTCTGCTTGCAAAATTCTCCTGGTCCAAGAAGAACGTGTTAGTAAATCACTGACTCTTTTAAATGTACTCAAAGATGTTTTACCCTGCTGTCAAAAATCTCGTTGCCTTTTCCATCGTAATGAGGTTTACAATCGAACATCCTTAGGCCACAATCGGAATTTCGAAATGGTAGCATCTGTTCATCGGGTTTGTTGTTCACAGTCTTGAGAGGCAAAAGCAGACAAACATTTAGCTGGTTTAAGGCTAAAGGAACGGGGCAGGTAGATGGGGCCACCGCCCGGGACCCACGATAAAGCAAGGCCCACGCAGGGACGATGCGCATACAGGGTATCTGAATAGGTTTTGTGCTCGAAAATTTCATGCTGCTTGACACGACTTACACAAACGTCATTCGTTATTCTACTGGGGCAAATTTTGCATGTGTACTTCTCAGTTACAAATTACTAATAGTGAAGTTGTTTGTCCTAAGCTCGGCACTGTTAAAATGTTTATTTCACAAGCGTGTAGTACACGAGCGTTCTTCATCCTCACTTCATTGAGAATTTACTTCTGCGAAAATGAAATGACCTGAGTGTCGACAATCTACCAAGGTCTTTCGCCCATATTTTGTCAAATCTTTGTCAAATTATTCTCTCGAAAGTGTAGTGAAACTTTGAACACTGAGTTGTGACGTTGCATATTTGTATTCGTCAAAGCATAACCTGAGACTGTAACCATCCAGAAGTCCGAAATGTAAGTTGATGCATACATTAGACCGATATTGAGTCCAGGGGCCCATGTTGTTGGATACGCCCCGGGTCCAAAACACCCTTAATCTGTCCCTGAGGGAATCGCATTAATCGACTTACTACGCTTGGGGTGGTATCGAGGTGGAAGGAAAGCCAAGGTCGAAAATAGGGATGAAAATGTGAAGGTGTGAATTGATGGTGAGTGTGAAGGCCTCTCAGCAGGAATGTCCTGATTGCACCAGCGAATACAGGTACGCTTTGGGAGGAATATTAGAAGAGTAATCATTGGAAATAAGAACGAAAACAAAGTTAGAAATATCAGAAAAAGGATAGACATAAGATTAGTAAATAGAACAGGGGGAACGAGACTTTTAGCAATTAAAAGAAAAGAAAATATTAAACATGCGGCTTACCCCAACGTAGTAAATTGGATACACCAGAAATAATGGCGACATACTCAATGTGATGATGAAAGGGTTGTAAAGACGAGCTTGCTCTTTTTCAACGCTATCATAAGCTTTATTTACTTGAACGTAAAGCTTTTCCGTCTCGCCCTACAGAAACGTGAAGATCTGTTTTAAAAACTTTATAAGCACCAAACTAACATTTAAATTTAGTTGCTTTACGTATAAACTCCTCGATGCGTTCACAAATCAAGTGAAAAACTGGAGGGGTTTCCTGATTTCCGGCCAGCATTTACTGATTATACTTCTCCAAAGTTTCAGCCAGCTTGTTTCGCAAAAGCATAAATGACAAATTTACAGGTTTTGCAGTTTAGATCAGTGGCAGATCTGGGAATTTTTTTACCTAAGTGAAAATTTTTCAGACAAAAATTTTTGGACAAAATTTTTCGGGGGATGATTACTGAAAATCCCCCTGAATTAGCTCTATTCCGGGAGGACGGAAAGAACTCAAGTTAGGATTCGAGTTGGGATTAGAGTTAGGATTAGGGTTAAGGTTAGTTTCCGACGCGGGTACGAAGCGATAATGTGTATTTTTAGATTAGAAATGTGTTACTTTGTTGTCAGGAATCCTAACTCGAATCCCAACTCGGGTGACCAACTAATTCCTATCCCGGCGTCATGGTATTTAAATATGGGTATTTTGTGATAATGTGAATGGATGCCAAATTTACCTTTCTATTTTATTCGGTTTTTTTATCAGAAATTGTTTCCGACTGAGCTTAACATGCCGTCCTTACAGTCATTCTTTGAGAACAACGCACAGAAATAATAGGTTCGTAAATTAGTACCGTGGTCAGTCCAGCACTTACTCTATACTGACGGCGAACTGTACTACTTTACTCTGACAAAAGCCAGAGAATTTTACTCTTCAAGGGGAGAACTCCAGTTCGCAAGGGAAGGGATTAATAACTTTCTCCTTAACACTTTCATGGCTGACGACGAACTCTACTAATTTCCTCTGGCTAACGTCAGAGGATTTTAAAAATCAATGAGAGACCTCCAGTTGAGATAGGGTAAACACGCCTCTCCTTTTTCCACCTCACCTGTCCACTGTTGACACGGGCCACTACCACCAGTTTCTTCTCGCACTTCTTGTTGTAGACAACGTTCAAAGGATCCTTTTCAGTATTTTCACAGATCGTAATATGACTCTTAGCGATTATGAGACAATCGCTTTTGCGAACGAAAAAAGTGACGATAAAAAAAGTCGAAAAAACCTGTAAAAACCTATCGTGCATTCCGTTCAGTTGATTCAAACAAAGATTGGTCAATTACGGTATTCATTGCTTCTGTTTCTTCAATCTCTCGTCTTGAGATATTTTCTCTTTTCCAAATGTTTCCCGAGGAAAATTATTCAGTTTTTGTGCTCTTTTACGTTGCGATACTGAACAGGGAAATCTCCATACCATCAATTTTATGACGTATTAAAAGAAACAGTGCGAGAGCTTGAAAAACGTCGTGCGAGATTTCACCAACGAATCTGAAGACCGATTTTAGGGAAAGGAACTGAAAGAAAGTTTCTGAATATCGTAAAAACCTGTTTTCGACCCTCTCACCATGTGAAGAAAATCAGCTCAAACGACAGAAAAGTTAACGATTAATGTTGCTCAGATTTTGACGTCGTCGTATAAGTAAAAACGCGGTGAAAATTAGAATCTGAAAATCACAAACAACAGTATTGACGTCAGTAATTGGACATGGTTGAGCAAGTGACTTAGCTGTAAAGATAGAAGTTTGGGATACCTCATTTTTGTCGAGTTTAGAGCTATTCCATTGATGTTTGCAAAGCAACCCAAGATGTGTATTCAGCAGGACGTCTTTTTCCGGGAAAAGCGGGCCTAGTTTACGGGAACGATCTTTGGACAATGCGCGGCCTGGTAGTCTTCTTTGGAGCGTGCGTCTTGTTGAGAGAAAGTTTTGCAATGACGATCGCTTTAACCAAGCTGACGGTTTGCGAAACCCTTGAGAATAATCCTCACAATGTGGTCGACAATAAATCTTGTAAGAAGAAGCTTATCGTTACTCAATCTATTCAGTCAAGCCAGGTATAAAATGTTGAGTCAATTATCGCCCTTTCGTAGTAATATTTCACAACTGGGAATGACCTTGTAAGCCTCAAAAATCTCTTTTCTTTTTCTACTCATGGGTTTTTCTGATTACGTGGAAAGATTTTTTATTCCTCAGCCAATTTGAAGTCTCGTTTGCATTTATAGAGAGACGCAGAATCTCTTTATTTTCGTACCAATAAGATATATGACGAAATGGAGAAAGAAGACGCTCGCCTGTACTATCCATTCATTATTACCTTGAGTAAATCGTCAGTTAGGCTTGTTTATCCGTTTTTTTACGAAGGGGTAAGTCTATCTCTGTTGTAGCCTCTCATTTCATCTTGCCTCATCACATCACATCAGTTTTCCTTTTTATTCGTTTAGATTCACTTCGTTTCACTACACTACACTCCACTTCACTTCTGTTCACTACACTTCACTTTATTTCACTTTGTTACTCATCACTTCACTTCAGTACGTTCCACTTCACTCAATATCACTTCGCTTTTCTTTTTTTCCTTCCTCATACTTACTTTACTTTTACTTTACGTTACTTTACGTCACTTCACTTCCCTTCACTTTACTTTACTTTTACTTTACTTTTACTTTACTTTTACTTTACTTTGCGTTACTTTACGTTACTTCACTTCCCTTCACTTTACCACATCTCATCTGATCTCACTTTACCTCGCCTCACCTTACATCACCTTACTTCACCTTACATCACCTTACATCACCTTACATCACCTTACATCACCTTACTTCACCTTACTTCACCTGACGTTACTTCACCTCATCGCACCTTTAGTATGCCGACTTAACGAAACTTTACTTCACATTAACCCACATACCTTCGTCTCACAGCACACTTCCACACTTCCCCTTATTTCTACCCCGCCACACACCTCATCTCACTTTACTCAATGTGAAATCTTTCAATTTTACTTGACAGACTGTAAATAATCACCCTTTTGAAGAAGTAAGGACAAAATACGCGTGCATGGATCAGTACTATGCAAATGAGTCGGCGACTTGCGGATACGCTCACGACCCCGATGGCAATAAGATATGGGACAGTCAAGTGAGTAATACAGTCCTACAACAATTTCGGTTGTACACAATTCATCCCTATTTCATTAATATTGGAGGTGACCACTTGGTATACCAACATATGTCACCACTTCCTGCCAGAACTTCTTAAAGATCCAACAATTCTTGGTAAATCGAGCAAGAAATATACTCCAAGGAATAATATCTTGTAAACTCGATATTTTTTGCTATCAGACAAGACGGGACAAATCACTGTAATATTTCGACTTTATTTCAAAGTTTGACAGCGACTTTGAAATGGGTTTGACAATGGCTTTGAAATAAAGTCGAAATATTACTGTGGTTGTTTTGTCTTGTCTGATGGGGCAAATATTGAGTTTACAAGATGTTATTCATCGGAGTACGTTTCATTTTCTCGGTCTACTTCTTAAAATCCTTGGCTGGTTATAATTCTCAAAAAAATATATAGGTGTCGGCCTATCGGGTCAAATTGAAGACAGTGCTCACATACGAACATGACTGAACAAACTCTTGGTTTGTCGTGTGCTGCATCGGTTTGATATGTTGGGTCGTCAATATGTCCAGCGGGAATTAACAGCATGGCAACTGCAACCCCAGTAAATGCCAAACACTGGAAATGCCAACGTATCCCTTGGAAGCACGCTCCCTTTTACATGATGGTATCGATTGTTCAAATATGATACGACAAGCTTTGCCATAACTCTACATTAGCTGACACCATTGCCGTAGTTGGAAGATGTTTCTATGCTCTGTTCATATATGAGCTTAAATGCCTACCAGGGCCTTGATATTGTCATCAGAGGACGTTACAACTTTCTAAACAGACTTGACATCAAGCCTCATTTTGGGCTTTCGTTACTACGCGTGTACAGACTTGATAACCATCAATGTTGGGTCAATAGAACTGTGAAACTGTGTCGTGGTTATCTTTTCGTTTTCAACCTCTGTTTTCACGTCGACTTACAGTTGGTTGTCGCTTGATGTGTAAAATGTGTAATCAGTTACCAGGAAGTTGTACGTACGTTAGTACCAGCGCCCAAGACGTTTTTCGGTAAAAACAAGCATCAGGACATCGTTAATTAAGTATTTATATCCAGCAAGAGGAGCGTAATGCTAGTTTGTTTCTTTCTGCCGAAAGAAAGATAAATAAACATTTTAGAGCTTGTACTGCTCCGAGGATCATACCAGCACTCTTCCCTTACATTTACGCAATCCACTCAAAATAAATTATGTCAATGTCAGTTCATTCCTAAACTTATATTATGATTGTTTACTTAACATGGTTTTCTTTGCTTAAGGGATTCTGCTGCACGTGTTCCCGATATGAGCAGATCCCAAGGTGGCTGAGAACAATCATTTACGGAGGTCACATTAACCGTCATTATCGAGGAGGACAAGGAGGTCTTTGTGGCTACTCACACGTACACGACAAAAATGATAAGTATTCGCATTGCATGAGAATGGACGATCTTTGGTAAGTTAGACTAAATGTTTATCATCGTCATCATCTGTCACCTTGTCCCATCCCTTCCCTTCCATCCCATCTGTTCCCATTTACCCAGTCGTAACCCATCATATCCAATCTAATCCCATACTATCCTATTCCATCCCATGCCGTCCCGTTCTGTTCTAATCCATTCCATACTATTTGATCCCATCTTATCGAATTCCGTCGTATCCCTTCCAATCCCATCCTATTCCATCCGATCCCACCATATCCCTTTCCATCCCATTTCATCCTGTCCCATCCCGTAACATACCTTGTGATTGCATCCCATTCTATCCCTTCCTACCCCATGCTGTCCAATGCTACCCCATCCATCCCCTCTCATGCCACCCCGACCCTTTGTATCATTTCTCCCTAGGTCCCCTGTGCTAACCGATGTCTTTCGATCAATGTACTTCAGGTATGACGTTTTTAGAATCGGGAGATACCGAATATCTTTCACCATCGACATTCAGGCGTACGACCAAGTGGAAAAAACCATTAATAACAAGAGTAAAATTGAATGGGTTGACGGAGGGAGAATAGGTTTGAATTATCAGAAAAGGAGCGGAGTCGGAAAATATGGGAGAGTAAGCCGTTAAAATTTAAGTAGGATATCTTTGTCTCACAAAGTGTTGCCAGAAAGATTTTGAAATGCCCTAATACCTGTTTGTTTCCATTGTCCAGTTGCTCGCTCACTTTATTGGATCTTTCTCTTCAACAAACGAATTACCAAGCTTAATTCACCGCTACCTGCTAATTCCTAGAAGCGGAAAAGTAGCTGACCAACGGAACCATGTTCAAATGCGGGTAGGCGTGGTTTACAAAAACATACTTCCATACCCACATATGCACGAAGTCACACGCCACTGACACTCGCACACACTCAAAGACACATAATAATATTAACACAAACATTAGTATAAATAGAATAATAAAGACGATAATTAGAGCAAACACAAACACCAGCACAAATACGAATTCAAACACGAATAAGAATTCAGATACCAGAATAATATAACAGTTGGTATGGTTCTCGGTCAACTTTTGCATTGAATTAACTAAACTTTATCCATCTGGAAGAATGGTTTCAGGGACTATATGATTTTGCCACGTGATATGGTCTCTCTTCGTGAATCAAGTGACAGCTGCGATATGGTTGGCGTTTCATACAGCTCATTTCGAAAGCAAGGAGGCGGGGCTAGAGGCACAGGACCTGGATGTCGTCAAAAAAGAGACAGGTAATAACTCTTTGCTTGAGATTTCTCGCAGTTTTGGAATATAAAACTGTGTGACTGTATTGCCTTCGAAAATGTAAACTTGATCATGACAACTTTTTCTTTTATTTCAGCTGTCTAAATAATCAACCAAAGGATCTGTTTGAGGAAGATATGGTGAGAGTATTCGTCAATTAAGAGTGGGAAGGAAAGAATAGAGGAAAGAAAAGTTAATAAAGGGAAGAATGGAAAGAAAGAAAAGGAAGAAAGAAAAAAAGAAAGAAAGATACACTTGGTTAAAGATGGTCAGGTTACTCGATTAGAGCCCCGAACATATTTTATGGTATTATCTTTTTAAACAAGACGTTAAAGAACGAAAGAAAAGAAAGGAAGAAAGAAAAAAGAAAGAAAGAAAGAAATAAAGAAGGAAAGAATAATAGAAAGGAAGAAAGAAGGAAAGAAAGAGACGAAAGGGAAAGTACGAAACAATGAAAGGAAGAATTAATGAAGATGAATTAGTTTGAGGCTCTCTCTCATAGTGCGCCAAATATATATTTTGGATTAAAACTCACACTGTTTTTGTTCGTGCCAGGCTTTGAGAGATGCTGGTAAAAAACCAAAATATTTCGTTGAAAGATATGGGAATTGCATTGGCGTCAACAGAAAAGGTCCCTCAGAGGATCTCGGAATTGTCTACGAACTGGACGAAACGATGACCAGCATTGTGACTTTGGAAGTTAGTGCAGATGATATGATTTTGATATACAATCGGTAAGTCTTCGTTTCTTTAGTAAACCTACTTTTCAATCTCTGGTAATTTTGGCCGACTTCCTTTATTTTGTCTTTAGCCCTCCTTGCTCACTCTTGTAGTTTACATGCATTTCTTTATTTCGTCCGAAGTGCAACCGGAATTATCGTGAAAACGTTTGCCACAAACTTTGAGGCGTTATCCCGCGATGGGAAGATGACAGTTATGGTTCAAAATACTGGACTGGTTACTGCCAACTTTTATGTAAGTCAATTGAGATTTGAAACAGTTGAGTACTCCATGTGAAATCAGCTCCCTTGACCAAACTGATCACCTACTCAGCCTTCGTCTCCACAAGTCACCACTAATCACGGAAAAACACGCGTTCTTTATGAGGCCATATATCATGTCTGTTTAAAAAATTGTGACCCGTAATGGCGGCAAGATGGCCACAGAGTGCATCAGTTTCAATATGTAAGCAGTACAAGATCACATCGTGCAGGTGTGCCGTGTAAATGCGCGGGGACTGCATATTGCATCAGGCCTGCAGAATTGATACCAACACAGGAATGCATTGTCAGTCAGAGCTGGTGTACTATTGTACATATATAGGATAGTTTAGTAGAAGAGAATGACACCTGTTTGTTGTCCAAAGAACTGCTGCAGTTCATTAAAACATATAATATATATATATATATAGTGTGATTTCGCTTAAAAGTTTGTGGTTGCTACATACTCTATATATAGAGTATGTAGTTGTTATATATATATATATATATATATATATATAATATACTACATATATATATATTACATATATATATATATATATATATATATATATATATACATATATATACATATATATATATATATATATACAGGGTGTCCCAAAAAAATGTATACACACTTTGAATGATTATAAATACAATGTTTATTAAGACATATCTAAATTTTATAACCCAAGTTAAAGAAGACAAGTGTAGAATTTTTTGAGTTATCGCAGGTGTTCGAACTGATGACCGTTCTGGTCCAGGCACTGCTGATAACGTGGACAGATGGAATTGCAAACATTACGAATTATGATCATTTCATTTGGTATTTGGGTGCATTCTCTTTCAATTGCTGCTCTCAACTCATTGATTGTTACAGGTTTTGTGCTACAAACCTTATCTTTGACGTATCCCCATAAAAAAGTCCACAGGCGTGAGGTCTGGTCAACGTGGGGGGAATTCAATGCTATATCTTCACCCAATCCATCTGTTCGGCAGATTTTCGTAAGATAGGCTCTCATATCACGATGGTAGTGGGGAGGTACTCCATCTTGCTGGAAATAAAACTTCTCATCTCCAAATCGCTCTCGAATGCGTGGCATTCGAAAGAAAGTTTGTTATAGTGAGTTATAATCATTCAAAGTGTGTATACATTTTTTTGGGACACCCTGTATATATATGCAGATTGAATATATATACGCTCCCACATTTCGATGTTGTTGAGCACTCTACGGATATATAAGGATAACCGATAGCGTTAAGCAATACCCACCGCTCGAGTAGCGGGTTGAGCACTCTGGTCCCTTATCAATCCAAGTTCGTTCCGAGCTGCAAGATTGAAAATATATATATATATATGTATATGTATATATATATATATATATATATATATATAACTCACTATATGTATATGTATATATATATATATATATATATATATATATATATATATATATATATATTTAATATTTAAAAACCAAGCAGGAGTGCTTTATCGGGATTTAAAACACGAGGCGATAGCCGACTGTTTCAGATCCGACAAAGCACGGACTGCGAGTTTTTTAGATGTCTTCTAAAATGAACCTCCTAATACGCTAATTCGTGAAGAAAGTTTGGAAATTTATATTTCATAAGCCCAAAACATGAACTTCTTCTTCACATATAAAGGCACACGTATCTTTATCACGTATATAGATCCGACACTGTTATGATTTTCTTTTGTATTTTCCTCATGAATATTTAATGAATTTTAGAAATATTGTACATATGCATATTATATATGTTTTAATAAGCTGAAACGGTTCTTTAAACAACATACGGGTGTCGTTCTCTCCTACTAAACTGATGAAGCTCTGAAATACCAGCAGAGTAGTTCAGTGAGAGCTGTATTAGTTTCATATGTTGCTTTTTCAGTGCTACATCACTTTGATGTGTTCGTTTGTCAGTGATGTATCAGTTTGTTACGGACTGACTCATGGTTCGCGTCTTATGGGAGGCGCGTCTTATGTAAGCTAATCATAGCTGACTCGTGCCAGATTTAAACGTTAATGACCTTACTCTGCCATCTTGGTAACGGTGGCTCAAATTTTGGAGAGTCTGGCCACTTTCATGATCAGAAGGCTGTGGGTTCGGGTTCCGTTGGAGCTCAGATTAACTCTGAGTTCTTTGTTTAACACAGTTTGTAAAGCAAGATACGAAAAAAGCCTATAGTAATTTCAAACTACAATTTCCGAAAACAAAAAGATTCTCAACTAACCAGGGTTTTAGTGTGAACTCATTTTTAATGGCATTGTTCTTGAAGGTGGTGTTTGCCGGCTGCTCAGAAGGAGTCATTCTTAACCACGAAAGGACGGCTTCTATAAATCCCAAATTAATTCACACTTTTACGTACGACATCGAGGTGTTCGCAAAAATGGGAAAACGGCATTACTGCACAGGTAATGAACGACACATTTACAGATGTAGAGAATTAGCGACAATTAGATTAAGAGACACTATATTTACATTAAATGAAGTTATGGACTTATGACCAAGCGTATGACGTTCATTTTACGTTTATACTTTAAAAATGCATGTGTTTTTGTAGCACTTATCTTTTATGTTTGTACAAGATTTCTTCCAAATATACGCATAAAACAAACCGAAGTAAAGCTATCTTTCTCGATAACAGAATGTGATTGTCGCGTGGGGTTGGCCATCCTGACGTGTGCAATTAACTCTTGAGAGCGCATTTCTTGTTGCAATACCTCTTGAAGGTTCTTGTGACTGGATCGTATGCCTCACGACGAACAATTGTACACTACAATAGTATCGTGTAAAGTAAGTATAAAGGCACAAAATATTGCTTTGGTAATTGGTCATAAATGTTGGTTGTGTTTCATAAGCTTGCATCTTAAGATTAGTTCCCGAAATCATGCGAAATATTTGTTTGTTTCAATGGTGTGTTCCAAAATTTTACAATAAAAATCGATAGGTTTTCTGAGCTAAATTTCATAACTGATGGTTTTATAGTTCCATAGTTTTATAGTGATTCGCTTTGAACGTTATAAAAGCATTATTCGCATCAGCTATGTAAATTTAAAGCAGATTGGTGTGGTATTTCACGTGGAGCTTTTTTCTGTCTTGTTTCTGCTAGTTCAACTTTACGATTCTCGTCGCCGTTTGCAAGACACGACGAACGTTACATTTAAGACATATACTCCGTGTGTCTGTCTTCATAACTGCGTCTGTAAGGTAAGGGAATCTGCTACGTTGAGATACACATTGTGACCCGACTGGGAACTATGTCTAATTTGAAGACGGCACATGGACAGGACTCGACGGAAAGGTCAACAGAAGGGCCTGGTTATTCGATGGATGGCTAGTTGACTAACTCAGAGCTAATCCAGTATTACAAACTAATGTGTTGTTTTAGTTCAATGTTGAGACGTGAAATTATGCAAAAATCTCTTGTTCGTTTTTCAACTCTATATTAACGTTTAAAGATTAAAGAGAATTTCTTCTTAGTAGCTGAGCTCATGCGCTAGAGATCAACTAAGGTGGGGAGGGCAATGTGGATAATTTCGCTTGAACTGGTTGGAGAAATTCTTTGTCTGAACACAATGCTGCGTTTTTAATTTCACCCAAGTAAATAATCGTTTAACGAATTTGTATCGTGGTAAAGATGTAGAGTATTTTTTTTAACTGAGACCAACAACTTCAAAAGTATCAGGAATACTTAAGTAGAACGACCATTGATCGAGGATTACTGAAAACTAGCCAACTGTATTAACCCCTTCTGGTCCATGCCCGACTTTAGTATTTTACTCTGGCTAACGTCAGACTATTTTACTCGACAAGAGGAGACCTCTTGGACAGGAAAGGATTAATGACACCAAACGTATCTGATACTCATATATCGAGGTTGTTTCAGTCACGCAAGTTTGAGCCATTGTGTTCTGTGAATATCAGTGTATTTATCTCTCAGTGTAACGCTGTCGATTCGGTTGACGAAGAGAAAGAAACCAACCCTGATGACGAAGCTTGCAAGGAACCAGATGATAACGACGATGACAATGATTACAGTGACGAAAAGGAGAAAAAAGAATCCAGTGGAAACTTATTTACGAGAGTCGTCGGGTTCATAACGCGAACAATTGGTCAGCGAACTGCCATTGCGCTTGTGTTGCTGTTCCTTGGCGTTGGTAAAGCAATGCTGGGTTGTCAGTCCCTTTGTATAGCCAAATTTGGACTAGGGGGGATCCGCACGGGAGAACAAGTTACAAAAGTGATACATGGAGAAGAGAAGATGCTGGTGTATAATGATCGCATGGATTTGGTTGATCCAAAAACGTAAGGCTTTATGGAAATGTTTCGTTCTTGTGAACATTATTGGATACGAGTGTCCATGTTAGGGAGAATCCAAAGCGTTTGTGCTGACCATGTGTTTGATGGGTAAAAGTTTATACACAGTTAACCCTTTAGCGGCCGAGTTTTTTTCTTTTTTTCTTGTCCTTTCTTTGTTTTTCCTTTGTTCTCTCACTGGTTCCTGTGTTCTTAGGTGTACGATATATTGGACACTGGGTGTTAAAGGGTTAAGGTCATACACATGCATGTAATGCTTGTCCAGAGTCTTATCTCTCTTTTTCTTTGTTTAGGGGTGAAATGGTTATTCCAAACAATGCTTACTGGGATTTCTACATCAATATTTTCTTTTTCTTCCTGTTACCTGTGTTGCTGGTGGTGTGTATTGTCAACATTATCGGGCGTTTTATCAAATTTAAACCTAAACCAGTTGAACAACCTCCAGTCAAGGCTCTAAACTCTCAGGAACCCTCCGAAGCATCAGCGGACGAACCAAAGTCAACGGAGTTTCCAAAAGCAGCATCGAAAAGACGAAAGTTGAGGGGATTTCCCAAAGTAAAACTGAAAGCTCCAAAGTTAAAAGCATCTTCCAAACCCTCAGCGAAAGCCCCCAAGTTAAAGAAATCTTCCTAGACATCCAAGTAATTGTTGTTTATACAAATCTGACATGGAAAATAGATCACGAATATTTGTTTCCTACTCATCCAGTTTGGGAATGTTCTGGTAAATTACTGTTTTCATAAATAAATTTTTTTAAAAAATATCTTCCCCTCCTTCCTTCATTCTTTCCTTCCGTCCTTCACTCCTTCCTTCGTTCCTTCCATCATTCCTTCGTTCCTTCATTTGTTTGTTCGTTCGTTCGTTAGTTCCTTCATTCGTTCCTTTCTTTCTTTCTTTCTTTTTTTCTTTCTTTCTTTCTTCCTTCCTTCTTTCTTTCCTTTCTTCCTTCTTTCTTTCCTTCCTTCCTTTGGCCTTCCTTCCTTCCATCCTTCCTTCCTTCCATCCTTCCTTCCTTTGGCCTTCCTTCCATCCTTCCTTCTTTTGGCCTTTTTAACTTCGTTCGCTCCTTCCTTCCTTCCTTCCTTTGTTCCTTTGTTCCTTCCTTCCCTTTCCTCAGTTCTCTTCCTTCTATCATCCATCGATCGATACTTCCATCCTGATCCACCTATCCTTCCACTTGTCTGTCTGCCCTTCTGTCTGTTCGTCCGTCCGTCCTCCTCTCTGTCTGTTCGTACGTTTTTTAGTCCATTCATCTATCCACTGGTTAATCCCTTTTTCCCTTGTACTTTTTGTTCTTCCATCCCATACCACGATAGAAAGATGCAATTTGCAAGTAGTCTGAACAACATCGTCAGTACAGTGTCGTCCGACGTACAATCTCAGCACTACAGCGGGTTAAAAAGCGACAATTAACTCCATTCTGTGTTCTGTCATAGTTCTGACAACGACTTTGAAATAAGGTCCAAATATTATCGTTTACATTTGTCTGGTTTTTACTTAACTCTTAAGTCTTCAAGATGTTTTTCGGAGTTTGTTTCTTACTCTATTTCTTTAAATTGTCGGTTGGTAAAGGCTTCTAATATTTCAGTCCCTTGAACAGGCGACTCTTTTATTAGCCTCGTAGCCACGCGTACTGCCAGTTTTCTCTGCCACAGAGCAGTCTGATAGAGCAGTAAGAAAATACTCGTATTTTTTTTCTCGTTTCCACAATTTGGACAAGTGCTAGATTCTCGTTACTTGTGTGTATCAACGGAGTTATTGTGTTTGATTGCTGATCACACTTGCAAGACGCCATTTGCGCGAGAGGCCACTGGCATTTAATTACTTAAACCGTTACCATACCAAAAGAATTTTTTTTATTTAGTTCACTGAGACCAATTTTGGTACCCGTATTTCTTAATATTATTTATGTCGTTTAATGTTTGAGAGACGTGAGAGCTTGGACTGGTCATCAGAAGGTTACGGGTTCGATCCCCGTCTGGGGCTCAGAAATCATTATCTGAGTATCGAGCTTGAAGATCGTTCATCTACCTCATTATTTATGTCATCAACAACTCAGTCAGTGGACACATGCACACACCGTGTGCCTATTTTTTTAATAGTTTGTGCGTCGGGCATACAGTTTGAAACTGGAATTATGAGGAACAAAACTTACAGTTGTTCAGCTCATTCAGCACTTCAGCTATTCTGTGTGTATATATTTATATATGTATATATATAATTAAAAAAGAGTGTATATATATACATATACATATACATATACATATTCATATACATATACATGTAAATGTACATATACATATTTTCATATGCATATACACATACGCTTAAATATACTCGCTCTTTCATTTAGACTTAAAAGTTTGACCAAAATAAGGAATCACTTACAAGGCGCCTATCTCCTCCTCGAACAATCTTTTTGTAAGGAAAGGGACAGAGAGGGCCTACGCGGTGGAAGCATGAAATCTTTTCCTCCAGTGGGGCTACTATCCAGAGTAAGGACCTCTGGTCTGGAGGGTGTGCATTTATCAAGGTGACCTGCTTTGTCTAAAAACGAAGGGATGAGAAAGAATAAGAGTGGACATTTTATGTTTTCCTCTCCAGTTTTTCGGGGTATAGTGACCCTCTCACGCCATTTAAAGCCACGTCTAATGTCACCCTCGTTTTAGGGTGAGGGTGGGGCGTCCGCCCCCGTCTTTGTCAGAGAATTGTAGCCCACCATAACAAATGTACCTCTTTCGCTTGTCTCATCCTGGATGCATGTTCCAGGACCCCCTGAAAAACGAGGATCAGTAACTGATAAACTATAGACCAAATATTGACGCCTTGTTATTAACTACCCCTTCCCCTCACGTCTGTAGATTTGCAATTGCCCATTGTGGAAGTTTCAAACAGGTAGCGTTCTCAATCTGAAATCGAGACGTCACCGTATCAAAGGAAGTCGGTATTCTTTATGTCTTGGAAAGGGGGTGGGAGAACAGAACTAGATTTTAGAATTCGTTTGGATCGCAGGATATTTTCCATTCCGATCCCTCTTCAGCCCTACCACATAATTTTTCCTGTTTTTTTTTATATATACATTGCCGGATTTTGTCTCGGGCAGAAAACTGGCTCAAAACCGCGGAAGCCGAAACCATACAGCGTTTACTAACATATAAGATTTGTCAAGTGCCAGCAAAATCTGTAAGTAATATTGAATAAACGAGGAGAAGTGCTTTAGGCGATAGACGTTCGATTTACATCCGATAAAGCATGTACGACGAACTTTTTAAATGACTTCAGAAACGATCCCCTTGATACGCTTTTTCGATTAGAAAGTTTGAAAATTAATGTTTTCGACGCCGCTATAGTTCGAGAAAAGTAAGCGTGTTTTAACCACATTTAAACACAAGACATGATTATGATATTTTCCTTTGTATCTTCCTCATGAATTATTAACGAGTTTGAGAAGGTCACTTATAAAATCGTGGGAAAGCATTTAGTGGCACAACACGAATGTTATGTCTTGGTCCAAACGGGATACTTTGTTAGTGCCAGGTTTCCAAGCGACATGAATACAAGCAAAGGGGCTGTCTTCGCATAGGTCCGCCCTTTATTTTGATCCTCCTTGTCGATCAAGCTAATGTGCCAGCCAGTCTAGGATGATAGAAAACACTGTTTTCTCACAGTTACAAGGTTTCATAAATTCCATTACTAAAATGTAGAAAGTGTTACAGTGCTACCCTTTCTGCTCGTTGATTTATTTGGATTATAAGCTTTATCTCGAAACGAAGTGCAGTAACAGCACCGTGGCCTCTGTCTCGTCCACAGGAATTCGACAGAAAATTTGCAGGTAAAGACAACCTAGCCGTATCCATGCTTCACCGTAGGAATAGCGAGGTTTGTTCTTCACTGGCTTATATTAAGGTAAGAGATCTTTTAACTTTGTTTCCACTGAGCGACTTGTTTTTCCTTCGGCAATCAGTCGATTGAACTATAATTTAAATTTGTGTTTCTTTTCGTGAATGGATCTGAAACTAGGCGAGCAGTTTCTCCAGTTTTTTTCACATTTCCGCTCAATTTTATGAGATATTTTAAAGTACAACTTTGGCTTGTATAAAATAATTACAACAACGCTATAAATGGGTTTAAATCGTAGAATACTTGTTGAAAAAGTTGCTTTTGGCTGAGGATCAGTGTTGCACTTTTCAAAGCTCGTTTTTTTCTAAAAACCTCAGAAAGATTGTTTCTGGGCATGTACGGTATTTTTTTGATTGTGAAACCTTGAGTGAATAATCCGTCTACCCTTCAAAGAGTTTAGCTTTCGAAAGAAGTCAAATTATCAAACAGAATTATCCAATTTAAAAGGACATTTTTATGAAAAGAAGACTCTTTTTCGAGGTGGAGGATAGTTTGAAAACCTTTTCTTTAACTTCATTGGTCTGAATAAACACCAATCAAAAACTGCCAAAAAGAACCAATCACTTGCATGCTCATTAACTTTTCAGCCAATAGAAGTACGAATCCAAAGTGGCGCCACAACTGTTTAGCTCGTGGTATAGATTGACAAGGATCATTCAGCGCGCGGCGTTGGGAGAGGAAGGTGTTAATGATGTGGTGGGCTTGGACTCGACGAAAAGCGAGGGAACTTCAACTTCGGCACCGACCTAAAGCAAAGATATTTGGTCGGGAAGCCTTCTTCACAGTTTGGAAAGGTATGCAATGACGTTTTTGTTTTGTTTCTTCTTTAAATCCTTTTGTCTTCGGCCGAATCTCTTGTGGGTTGTTTTAACAAGAACACGCTACGAATTTCGAATTGCCAGTTTGTAGTCCGCTTAGCCTCGTTTCTTCTGTTCACAAACACTCGGAACCCGCGACAGGGAACTGCTGTTGACCGTTTTAGAGGTATTTTGATAAATTTTGGCGAAAATTTTCCCGAAAAATTTCTGGCCTGAAGCCGAACTCTCGTACACGTGAGAACTATTCCATGTACACCTGTTCGATGCACAAGAGGTAAACTGCCGGAGAAAAGCGCTGGAAATAGTTTTTGAAAGGTATTTAAGCAATTTTCTTAGGTTTTTGTCCACATTTTGTGAGAAATTCTTGGTTTGAAGTTCGAAGTTTTCTTGCACCGTGTTCTCTATATATAGCTGTTACGTGCGACGAAGCACGTTTACGCGGGATACGGAGTTTATCTTACAGTGCGAAGGTATTTTTGAACAAAAAGACAAGTTTTCGTTATCGCGACACGTCTTATTTGTTTTCCCATTCAAAATATCTGGGCTAAGTGGAATTCTGAAGCTGCTTGCTCGGGCGGTGATGTGTGAACAGGGCTGACGAACAATATATGTGAAAACAAGGCAATGCTTCCAATTTCACTGCAAACCAGCAAACCATTATACACTTCGAAAGGGGACCTTGAACATTTCTAACCGTTGGAATGGCACAATTTATTGCCAAATTTTGGTGACTCGTGCTTTGTTTTCTAACTCCAACTCAACAAGGACGCAAAGTTTACGGAATTATAAACAGTTCGATTGGATAACTAAATACCAGACATTTTGGCGCCTGGCGATTTTACGGAATTTTCGCTTTTGCTAGCGGGAGAAATATGTTGAACGTACCGACTCTACTGTGATAGATTAAACTCTGTAATTCTGATTAAATACCCAGCATAACCCTCTTCCCAATGCCAGTGGTATTAACGCATAGTATTTTAACCTCATTTTCAGGTGGACGATATCTTCACGTTTGCATGAATGTAAAAAAGGGTTCTCCCAAATTATACAGATTTCTAGACTTTTTGCATTGATTTCAGTAGACAGTAAATTTTTTTTTTGTTTTTGGTTGGTCATTCCTTCCATCAGTTGTTGGTGACACTGGTATTTATAATATTTATTGTACTGTTTGCAGTCTAATTCAATAAATATTGAATATTAAAGTAAGAAAGACAATCATTATTTTGGTATTTACTAGACCAGGTTCCTATTTTAGGCTACAAAGTGTTGATGACCTTTGAATAAGGTGCCAAGGTGAGGGGTGAAGTGGAAACGGCCGATTCACTTTGTTCCTTAGCTTGGCACTTTGTTCATAAGTCATCAGCATCTTGTAACCCTGAATGAGAACCTGGCCTACTAAATATCCCAATAATGTGGATTTCATTCATATTTTTAAAACTTTTTTAATGGATTAACTACACATAGAACTATTTGCAATTGGTTAATGCTTCCACCAGCTGTTGGTGACATTGGTGCTTAGCAGTCTAAGTTAGACGACAGATATTTAGAGAAAAATACTTCAGCTAAAAATGCATCAATAAGAAAGGAATCATTGTTTTGACATTCAGTAGACTAGGTTTATATTTTAGGCTACAAAGTACTGATAACCTGTGAATGAAGTGCCAAGTTGAGAAGTGAGGTGAAAATGGCCAATTCACTTTGCCTCTTAGCTTGACACTTTGTGCATAAGTCATCAGCACCTTGTAACCCAGAATAAGAACCTGGCCTACTAAATATCTTAATGTGAATTTCATTCTTATTTGTAAGCTTTTTAATGGCAGGATTAACTCCAGATAGTACTATTTGCAATAGGTTGATTCTTCCACCAGTTGTTGGTGAAATTCCTCTAGCAGTTTAGGATTGAATAGTTTGCAATGATTTAATGCTTGCATTAGGTGTTGGATATGTTCGTACTTGGTCATCTCATTTTATAGCTATTTACCATAAGTTCATGTTTTTACCACTTGTTGGTGACTCCAATTTAATCCTAAATGATGCATGTTTGCTCAACTAAGGAAGTCATATCATGACAATATGTGTTTGACTCATCTTTAAAGCAAAACAAAAAACAAACCTGAAACCCTATAATGTACTGCAATTATTAATATTAAAGCTGGCAACTATTATGGGAGAACCCTGTATATTTATCATGGATTACTGGATAATAAAGGACATCTACATATTCAATTAAAGTGTATTTGGATTATGGATCCAGGGATATATTTTCACATCTAATGGATGGAGTTGGAGCTCAAGATTGATACTTACAACATTTCATTGAAAGCAAAGTGAAATCAAAAGGTCAAAGTGGAATCAAAAGGTTAGAATCCTGGTGGCAAAATATTTAGGGCCTGATGGTTTAGAGTAGAATGGCTAGGGTAGAGCAGTCAGGCAGGACAAGAAAAGTTATACCAGATATGTGATGGAATCTGAACTCCTTCCATAACTGGTATGCCTTTTCTTGGGATAGGAAACTGGGTATAATTGTACCCATCATCTCCTGGTGGATATCAACAGACTTGGTGGAATTCATTCTTCACTGGATACAATCTTCAGGGTAGGTTGTCTTCTGGCGAAGACAATTAATCTACTTATTTAATTAATTTATATATTACTAAAAGGAAAAATTAAGAAATTGAGACCCAATGTAAGGTTCGTATTCTTCATTAAGCTATTATATTCGTGTGCATAAGCAAACTTGTTTTAAGGCTCTGCTGTGCAGCAATTGCAAAGAAAAAAAAAAGCCTTTTATGAAAAGTACAATTAAACCATGTGATGGTGATGATAATGTTGGTGCTGTCTGGAGATCAAAAAGCATGAATACAAATGTTTCAAGTACGTGCCAATCATTTGCAGCTAGAATGCTGACTTGAACAAATTGCCAAGCATTTCTCTGTGGTCATAGGTGTGGATGCAGAAAATCTTGTTTAGATGTCAGGAGGTACTAGGTAGAGAAAGAAAATTCTTAATTGGCCAGTACAAAATGGTTGATAAGCAAGAACTAAACTGCAAATTTCTGAATATTTCAATTTGAATAAGTGATAAAGTATTTATGCAAAGTGGTAGTATATTTTTTAAGAAATTAAATTTAATTTACTGTAATTGTTGTGTGTGTGTCTCTGTTCTATCGTGACTTTGGAGATCTACTGCAACTCGTGGAACTGGTCATCGATCATCTCGTTTGGATTCCAGGTGTGTTCTTAATGCATTTTTCTTAGAGAGCAGGCTGGAAACTTTATCAGATAGACAGGGTTTAGTAATTATTTAGGGTAACAGGAACAAAACTAGCCAAGTTACTGAAGGAAATGGGATTCATTTCCTGGTGATGTGCTTGGAAAGTGTTCCTTGTAATTTTGTTGGCAGGCCACCAGGATGGTAGATCATTCCTATGAGTTTTGCTTTCATGTGAAGGGATTGACAGAACTTTGCATGGTGGCTTAATTCATGAGCTGATCTTCGGTAGTTTAAATATAACTTAATATGTGTAGCTAGTTGTGGGTGTGTCCTTCCCATCCCCACAGGTATACAATCATGTATTACCTAAAAATTCAGAAAATGAAACTTATCCTTGATCCTGAGACTTGTTTTACATTGTCACTACAAAGCAAAACATGTTGATGGTTCCTGAGGATTAGCAGATAAATTGCAGCTTTTGCTAGGGCGTTCGGTCATTTATACATAGTTGCTAGGATGTTTCATCATCTATACACTTTGCATAATAAGGCATTCAGTTCAAAGCAGCTGATCTACAATATTAGTACTGGTAATTCAGTTATTTACACTAATTTGTGACAATTTCAATAAATAAACTCGGGAAAATTGTTGTCTTGTGTGGTTTTTTTTCTATATTTGTTCCATGTCTTCCAACCTGCATTCAAGTAAAATTTGTATGGCAAATCCATAAAAATGTTAATGCCAGTAAATTACTATGAGTACAATCATCCTTGCAGAAATCACATAAAGAAACATCAATTTTCATCTCACATGTGCCTACTAGTACTAAAGTGACCATACAGCAAACACAGGCAAACCAAATTTCTTGAACATTTGCATATATGAATGCAACATCTTCCATATAATTTCCTAAAATAAATTACAAAATTATCACTGTAGAAGAGGAGCATGTTTATAGGTTTGAATCAGTACAATGGAAATTCTCTGTAAACAAAAATAAAATGCAGAATATAAATCATTCTACACTGTTACCAGGATGTTTTCACATCAGTATATAAGATACATGTTTTCTACATGCAAAACTGTCTGTGAAATTAACAAGTGAATGAACTTTTTTGTGAACAAGTTGCTCTGAAAGTGGTAAAACAAAATGCAAGGGGAAAA
Organism: Heliopora coerulea; assembly: GCA_030142905.1. NCBI lineage: Eukaryota > Metazoa > Cnidaria > Anthozoa > Scleralcyonacea > Helioporidae > Heliopora > Heliopora coerulea. Next base: position 315,741 of record JASJOG010000034.1, on the reverse strand, counting down.
GGTTTCTCTGTAATACACTGAATGTGAAGTGGTTGAACCTTCAGTCAACCAAAAATTCTCTTAAATTAACAATGATGAAATACCAATTTTGGAACATATGTCTTTAATAATTTCTGGTCTGAATTCCAGACTGTTATTTGCTCTGATGCATTTTGATAATTCACTAAAATCATAAGTACACACCAGACATACAGAGCCCAGAATCTTATTTATAACCATATATGAACATCCAAGCTAATTTATTCCAAATTATTTTATGACAAGGCAAATTTAATATTTATCCTCAAGTGAAAATTCCTTATCTCTCATCTTACCAGCATATTCTAGAGGTTCTCTGCATAATATCTGCACTAAGTTGTAAATAAGTTGTGCATGATTTTAAAAAAAAGTTTTTTCCTTTATTGTGAGTGTGAAACAATTAACCAGCCTTTTCTTCATTTTTAACACTGTAAATTAGTTAAAAATTTAGAAATATCTGACAAATAAAAGTGAAAGTTTCTCAGTTGTTGATCTCATGTTCTTAGTATAAGTTAAAACATTGATCCTTATTGTGTAAGGAGTCAAGTGCCCACTGTTTTAAAATAAAGTTTAGTCTAGTTGATGTCATTTCTTGTGCCAAATAATTTTTCTCTTTCAAATGATGGTGAATTAGATGAATATTGAGAAATCACTTAAAGGTTTACATATTGGTGATCACTTTTTGCATGCCAGACATTCTTTCATGTTAAACAATTCAGTGATGACACTCATAAATAGTGTTGGTCATGGTGAAACAAAAATAAGCAAAACAAATGGTTTGAATCCGTCGAATTGTGTGTGCATAGTGAACAATTTTTATTTCCTGTTTCTGTTAATTGTTGACTTTGAAATAAATAAAAAGAATTAAAGTTTGTGTATTGATATCTTGATTTAACAGTTCTTATATGACATGCTCAATTATAAAATAATTCCACTGTGTATAAAATTTATATTGATTCACCTACAGTGTGTTTTTCTTGGGCATGTTGGTTATGACAATTATTTTAATTTTACTGCATGAATTTGTTAATGCTAAATCCTGAATTATATTAATCACATGGTGGTTGACATTTATATTCTTTAGATAATTGTAATTATTGTTGGTGAAACTCTAAAATTAGCCATTTTGCAAAAATGATACAGTGATATAAAAGATAAACAAAAATGCAAAAATGTCTTCTCAATGCAGATACTATTTGGTTAATAAGGAGAGGATTGAGGTTACGGTAGGTTTTGTTACAATTCTGAAAAGATCTTGTGAAATTTAAGTTTGTTTAGTCCTGTCATCTACATCAAATAACAATATAACTTTCTGAATTGAGAAAGGTAATTATTGTTGGACCTGTACTAAAAAATATATCTCTTTCAACTTTTAGGCTTTTCAAAATAATGTAAAGCTTTCAAGAACTGATTGAGAAAGCATAACTAATTGTCTTTTTTTCTTTTTTTTCTTTTTATCTTCATAGGTTTTATGACCAGAACAATGCTGGATCATCATTAGAATTCCCAAAACTATAAAAAGAAATAAAAGTCAAGGGGAACACTCCATTGATTATGATTTTTGTTCTGTTTTAGGTTCTGAATATGACAAAAAATAAAGCTGTTCAATGACAACTCATCTGGTAAACAAAATTTATTGGAATCCAAGTTATACTGGTAGGTTAAATTGTAATTGACAAACAACTGCTTCAAAGTACCAGTAATTGGTATTTTACTTTGTTAACTTGCTTGAAGTTGGGCTAATTACCAACTTTTTTTATCATTTAATATTAATTAAGCTTTGATGCTAAATGGATTGGAGCAAAATATTGCCTGCTGAAGGTGTAGTTGTCTAGTACTGAAATGGTAGTGCAGGGAGTTATCTTTGATCCAATGAGCTTGTCAGCTAAAAGTTTAATTGTACAGTCTTGTATTATGATTAGAGTAAATAATTACATAAGAAAAATTAGGCTGTTTACAAGTATTTCAGTCTTTTTATAATTATTTTGTGCATGGCCTTGCTCATTCATTTTATAACTATAACTACTAAATGCCACAAATACTTGCTGTTTCGTGCTCTTTGTTGGGCTTTTCAGCTGTTTAGAGGTTCTAAACAACATACTGTTTCATTGAATTGGCAAATTTCTACACATTTTACTTAAGATATGCATCTTGGAATATCATTGTCATTGTTAGAAACATTACTTTACAGTGGAGCACACATTGGTACATGTTGAACAGACAATATTATCATACCAACAAATGCAAAATAGGCTGCTAGGTGCTAACTTAACCTTTTGTTATGTTTAAGGGGATATCTGCATTGAGATGTCAAGAATCAGGGTTCTCCCTAAAAATTTAATACTACCAAATATTTTGATGAGAGTAACTTTCTGATGAAAAGAGAATTTTAAATTGTCCATCATGACTTTTTCATTAAAAAGACCAGTAAGATTTATTCTACAAACTGAGGAAAGGCATCATGTTTTGGTAATTCTTACATCAAATAATTATGTGCCAGGCCTTCTGAATTATTTTAAAATTAGGAAATACCTTCATTGACTCCAGAATCCTACATGGGTTCTACCCAGTAAAACAAAAGGCCTATGATTTCATACCAGTGCTGAAATGATCAAAATTGAGAGTAACTGTAGCTAACTCTAGCTTTGATGAACCTGGTTTGTTCCTCAGCACATGGCAAATAAAGGCCATTGTTATTATCCAAAAGAGCATTGACTTTGAAATGATTAAGTTTAGCAATTTTAGAAAAGAATATATATATATCATGTGGCTAGTTAGCCCAAGCATTATCAATGTTGTTGGGTTCTGAGAAGTGAACCAACAGATTTACTGTTTGTGCTTCTGGTATGCAAAAACTGTCTAATCTACTCATTGAAATTTATGTTCCAATAATTGAGCAATTAATTCATCAATATACCTTTGGATTGACCATGAGGACGAAGTTTTGAATAATTTTTATTGTGAAGGAGACTTAATTCTAAATGATGCATGTCTGCTCAGCTAGGGAGGTCATAATATGACCATATGTGTTTGAATCAGCTTAAACAAAAATACAGAACAAAAAAAAAAAAGAAAAAAAAACCCAACAATCCTGAAACCCTGCAATGTACTGCAGTTATTAATATCAAAACTGGCAACTGTTATGGGAGAACCCTGTATATTTTATCATGGATTACTGGATAATAAAGGACATCTTACTGGCAACTGTTATGGGAGCACCTTATATTTATCATGGATTACTGGATAATAAAGGACATCTACTTATTGGATTAAATTGTATTTGGATTATGGATCCAGGGATATATATTTTCACATCTAATGATGCAGCTGGAGCTCAGGATTGATACTTACAACATTTTATGACAAGCAAGTGGAATCAAAAGGTCAAAGTGGCATCAAAAGGTTAGAATCCTGGTGGCAAAATATTTAGGGCCTGATGGTTTAGAGTAGAATGGCTAGGGTAGAGCAGTCAGGCAGGACAAGAAAAGTTATACCAGATATGTGATGGAATCTGAACTCCTTCCATAACTGGTATGCCTTTTCTTGGGATAGGTAACTGGGTATAATTGTACCCATCGTCTCTTGGTGGAAATCAACAGACTTGGTGGAATTCGTCCTTCACTGGATACAATCTTCAGGGTAGGTTGTCTTCTGGTGAAGACAATTAATTTACATATTACTAAAAGGAAAAATTAAGAAATTGAGGCTCAATTTAAGGTTCGTATTCTTCATTAGTCTATTATATTTGTGTGCATAAGCAAGCTTGTTTTAAGGCTCTGCTGTGCAGCAATTGCAAAGAAAAAAAGCCTTTTATGAAAAGTAGAATTAAACCATGTGATGGAGATAATGTTGGTGCTGTCTGGAGATCAAAAAGTATGAATACAAATGCTTTTCAAGTACATGCCAATCTTTGGCAGCTAGAATGCTGACTTGTGAACAAATTGCCAAGCATTTTTTCTGTGGTCATATATATGGGTGTCCATGCAGAAATTCTTGTTTAGATGTCAGGAGGTGTACTAGGTAGAGAAAAAAATTCTTAATTGGCAAATACAAAATGATTGATTAGCAAGAACTAACTGCAAATTTCTGAATATTTCAATTTGAATAAGTGATAAGGTATTTATGCAAAGTGGTAGTATATTTTTTAAGAAATTAAATTTAATTTACTGTAATTGTTGTGTGTGTGTCTCTGTTCTATCATGACTTTGGAGATCTACTGCAACTCGTGGAACTGGTCGTCGATCATCTCATTTGGATTCCAGGTGTGTTCTTAATGCATTTTTCTTAGAGAGCAGGCTGGAAACTTTATCAGATAGACAGGGTTTAGTAATTATTTAGGGTAACAGGAACAAAACTAGCCAAGTTACTGAAGGAAATGGGATTCATTTCCTGGTGATGTGCTTGGAAAGTGTTCCTTGTAATTTTGTTGGCAGGCCACCAGGATGGTAGATCATTCCTATGAGTTTTGCTTTCATGTGAAGGGATTGACAGAACTTTGCATGGTGGCTTAATTCATGAGTTGATCTTTGGTAGCTTAAATATAACTTAATATGTAGCTAGATGTGGGTGTGTCCTTCCCATCCCCACAGGTATACAATTGTGTATTACCTAAAAATTCAGAAAATGAAACTTATCCTTGATCCTGAGACTTGTTTTACATTGTCACTACAAAGCAAAACATGTTGATGGTTCCTGAGGATTAGCAGATAAATTGCAGCTTTTGCTAGGGCGTTCGGTCATCTATACATAGTTGCTAGGATGTTTCATCATCTATACACTTCACATAATAAGGCGTTCAGTTAGGAGCAGCGGATCTACAATAATCTTAGTACTGGTAATTAAATTATTGCATTAATTTGTGACAATTTCAATAAATAAAATTGGAAAAATTGGTTTTTTGGTGACTTGGAAAATCTTTTTCTAACTACTTATACTTATGTAAATTATTTGCTGTTAAAAGAATAAATGAACCAAAAAAAAAAAAGCCTGTGTCATTTTATTTCCATTTCATTCTTGATAGTTCAGATTCATGTAATTAAAGCAATTCATGGCTATCATATACCAGGCACCTTTAGACTCCTGGTAGTTTTTGACCTAACTAATGGTAAAATATATTTGTTGTATATAGTTAGTATTTAACCCTTGAAGAAAAATAAAATACAGAAAAACAAATGTGGGCAAATTTTCTGGTGATTTGTGGGTTGCATGGAATTTTTGGTATATTTTATCCTTTCTGAGGATATAACCAAAACAACACCATAATTATGTCTTACATTCATGTCATGCTGTAAAATTAGGGGTCTTGCCTGCCAAGAACAACAAAATTGGGAGATTATCTTGAATACAGCATTTCTATACCCTTTTGAGGATGACATACTAAAATTAAACCAAAATATTTTGTCTATGTTATACAATTTAGCTAAAACTGGGAGTTTTGTCTGCCCAGATATCAGTGAATTTGGCAGATTATTTTTCAGCATTCTTATACCCTTTTGAGCATGACATACTGAAAAAAACCAAAATACTAAATTGTCAATGTTCATATATCATTTAGCAAAACTGAGAGTTTTGCCTGCCAAATACAGTGAAATTGGCAGATTATTTTTGGTGTTTCAGTACCCTTTTGAGGATGACATATTAAAACAGAACCAAAATATTTTATCTTGAAATATTCACATATCATTTAGCAAAACTGGAAGTTTTGCCTGCCAAAATATCAATGAAATTGGCAGATTATTTTTGGCGTTTCAGTACCCTTTTGAGGATGACATACTAAAACAAAACCAAAATATTTTATCAATATTCACATATCATTTAGCAAAACTGGAAGTTTTGCCTGCACAAGTATCAATGAAATTTGGCAGATTATTTTCGGCATTTTAATACCCTTTTGAGGATGACATACTAAAACAAAACCAAATTATTTTATCAATATTCATATACCATTTAGCAAAACTGGAAGTTTTGCCTGCCAAAATATCAATGAAATTGGCAGATTATTTTTGGCGTTTCAGTACCCTTTTGAGGATGACATACTAAAACAAAACCAAAATATTTTATCAATATTCATATATCATTAAGCAAAACTGGAAGTTTTGCCTGCCAAAAACCATGAAATTGGCAGAATATTTTCGGCGTTTCAATACCCTTTTGAGGATGACATACTAAAACAACACCAAAGTGTGTCCTTGTAGGAACTAAAAAGTTACTGGGTTCAATTCCTAGTACACACCTGTGTTGTCTGATATGAATTTGGAGTTAAAGAAGCTAGTGTTGTGACAGCATTTTGTGAAATAAATCCTAAGTGTTTGGTAAAATAACAATGTCATTTTTACATCACTGAAACTCTTAGCAGCACTGGTCAGTTTTTTAACTTTTAAATGACCACGAACATTCGACATACTGAGTGCCCTCCTAGCCATGAGACCAAGAAAATGCTTACTACGACATACTCCCTGTGGACATACTGTATAGAAGCAGGACAAGATTTACAAATACCCTTGGGACTTCAAATTTCTCTCCAAAGAGCGTGTTCCACTAGATATTGCCACAGTGTTTAAATTTCCTTTTACATTTTAACGAATTCAGGGGCACACAATAATGGTCAGACATGCAGTAGTGTTGCCTGACCCAGAAAAAAATAGAAAAACCATGATCTGACCAAACAAAGACTTCTTGTTGGTAGTGCAGAACATTTGGTGTAAATAAACTCGGAGTAACAAGTATAAAGTATTTAAACATGCTGTACACTTGACGGTAAATGTTTTCACTGGTTTCTTGTCATGGTCGTTTTTAAGATAAGAAGAGAGAGGGGACTTAGATGACTTCGAATACTGCGCTATTTAAAAATTAAGACTTTTGGTGGAATCGATTAATTCGTCATCTTCGTCTGCGTCTAATATTTCACTCACTGCAACAGGCGACTCTTTTATTAGCCTCGCAGCCACGCGTATTGTAAGTTTTCTCTGCCACAGAGCAGTCTGGACCGCTCTACGTTGATATAGCACTTAGAAAACATTCGTGTTTTTTCTCGTTTCCACAACTTGAACAAGTGCTAGGTTCTCGTTACGTGTGTATATCAACGGAGCTACATGTATTGTGTTTGCGCTCATCACACTTGCAAGACGCCATTTGCATTTAATCACTTCAACCGTTACTATACCAAAAGAATTTTTTATTTAGTTCACTGTGATCCATTTTGGGACTTGTATTTCTTAATATTATTTAAGTCATCAATAACTGAGTCAGTGGACACATACAGACACCGCGTGTGCCTATTTTTTGACTTTCGTTTGTCGTTGTCTCTCGAAAGACTCTCCGTGGATGGCGATTTTGGCGTGTATTGAATTGGTACTTTGGTAGATACTTCTTACCAGCTGACCATCGTTACAAGATGAACTGAAGTTGCTTTTTATGAAACAAACATTTTGTTTGATAAGTAATAATAGAACGAGTAAAGGTTAGGACTTGTTTAAATGGCGTGTGCAAAGCTCCAAAATGACGCAAGCCCTCGGAATTATTCAATGGTCATATTCTCTTTAAACCGTCGGCAACTCATCTTCCTTCAAGGATATCTTACTATTGTTTTTGGTTAATTTTTGGGTCAAATGTTTGGACAATGTAACGCACGGAAGGGTTTCGGTGCTTTAATTGTTGGCCTCTTGTGTCTGAACTCTTATTTTCGTTACTCTGATGGCTTTGTACTTTCAAAAAGCAAGATAACAATGTGCGTGAAAGACAGCAACATGGATCCATACAACGTGGTTGAAGGAAAGAAATGCGAGAAGAAGCTTGTAATTACGAAGGCTGTGTCAGCGGGAGAGGTATGATGATATATTTCCCTTCTCATTTTTTTTTTTTGCTTTCCTTACCTGTGAAGTACAATATCTCAACGTTGTCGAGAATGAATCACATGGTGAATGACTAAGTGGTTAAAGTAAAAGACCACAGAACAACCTTGTAGCTTGTTAGAATGATAGCCTTTTGAACTGGTAGTTATAACATGTAATATTTTGTCAAACAAAAATGTGGAAGGTAAATTTGAAAGAGATTTTGAGCTAACAGCTTTTTTCAGGAACATTTACTTTGGAGCTTTGTTAGGTTTATTGGCAGGTTTATTCTGCTATTTTGATAATGTATGTTTCCAGTGTCAACACTAGTCATATTCTTGATGATTCTTACCCAGCTCAGAACAGCTGTGATTTTGGGGACATTGTAGAATACCCTTTCACTAAGAGCCCATTTACAAGATGCAATTGTCACATATTACTGTTTGTCCTAGGGTATGTAATGGTATTTCAATGGATAAGCCCTGCTTTTTTATTTACTTATTAATTTAGCAATTTGTCTGGAAGATTATACTGAGTTAATTAGTTACATCAGAACAAACAATCACACACAAAAATCATGACGTGTAAATGGGCAATGATCATGCATGCTTATATCTACATCATTGTTGATACAATGGCAAGTGGAATATCTTGGCCATGAGTTTATATATAAAATGCTACCTTTTTAAACTATCCAATGAAGGACTTACCTGTATGGGCATCAGCATGTCTGTAGAGTTTTAATTTACAATTTGAAAAACTGTCTTTACAAATTGCAATTGACATTGGATGCTGATAATCGTAGTGTTCATACTCCAAGCCCCCTTTCTCCCAGTGTTCCATGTTTCCTAGTGAATAAAGTCATTAATTTTGTCTCTGCTAGTTATGAACTATTACTCATAGCAGCACTTCTTTTTGACTGTGATCAAACTTTATGTCCAACAACTCCTCACAGAGGCTGATGTAAGGGGAATCCACTCCTTAAGTGATATTACCATGACAGTCAGAAAAAGCTGGTATTCTTGATGAAAATATAATTCTTGTTGGAAAAAAGTTTGTGTTTTATAATTCCTTTTTAATGTTTGAGTGATATGTTTTTAGGGGATATCAAACTGTTTTAGGGTTAGCCCCAGCTAAACAACCTTGTCAGAGAAAATCAGCACTAGACTTGTATACTGCATGAACGCCCAAGTGACAATATTATCTGATTTTTTACTACTTGTAGAAGCCTACTGAAATGCTGTATGTCAATGTAAGCAAGGTTGAGGACGAAGTTGACAGGGAAGAAGCCAGGCTGTACAATCCTTTCATTATAACAATCACAAAGTCTCCAATGCATTTGATCTATCCTTATCATTTTGTTGGAGTAAGATATGGTCACAATTTGTATTTTTTCCCAAAAATTCTTCATGTGTAGCTACTTTGTTCCCAACCTGCACTTACTGCAGTTTTGGCAAGACTTTTTTTATTATTATTAAAGCATTTATTTCAACACGACAATATTTACAGCATAGCTGATATGGTCGTGCATGAATGATAAATATATAAGATAAGATTAATAGTCTATTACAAAGTTCAAATATTGCACTATGCTCTTAAAAAACCTTAATTGACAAATGTCACAAAAATCAAACTAATTTAAAAGACATCTTTTTAACTAAAAGCACTTAAATTATGTACTTAGGATAGACTAGAAAAATTTAGAAATTAATATAGAATAAACTATATTCTTTCAGTTCATTCTTTCTTACTTTAGACTGTAAACAACAAGCCATATGAGACATCCAAGCGAGAGTACTGGTGCCAGGATGGAGCTAAAACCAAAGATGCATCTGATTTCTCTTGCCCAGTTCAATTTGATAAAACAACAGGAGAAAGGATATGGGATAGCCAGGTATGTCTAACATAAAAGTCTGTAGAAGTTAACTTCATGGCACTTTGACAGGGTTTATTTTTGGAAATGACATCAGGGTTTGAAATAACATTCAGAAAATATGCCTCATTTTGTAGGCTATTTTTTGTAGGTCAAAATTTTTGCAGGCTGTTTCCCAAGCAGCAAAGTTACATTCTGGACATAGGCCCAAATAAAATGTAATGTAAACTAAAATTGCATTTATTTTGTAATGTATAAATTCTTTAATCTTTGGTCTTGGCAAAAGCAATTTCACCAATAACCCAAAGTTGAGTTATATTTTGAAATTAGAAATTTCCAGCAAGGTCCTAAAGCTGCCAGCTGCTATTTCAAACCCTGGACATAATTACTGAGTTTTGCATCTGGTTTTGAGGTGTGATATGTGCTCATTTTTGGTATGTTGTTTCTTTATAGGGATTTTGTTGCAGGTGTTCATTTCATGAAGATTTGTTTTCTTCGCAGGGAAACCGATACCACCGTGGTAACACAGTGTGTGGTAACCTTCTCCACATCCCAATTTTGCACTTTCTTTTTAAAAATAGAAAACGGCAAAGTGCTCACTGCATGAAATACAGTAAGCTTTGGTACAATGTTTATGAGATCAGTCAATACTCACTAATGTTCAAGATTTTTGTCAAAGCATACGACCTGGTGGAGGAAGAAAAAGATGGGAGAATTGATCGCAAATTGGTGGATGGTGGAAAGATTACTTTGAGTAACTACAAAAAATCTGGCCATGGAATACATGGAAGAGTGAGCAATACAGTACCTTCTACACTGCAGCAGATTAAGAGCAGGGCCAACTGGTGGGCCCCCATTTAGGAACTTCACATTTTATTTACATAACATAAACTCATTAAGAGGCAGGGCTCATCCCTTTGATGGGTAAAATTGTCTGGCATTAGCCAGGGGAAAATATTGAAGCGAGCCCTTGCCCCTTAATGGGTTAAAAACTAAAACATTGTATTTTTGATGTTTCACCAAATATTTGGTCACTAGCTCACCATAGCTAATGCAGGATGTGGTGAGCTGCTTTATCATGGAAGTGTGATGCATCATACACCTCATATGTTGTAGAGTGGCAGCCATGGCCTTTGGGCTGTTGAAAAGATACTTGAGTTCACACGCAGAGGTCAAAGTGCTTGAGTAATTGTATAAGTGACTGTAAAGGAAAAATAAATTACACTTGAGGACCCCCACAAAATTTGGCACAGTCCTGACCAGCTTTTACCTCCAAGGAAATACATTTTTAGGGTATATCAAAAAACATTATAGCATTTAACCTTGATATATTAATAATATATTATTGATGAAGGAAAATTTCAAGTGTCAGCATGCATTTTTAAGCCCCAACCAAGACCTGCTTTGAAAAATGCAACATTGGGCCCTCCAGCTGGGAATCAAACCCACAACCTCCTTGAATAATCTTTGAATAATTTTCAGTTTTCACCTTGAATAATTTCCTCCATGAATACACAATGGTGTAAACTTTACATTTTTAGGGGACTGGGTGCAAATAACCCACCCCACCCCCACCCAATTATATGGGCTGCTCGTTACATTCATAGTTAGTTCATTTAGGTATATTTGGGAAGGAAGGAGAGAATCCGAATGAGAAAATAAAGAGAGATTTTTGCTGTTGTATGTCATGTTAGGTTAATGTAGAAAGCAGTAAATAGCTTTGTCCGAGATATCTCCCATTGATAAGTGAAGTTGCCCAGCGTTAGCCAGAGTAAAAGTAAAAAGTCAGGCAACTACCGAAGAGTGTTGATGCCCTTCTAGCCAACGAAAACAAAACCTGTTAAATATTCATTTGTTAAAAATGCAGTGAAGTACTTCGGCCAAAATGTCAAAAGGTCGAAATCCTGACTCGGTCTTTTTTCTCTCCAGATATTGGCTACGTTGAACGGCAATTTTGAACCGGATACACAGTTCTACAGTTTAGCCGAAAAGTACTTGCTGATCCCGATGAAAGGAACTATCATTCATTGGGATAAACATCCCCAAACACGAGTAAGTTGGGGAACATAATAAACTTATGAGGAATTTAATCGTGGTAACGCAACTGCCCTCTTCCACTTATTGCACACATACAATGTCTTCGTTCTTCCTTAAATCTGTTATCCCCTCATGAAATTACTGAAGGCAAAAATGAACTGTCCTCAGCATGTATAGCATGACAAAGATATACGCCCAAATGCCCTCAAGAAATGGTTCTAGTTTGCTTGTTCAGCGTAGTTACTGATGCACGGAAGTCAGGAGAGCAGGAAGAAAGCGTAAGAGTTGCTTGAGGCGATAGGGGTACCCGTAGCTTTTTCAATGTGGTGGTGCACGTGTCTCTTACCACTGTGACTAGGATTCGATCCCGGCTCCGTGCAGTTATCTGGTTAAAGTTACCTTGGTCACGTGTGAGAAAAGTGTTGTCCAGTTTGACTCTACCAAGCATGGCAAGTTTTCTCCAGGTACCCCGGACCCATGAGGGGTGGCCCTTACTGGACCTCTCGGGAGAACAGCTCAGGTAACTGATAGGGTTATCCGGTATAAATAAAGACACTTCGAAGTTCGATTTCTACTTCCCAAGTGCATCCACAACTCCATTTAGCACAAGAAATATTTTAGAATTTCTTTTACAACATTGCATACTCCCAAGGACGATCGGCGAACAAGTTGCAACTTGCAGACTGATGATATTTTTTCCATACAAAGCCCTGAACCTTCGAATGCTTCTGATTGGTTAGTTGACATTAAAAACCTTTCCCGACTTAAAATAAGAAAAAGACTCCGAAAGGCACAGTAGCATCTTCTAGACCCAAGATATGAGTTAAAAAAACAAGACGAGAAAACGGTTCATTGTTCATTAGCTCATATCCTGGGTTAACAAGATGTCCCATTTCGGAGGTTTTTTTTTCTTCTTGTATTGGTTGACATTCCCGTGCTACTATTGGGAATATGACCACGCACAACAGCCTATCAGGAGTGTCCTTGCGTTAAATCCCGTGTTGTAATGAATTGTATTCAACGGTATTCAAAATTTGCCTCAACAAACAACATGTACTCACACACCTCAAAGTTATTAGGGGAATTTCTCTCTAACACGTTATTAGATTTATCTCCGCTTCGTCGCAATTTTTTACCGTAACCATCGAATAAACAGCACAGGATGACGATGTTGTACTCGTCTCGGTTATCTGACGTCCTTGACGTCAAACTAATGACAGATATATTCGTAACTCCAATTTTTGATGTCTGAGTCGAAACATTTAAACATATGTTCGTTATTTTTGCCAGAATGGTGCGCAGGATTACCTTATAGTCCCTCGATCGTACGTCGCCTTACACAACTCGTTGCAATCGTGTGATAAAATCGGCGTTAGTTTTACTGCCTTCCGGATGCAGGGAGGGCACGATGGTCAAGGGGTTGGCTGCAATCGTAAAATGGGATCGTAAGTTTTTTTTAATAACATGTACCTGTCTCCTTTCCACCTCCTCCCTCCCCTCCCTCCCCTCTTTACCATTCTCTTTCTCACTGTCCCTACTCTCTCATCCCTCTCTTTCTCTTTGTCTGTCTGTCTGTCTCTCTCAAGACGTTATTCTATTTCTGCGTATCCAATCTTGCCTCATCCCATGCCCCCCTAACCTATCCTGTCCTAACATTTTAGGTGTCTGGCTAATCAGATTAAAGATTTTTTTGAAGAGGATACGGTAAAATTTACAGAGGTTTTCTTAAAAAGCAGTTGGTTGTAATTGGTTAGCTGGACGTTGACGTCACATAGTTTTTAAAGTAAATTTCATGCTTTGAATTTTCTAACGCCTACGTATTAAAATGTCGAGTATCAAATGAAGCTCAAAAAACTGGTCACTTCCCACCGTACCTCATTCGAACAAACTGAGGTGCTTGGAGCAATTGAAGACCCCAGTTTTAAGTTTTTGTGAATCTAACAATAACGTCGGACTGATTCAATTGATTGGTTTACACTTCTAGTGACTTTATGATGTCGTCTTGTTTATCCAGAGACGCCGCAATCAGGGCAAACGCCCATTGTACTTCCCTGAGAAGTATGGAAAAGTAATTGGAACTCGAGAATTTGCCTCTTCGGGCGCATTTGCCCTCGTTTATCGGGTCACTCAGGTCGTCCAGAGTTTGGTTACGCTGGAAATCAGTGCAGATGATATTATTTTGATATACAACCGGTGGGTACAAGTTGGACGTTGCTATCAAACTCACAGGGATGGCGCAAGAGGGGGGGCAGAGGAGGCGACAGCCCCCCTGTCGATGAAAAATTAACAATTTGTTGCTTCGTGTCAAATCTAAAAATCGACTGTTTCTAGTCACTTGTTGCGATTACTCTTGAGAAAAATAACATATTTTTGACTTTCAAATAAGGAAATTATAAAGGGGGCGTGGTCCCGTCCCCTCCCCCTCTGGCTTAGCCCCTCCTGTCGGGGACGTTAGCCCCTGCGACGGGGAGTTCCTGGCCTTTAAGGGGGGAAGCTAGAATGTTAAATCAGCCTCCAAGGAATATTTTAAATCTTTTAAATATTTTATATTTTAAGACCAATTCCGGCATTAAGAATTGACAGTCCTTTTACACGGCACACACCAGTAAGGTGACGGAGTAGCCTTGTTTAATCCTTTTCAATTTCTTTAAATTCTGAATACGCAGTACTCTAATTTTGAAAATAATTCCCATCGGGGTTTTTTCTGCGAACATTTGGGAAAATTCAGGCGTGTATTTCCGCGGTAAGCTTGATTAGTAAATAGATCTTCAGTATACTTTTTGCTAAAATATTCTGCGCTTTGTTACAATAACAACGGTTACTAACCGCTCGGTTACACAAAAAACTTGTGCTCCAAGCTTTTGCCTTTTTTTCTTCCGCGGGAAATTGGTTCTGGTCATATATTCAAGTTTTTTTGGGGGTTTTTTTATATTCTTCCAGAGCAACAGGGATTATTGTGAAAGCTTTTGCGACCGACTTCGAATCGCTTTCCCGCGATGGTCGGCTCCACGTTGTCGCTCAAAATACTGGACTTGTTACCGCTGATTTTTATGTGAGTAAAACATGGGAAGACTGGCCATGACAACTTTATAATACGTTCTAGTTGAACAAGGGGATGGAACGGTGAAATAGAAGGAATGATTAAATCTTGAGGATAAAGCCGTGAAGAAGGTTAAACGAAAGGAAGGGACATGTATTTCAGAAAAGAGAGGAGGTAGATGGAATGTAGATTTAAATGAGAGACAAAGTTGGAATTAAAAGTAGCGGTGAGGAAGAATGGGGAGGAAGACGAGAATGCAAGTAAAACCGGGAGAAAAATTCGAAATTTTGAAAGGGAGTGAATGAAAGAAACAAACAAACAAAGAAAAATAGAAAGAAAGAGAGAATAAAAAGAAAAAAGATATTATTCACAGCCAGCATTAACGAAATAAAATAAAGATAAATATAAGAAGTGAAGAAGACAGAAGATTTGTGAGTGCAAAAGTGAATGACGGCAAACTGCTGTTAAACACAAATAACTCATTTGGTGTTGTTTGAAGGTAACGATCTCATACTGTTCTCGTGGGATATTGAGAGACCTTGAAAAGAAAGCAGCAATTAATCCCCAGAAGACACACATGTTCTCCTTGGACCTGAGAACCACCGTTCATGCATCAAGTAAACACATGTGCACTGGTGGGTGTTATAATTTATAATCAACTTGTTTCTTGAAGAGACCCTCTTCATGCACGCAACCCACAATGTCAGGATCCATGTCACCTTATGTGCTGTCAACGAAGGAGACAGAAACAACCTTTCTGAGCCGCGGTCTGGGATTGAAATCAGTGATTGTTACCTGACACTAATCATCAAGGGCCGGTTGTCCGAAGGACGATTGGCGCTAGTCCAAGACTACCAGATCATCTGTTCTTTCAGTTTTGTATATTTTGGTTGATGAGCCAAGTCAATATTTTACAGCATTGAACCTTTTCAATCCACGTTTATTATGTTAACCTAGATTTCAACTTTTGTCAGCATGCTAAGAAGTTGACCACAAAATTGTTACCAATCCAAGATTAAGGCAGTCGGCTTTTGAACAACAGGGCCTGGGATACTTCGATTTCATTGGCTGGAGAATATCAATCAACCATCACATAAAGGGTGTGGATTGTATGGACATATAACCTTAGCTAGCCGTAGGAGTTGCTGTACCTCATTGGTTGATAGGTTGGTGTATACCATGGTTCATCTGAACTATACGGGTTGTCCTTCTAGGGCAGCTTGTTCAAAGCACGATTAGCGCTAATCCACCATTGCCAGTTAACCTGTTGTTTTGGTTTTGTTTATTTTGGTTGAAAAATCTAGTTCAGATTTGACAGCTTGAAAGTTTGTTGTATACACGCAAAATCTATTAAAGAAAATTCCAATTTTTTTCTCAGCAGCATAATCGGAAAGTTGTCCACAAAATTTTCGCTAATCCTGCATTAAGCTAATCAACGGGGTCTTGTATTATGAGCGAGGTTCACGAGAGTGAGTTCACAATTTGAATAAACATTTTTATCATATTTAAGAAAGACGAAGGCTACGTGTAGTACTCATATATGGTTAACATGTTCAGTCTAATTGATAAATGTTATTCCTCTTTTTTTCTCTTATAGTTAAACTTTGGGACGCTCGACACAAGTTTTTGGACTCAGCGAACGTCTCTTTTGAAACAACCAAATCGTGTGTTTGTTTGCAGTCCTGTAATTGTGCGGTATGCCTACGTATTTCGGTTCCGTATTTTGAGATTTGTATCGTTGAGCCCCGTTCATACAACTGGTTTTTTTTTTACTTATTGTAACGACGGTCTTCGTAACGGAGTGGTATTAATCCTTCCTTAGCGAGGACATCGGGTGAAAGGAGCAATTCTTCTAGTCGTCTTCTTGATACTCTGTGAGCCAAGAAAAGATGTTGTGAAACAGATCATGAGTCACACCAAATTTAAATGTAGGAACAAGCTTCCGTGAGGACGTCAGAGTTAGCGAGACCTCTTTCAATTTCAATCCTGTCCCGAGATGTCTCCCCTTATTGAGTAAAATCTTCAGGCAGTAGCCGCAGGAAAATTACGGATACGGATCTAAAAGAGGAACGCACCGTCATTTGAATTAATTTGGTTCATCAGGATGGGTTGTCGGATATACAAATATCACTGGAGTCGGTTTGGTATTGTCATAAAACTGTGGTTTCAGTATTTAATAATTGTTAGTTTCCTGTAAAGTAAGCGGTTTGTTGGCGAAAGTGTGATAACGGTGATTGAAAAAGTGGCAGACGGCAGAATCGAAATATCGGAGGGCCGAGGTTAAATTTTTTTACGCCCAAAATATGAAAAGTTGTTTAATTTAATGTCTGCTAACGATCGAGAGCAAGAAAAACAAGTCCCTTTAATTATCAAATTTAATAGCTTTTGACGAATACAAACTTCGTTTGTCTGTTGGGTTATTAGAGAGAGACGACTTCCAGATGTGTGAGATTGTCACCCAGGATGACGAAAAGTGAATATTTAAACACTTAAGATCTTGGAATCTGATTCACAGCTTATGCAAAAAAACCTGTTGGAAAACAAATTTCATCTCTCTCGTCCAAATTTTAGGGGTGGCGAAATATACCAGGGCCACCCACTCTGAATTTCGGCGAGCCTCAGCCCTCCTGGCTTCTTGCTGTCCATGCCCTTGAATCAAAAGCTGACAGTAATCCATTCAAGAGCGGCAAAGGGGGGTGCTTACACAGTCGTTATGTTTTCAGTGTTCTGGGACTGCTGACAACGAACGTTGCATCATCAAAGGATACACAGGATCGCGCGAATACTACAAATTCTGGAACGTAAAGCTTCAGAAAAAGACGCTCAACAATCTGGCGAGGTTCTTTAAAAATCTGAACGCAAATCTCGATACAATCGTTTTCACGTTCACGAAGCCAACATTGGGCCACTTATTCCGCCTGTGGCTGTTCCTTTCCCTGCTTTTTGGATTATTTAAAGCACGCCTGGGAATCCAACCGGGTGGCACCCCAATCGCTTACTTTGGCTGGTGGTGGGATCAGCCTGTCGGAGAGGAAGTAGTGGTCGATGGAAATGGTCTCGAAGTAAAGGGGAAGTACAATAGAGATGGGGAACTTATACATCCGGAAACGTAAGTTTTTTCAAATATTATTTTAGTCTTAGTTTAGTTGTGTGATGACATCTCTGTGAGAGGAGTTGGAACTCTGAAATCTGAGATTTTCCAACACCTCCGCAAGACATTAGTGAGTAAATCGAATGGAAATGCGCCCTCGGGCATTGCGGTACATGTACTTTGACAGGCGTAGAAAACTCAGAAGGAGGAAAATCTCGAGTGTCTAGATATTTTTAAGACCCAACCGGGACCTGTTGCGAAAAATGCAACATTGGGCCATCTGGCTGGGAATCTTACCCGCGACCTCGCGAATCTAGTGCGATACTCTGCCAACTGAGGTACGGAGGCCGTTGCCGAAAGCATGGGCACGAGTTCAGTATATATAATGGTGGTAATGCCGATTAAGTGAAGGGTATATTCGATAGAACATTATGGCATTTACACTCGACCGCTAACTGTTAAGTTGATAATTTTAGAAGGAAGAAAATCTCGAGTGTCTGGGTCTTAAAAATATCCAGACACTCGAGATTTTCTTCCTTCTAAAATTGTCAACTTAATAGCGGTCGAGTGTAAATGCTATAATGTTCTAGAAAATTCAGCTTTTGTCTCGTGCTTTTGGCAGAGAGTAACGCAATTGTTCTCTAAACGATCTAATATACAGTATATTATAGTCCACATACTCATGTTTTGCTTCTGCTCCATTGCTTTTGTAGGGGGAAAGTGCTCAAAAGTGAAAAGTTGCTTTTATTTGTCGGCAACATATTCTTCTTCTTGCTACTGTTATGTATTCTTGGGGTTCGTGCTGCGAGGTTTTACAAAGAGCTTGAAAAAGAGGAGGTAAGGGACGCGAAAGAGCTACGAGATGGGCTGATTTCTAGGGCCCTGAGAAGGAAATGGTAGTGGAGGATAAGATGGGAAAAGTGAAATTCTAAGAGAAAGAGGAAAGTGAGGGAGAGCCAGAAAGAACAAAAAAAAAACATTGAGAAAGAATGACAGATAGGTAGATCAACAGACAGATGGACGGACTGAGATGGATGGACGGATAGACAAACCAATGGACAAACGGAAAGAATCAGATTTAGGAGAATAAAGAACAAGAGAAATCATGGTAAGTAAATGAAATGTGACAAAAGAAAGTGATAAAGCGGGGTCAGCACGGAAATGTAAATAGTTTGAGTGGCACTACTGACTTTGACAAACTTGATAAGACTTACAAATGCTGAAGAATAAAGAAAAAGAGGAAGAACAAGTGGCAGTGAGAGCAAGAAGAAGATTGAAGGAAAAGTGAACGTTAACAATATTTTTTCAACCTTCCGATTTTTCAGGTAACAGTGTCCATCTCTAGTGTAGCTCTGACGTCTACCACTGTGTACAGAAACTTTACAGAATTTCCAGACGCCGATAACTATTTCACAGTAAGTGAACTAAAAAAGTTATCTAGTTAAATATATTTTGGCAGAAGGATCATTAACGAAAAGTATGCGTACTGCAATATCCACAGATTTTTTAGCTTTGTAATTAAGCCTTTCGTCAATTAAGTAATTGAGGTATTTCTTCACAGAGCTTATCACAACTATCGCTGTTAACTTCATAGACTGAGAAATACTAACCACAAGACTGCGTGCTCAAACATAACTGACGCCCAACACTAAGTCATAAGTATTTCAGTTTATACTATGAGCTGCAACTAAGTTGGTCTCAGCAGAGATATAGTTAGGGTATTTCTTCGTGGGTCCAGCGTTACAGCTGAAGGAAAATAGATTACCTGGAGAAAACCTTAGGTGCTTTCAACAGCCCAACAAGGCAACAGTCTTCTTATATGTGACCAAGGTAACTTTAATCGGAAAACTGCACAAACATCAAACCCTAGTTACAGAGATGAGAAACGTGCTGCACTGGCATTGTGCTACCAACTTCTCCTTAATCATCATCATCCTGTGTTTCCGAGAATTAAACAGTTTCCAAGATGTGGCGTTGTGGTACTGCAGGACATTTATATCTTGTCTTTCTTTTCTTGTTTTCCAGAATCCTGGTACAAACTTTAGCCTTGCTGGTAAACTTCAACAAATTGAATCGGCCTATAGATTTGTCGTGGTGGACAATATGCAGGTGATACCTTATGCGCAGGTCTAACGCTGCAAAGATAGTTAAACCCAAAATTTGACACTAAAGCAGACATGTTAAGTTGATGTTACACTCGCGGTGATGCAATCTACATGTTGTCAGCGAAACAATTTAGTTGGCCCGAAGCTTCAAGACGATGTTCAACGGAATGATTTTCGATGACTGTTTGTAATGAAAACAAGTTTGCACGAAAGATTTACAGGTATTAATCTTCAATGCAACACCAGGGCCATTGCGTGATGAGGAACTGGTCCATCTATACGAGTAAGAAGCCGCGCCGAACCAAGTCTTGCCCCGCACACCTTTAAGGCTGTACCGCACTGCTTGGCTGAAGTTTAGGTCACAAACCGAATTGAGGCGAGCTGTACCGTGTCGATACATGCGCTACTCCGCTTCTTGATGAACATGTTTGGCGTCCTTCCCTTTACTTTTGGGAGGATTACAGGCAGAGAGCGGCCCGGCCGAGCTGATGAAATATGCCAGCACGGCTCGACACCTAGCACACACCTTATACACTAGGCCGTGGACGCAGCTTGCGTTAGGCTTGAACATTACTTTTCCAACTTTAATTTTCCTTCAGCAAGTCTGGTCTTATTTCTCTAGTACAAACGACCCTATTATTTGCATCATAAATCGTCGTCAAAAGACGTTCGGCGCAACATCGACTTGATGATCATTCTTCCTTGCCTTCTTCTGTTTCCAGGTAGTCGAGGTTGTGGACGACGCAATGTATTTGTTGACTCCGGCAGTTCCCTTCGATGCTGATGCATTCAGCAAATTATTTAACGAAGATGAGGCCCTCCAGGAAATCACACTCCAGCCTATGTACCTATGCCTCAATGAAGAACCCCCTACACTCGACTATTATTCTGACAACGAACAACCTGCTACACCTGGTGACAATTCGGGCGATGAACAAACATCTTCTCCACCTACACCAAGCTACTCGTTCAGTGAACCACCGCCCACACCACCTACTCCTGACTATCCAGCAAACGAATTACCTTCTCCGTGCGATAACTCCATTTACGAAAAACCCGTGGAATTCAATTAGTTGTAAATATCTCCGAACTTATTTATATAAAATGTTTAGAAAGGAGAGGTCCGAGTGATGAGTTTTACGGCGTTGAGTCCGTTTTTTTTTTGTCATTTGGTCCATTTGGCCATGGTGATCGGGGAATTATTTTCGCAGCTACTATGGTAGGGAGTCAGTAGTTATGGTTTTCTTTGGTGTTCGTTATGCAAGCGCAAGTGATTGCTTTACCGGGTTATTTTTTGAAACTGATAATCCGTACGTCACTTTATCCCACACTGAAATTGTGTTTAAATCGAGAGGTGTTTGGTTAGTAGGTATACTGATGTTTACCGCGATTAGGCGCTTGTGAGATACTTGTGGGGTTTTGAACTACAATCAGATTAGGGCGAACAGTTTATAGTTAAAAAGTCCGAATGCAATGGTTAAGTTATTCGAATATTGCTAAACTGCAAATTGCCCCAAACGTAAGGTAGTAACAACAGACTTAGAAATATGCTATTTGACTTAAGGCCCACCTCCTTTCGTTAAATTCCTTCCTTTCTCGGTTTCTGACATGATAATGCCGCTTTACTCTTTCAATATCAGGGTGGAATGAAAAACTTTCCTTCAGAGTATGTAAAATTCGTCACAAACTTACGCGCCATTAGAACTTTACTGTTTTGAGGAATGCAGGCAAAAATCTAACCGACTTTCTAAGCTACCCAACATTCATAAAAATAGCATTTCTCGTGTGCTAGATATGCCGTGCTCTTTTATATAAAACGTAACTATAAAAAAAGTGTCCCAAGTCTTAACATTCTTAGGAGTAACAGTCGGAACTGATTGTTTAACAAACTCGGAAGATTTTCTTCAAACTTTTTTTCTAAATTTGCGCTTGGAAAACAACAGGTTTGGTAACGTCGTCCATCAAATTCAGAGCATTTTTCTCGAACTGTTCTCAAATTCGCACTTGAAAAACAACTGGTCTGGATGGCGTCTGTGGATACACCAAGTCTGCTCCGTAGTAATTCATTCTTAAAGGACTGAAAAATGGAAGAAGTGAAACTCAGATTTTTATTGTTTGTACAGTGAATATACGGCTACAGTGGAACTATAAATTCACACCTTTAATACCAGAAAACCATTCCCGAAGGTAAAATTTTTGGGTTTTTTTTATGCTGTGTACACCGTCATCACCACATGTTTATCAAGAGATGTGATGTGAACAGGTTACATTGACATTACACATTTATGTGGGGTAGCAGAGGACTGAAATTTGTAGCGTTGAATAAGTACATTATTAAGCTAGGTTTGCCCAGCTGCTGTTATTTCACTGGCTAGTCTGACAGTTCTTAGTCAGAACAACCCACTGAAGTTTGTAATACTTGCCTGGGAATTCAAAACATGGATGGTTTACTGTGGTTAGCAAAGTGGCTTATAAGCTTTTAAATGTGAAGGCCACATCTCAAATCTTATTTTTTCAATTCACAATTTAAACTTTAGATCTGCTGATGTATCCCTGCAATGCAGTGGACAACTGATGGTGTATGTTTTCATTCTAGTTATGCTGTCACATTTAAAATATAGCTTTATATGAATGAGTGAATGGCAGGCAAATAGCTGTGTAATTTATGGTGGCTTATAAACTTCAGTTTAATTGCTGTTCATTGCCAGAAAATATTCTATCATTAATGCAACAATACATTTATATGATATTTAAATTCATGTTTAAATACATTCATTACCATAGGTATGCAATTATTTGCCTCCATATAAGGGCATTCCATAGTGCCAACAGACAACCATTAACACCATTCTACTTAACATTAGAGATAATAAAATTTCAATCATGCAAGAGAAATATCTTGCCTAATTGAAATTTTATTATTCCCAATGTATAGTAGAATGCTGTTTGTGGTCGTCTGTTGGCACTATAGAATGCCCGTTGATGCAAATGGTTGCATATCTACGCTTAGTGAATGTTGATTGAATAAAATGAACACCAAAAGGTGTAATGTGATAATAAGTGGATCACCAGTTTACAAAAATAATCCAAACAATGCACAAACTACAGTACCTTTCATCTGTTTTTGACATTTCTGAGGGTGTATCTGACATTTCTGAGGGTGTATTTGCTAAACCCAAGGTGCACTTCATTGCTTGACCTGCAGAAGATGCATTTGTGAGCTGGTTGTTGTAACTTGAACCCAGATGGAAACTGGTAAATTGGTGTAATTTATAAACAGGTTTATCAAAACAATATTTAACCTGCTTACCATCCAACATGCGGTTATGATATTTCTGGTATGCTATCTCAGCATGAACAGCTTTGGCAAAGATCACTTCAGCCACGCAGTTGTCCAATTTAACACTAGTCAAAGGTCCAACTGCACCAAAAAGTTCCTGAAAAACAAGAAACTTTCTCTTCATTTGATTGTCACAGAAATAAACTTCAATGTCCAACAATTAAAGTCTAATAGTAGACCACTAGTTTGTACTTACAGCAATGTCATCTTGGACCACACGTGGATGAAGATTGGTTACAACAATCTTTGTCAGGTTTGCGTGATTCTAAATCAAACCAAAACCTTGTGTTGTCATATGTTTTAGCAATATCATGGATAAAATTTGAAAGTAAACTTGGTTTTATCAGTGAAATAACCACCATTCCTAGAACTGGGCCAGCAAAATTGAATCAGCCACCCATAAAGATGGTTAGCACAAATAATATGAAACCTTTGTTTGAGACTCAAGGTCTCAGTCAGTTGGTCTTAATTTTGTTTCAAATTTCAAACCTACACCAGAATGAATCTTTAGCTTCAAGTATTAATCAGTAATTACTAATAATTAGAAATTAAATAGTAATTATTATGGGAAAAATAAACATACAGTATTATCATTTTGTAATTAATTAAACTCTACTGCTTACTCTAAAACTAACAACTTACAGTATCCTGTTGTTGTCTACCAGGTGAAGTTCTCACAATGGGGGTTTCTTTTGTGGTAAACGTTAAATTTGGTTTAGTTCTTAAATCATTATCTGATTGACTGAAAAAAGGTGATTGACTTCCTTTCAAATACAAATCATTCGTTAAAGTTCTCGTTGTCCTTGAAACAGAAGCTGAAGTCTCGTGTTTGTCGACAGTCTTAGTTGGTGTTACAACTTTTAAGGAATTTCTCGAGACAATTGTCTGTCGACAAAGTTCTGGTTGCTTTGTTGTGACACGAAGTGAGTTACTTGTCAGGGTAAGGGTACGACGTTTTTCTTTTGTTGACGACCCACTGTAAGTTACAGTCTTTCTTTTAGTAAGTAGATCGGCCAGTGGCATGAGTCGTCGAATCCTGCCTTTGGTACTGGCACTTGCAGCTTGGCTGGGCCTTCCCTGCATTGGATGTGAGAAAAAGAGCATTTTAAAACCACAAAAGCAATTATGTTTGAAATTTTAAGTGAACTTAAATCATGTTCAAGGGTATGATTTCGCAACATTACTTCCATTATTATGAAAAATGGAAACTAACGATCATCTGAAAGGAATGTATTCCTTTCCTCTGTACGAACAGATCTTCAGAGTAGTCAAATCTTTGAATGATTGCTTGGTAGTTGTAACCTGGGAATTTCAAGGAATCATCATAGCAGACTGAATTTAACTATATTGGTCACACTACTTTAGTCTTATTATTTTATAGTTTACGAGTGCTTTTAGCTAATCACTGTTACCTTTGATGCGACTTTTTCCCTCAGTACATCTCTTGCATCTCTAATTTTGACGTTCTTAGGTTTCCCATCAGAAAATCCTCTTTTTCCAAGTCTACTTTTAACATCGCTTGTCCTCGTGTGACCAACCATTTTGCTTGACGCCGTCACCCAGTGTAAACAGCTAAATATGGCGAATTAATGTCGGCTGAATGTCGACGGGTCGGTAAATAGCATTTTTCGTTACCACGAAAAACTTTATGGTTTTCTCCGAAAGAATGTGAAACACCATTTCGAGCAGTCATGTATTTTAAACTTAATCTAATTATTTTTATTCAGAAAAACAAAAAATTTCGTCTAAATTGTACTATAAAAACCCAAGTCGAAAGATTCAATACGAGTCCGTCATTTTGCAGAATATTTTGTCCGGTATTTATTGGGAAACATTCGATAAATTCCGGACTACAAAGATTGCCTGCTGAGTATTATCTGATTATTAGATAGATGGACGATATCTTTGTCAGGGAAATGTTCTTTCTACCAGCGTATGTGCCATTTGTGTGAACATTAGTTGCAAGTATTTGTCCGTTCAATGTCATCTGGGGCTCTTTCCTTCCGTGTCTGGCAAATGGAAATGTTCCTGGGAGAAACTTTCGCTCATATATCGGCCCGACCGAGGCAGTGTTTTTAAAATTTACGAGATATTTGCTTAGCTTTTTCGGGAAATAGTGAGATAATAAAACTTGAGAAGCCGAGGTGGATATGGATCCCGAGGATTCTATGAAACGATCAAATTTGTCGGTAAGATTAGTCGAAGTTTCTTTTGCTGTATGTCTGTTTCGTGGTGTTCTGTGGTTTGCTTATGTTGAAAATATTATATTTTGTCAAGTCATGGGGCTTCAAATTTTTCTGTGTTATTATTTTTAGTATAATGGCATATTGTATAACAAGTGAACATTTGGTTCTTCCACAACTTCGATTCTTTGCTGAAGACGTGAAAAGTCTCCATTTGATGTCAAACAACATCTGTCACATGATTACTACAGCTACATTGAGATACACTCTAATTAATGCCTTGCCAAATCTCACAACTAAAGTAATTTTAATGTTGGCAGTAATCTGTCCCAACTTCCTTTTTTTGAGACTTATTTCAATAAACAACTTATTGTTTTTCAAATCTTAGGCTTCAGTTGAAACAGCATTTGGTACAAGTTCCTTTGGATCAGTAACAACCGTGACTACAGGTATCATACTATGTACATCCTGTATATCTAATATCTTGTCCACATTTGAAAGAAAACATTCTACACGTTGTTAACTGTATAGAGTCACCAGCCAACCCCTGCGTAAGTGGGGAAAACGACTGCAAAATGACTGTTGTTTTTTGTTTTTGTTATTTAACACATCTAACAAGGTACAATTCACTTGCCAATAAATTAATACAACTGATACTTGTCAGTTTACTCCAAAAATGTGAAAAAAGTTCATTTTTTTTTTAAAAAAAACAAACAAGTTTATAGTGATGAATGCATGGTCCTCAACAGGCCATGCAGCTGCTACATCTGGCAGTCAAAAGCTGGTTTCATTTCAACTATATTATCACTGACTACTTACAAATATATTAATAATATAATCATGCTTGTAAATAGTATATTTATAAATTTGCAAGCTGGAATTACCATCTATCTTGATTTTAGTCCAAGTTTGTTGTAATTTTGCTACCAAAACTTTAGGTACAAGAACCAGAGGAAGAAGCTTTCAGGATGGGGATTTTCACTCTCCTCCTGGTTCTGAAAAGGTTGGTATCACAATCAATGAAACAAATGCTTTTCTACTGTTGTTGTTTGAGAGAATTTTATCTGTTTAGGTTTCTAGTTTTTAATGGTAAAGTGGATTGCCTTGATAAAGTGCATTGCATAGTGCCATTAACTAAGATACTGTTAATAAGTTTCTCTGTTTTTAGAGTTACAGTTGTTTTGTGTTTTATCAAAATGATGTTACTTTAAATCTTCTATACAAGTCTTTGTTGTAGTATTTTCAGCTTTATCTTCAGGCAGCCATTGGCTTTTGTGGCCAAGTAAAGATTCTGTCATTTGTCGCGATACCTACAGTAAATGTTTTTGTTTTCCGACCTGGAAACAAGAACATATATTTGAATGGCTTCACTAAATGGTTTTCTGAATGGTACTTACCTGGAAAAAAACCCTTGCATTAAAACCTCTGTTACATTCAAGGTTAAATTTGGCTTCACTTTTTAAATATAGAGCAGACATTCCTTCACTGAAGACTCTTTAAAGCATGCTCGGACACTTTCAAATGTCTCAGCTTGTTCCTTTCCTTCACTAAATAGTGTCACAGATGCTGATAGTAAGGTACAGTAATTGTTACAATTGCACATTACATGTGTGTCTATGTCATTATTTTTATTTATATAACATTACAGTATATTCACCCACAATATTTTAATAATAATTATTGCAATAATAGGAGATTGTTGTATTTGCTGGTGAGCCATCTGAGAAGTTGTTCTGCATGATCTGCTGTAAAGTTTTCCAGGATCCAGTTATTACATCCTGTGGGGTAAGTTGTCAATAATTTACATCAAACAATAAGTTTTAGGGTAGACTACCCTATCTATCTATGCAAAATAACATCTGTGGGATATCTTGCTATTTTTCCAGCACTATCAAACTTTGATTGTCCAAAGCATGGATAGTGCTTATTTCCCACCATATTTTATCTGGTGGATTGGCTCTCTGGGCTTTTTAAAACTGTGGTAATGGATGAACCAGGCAGGAATCTCAACTTTATTATAAAAATGAATGCCTACACAATCCATTTAGTCTGATAGATTGGTTCTCTGGGCTTTTCAAAACTTAGGTGATGGATGAACCAGGCAGAAATCTTGACTTTATTATAAAGATGAATGCCCAGCAAAAGCGGTTGTTCAGTTGTTATTCAGTGATGTTCACCCAGTCATAACATCGTATTATTAAGAGAACTAATTTCATTTTGTTTAAAGTCATGAAGATTGAATTTGTTCAGCTTTATTAGATATAGAAATTTTGAAACTTAAGTTCATTCTGTATTATTTATTTTGCAGCATACATTTTGCCGCAGCTGTGTTCTGTTACGAAAGATGGAATATTGTCCAGTTGATGACAGTAGCTTGGTTGTGGTTGTTTCTAATTTAGCTGTAAGTCAACATTTTTCATATAACTTTATGTGATAGTGATAAGTGCATCCTAATAGCAGTAGCTAACTGTGGGTTCAATTTTCCATATGGGAGACCTGTTTTGCTTGTGTGATGCAACAACTGCATGCAAACTATTCAAGAAGCATTTGCTTTAAATAAATGCAAAGAGTCATAATTACTTGCACTCCATTTGAAGTGCTGGTTATATATCACAAGAATACAGGAACATAACATTTTTAGAATGTTTGGAAGTCAAATAGATGTAGGATATACCTCCTGTAGTACTAAAATTTCTAAAATTCTGTGAGTGGTCTGTTTCTATATTCTGGTTGTAAAATCAGTTCCCAGAACCAACTGTAGATAGATTTAAAAATACGCCATCTGTGGGGGTCCTCTTCTTCTAGAACCAGCAGGACTCTGCACCAAACATAAATACCTCTTTTTGTTTACCACTAGAGTTCTGCAGATGGAACCAATGAATAGTGCTTTGTTACTGTTGAAATGATTTTGTTATACTACTTTGATTAATTTTTTTGAATATTAGGTGTTGGAACAGATAGGTGAGCTTCTTATTCACTGTAAATATGGATGTATGCCATGTGCAACTGAAGAGGGGAAACATGTAGTTAATGCTGCAGGTGATACATCTGACTGTTTTGTTTTATTTTCTGTAGTAAATAATGTGTGATAAGAATAGAGTTAGGTCTTGGAATGCAAATTCTGATTCAGTTAAAATAATTAATCATTTCCAGCATCAGGACTGTTCATACATGAAAAATTGTATGTGTCCTATACAGGATGCAAAGTGGTCCATTTAGACAAGTGCAAAGCCACATCTTATGGTACTGTAGATGTGGATTAGGAATTGTTTCTTATTCTTTTACTGTTTGTGCATGTGTTTTGCACCTTAAGTATGCAGGGTTCTATGAAAAGCACAACTTATTTCTATTTTTTAAAATGACCTGATCAACATCATAGCTGAGATTATCACCTCACTATGGCAGTTCTAGAAAGTGGAGGTCATACTACTTCAGTAAAAATCAATCTGATCTGTCTGATCCGAGATGTAACTCAGAGATAAATGTTTGGAAAACAATGGGTACAGTGTACAGCCAAGTTTTTGAAGTAAACTTGAAGGTGTTTGTTCTTGAAATTGAACAGTCCCTGGCCTTAATTTTATATGTCTTCTCAAACATGCAAACATTTTAAGAAAAAGTTGAGGTAAACTTTGGCTTGATTTATCCAAGTATTTTATTATGGTGTCAAAACACATCTCAGTTATGATTTCTCAAATTGCTTTCATCATGAATTGTTCCTTTGTTTGAAAGAGGCATCCCACTTGTGCTTACAGATGACACCTGATCTAAATTTTTGTTTTAAACCACCATATGTTTCTGCTTCTATTCTTTCAAGGTTGTCCTGTTACAGTAAAACTGAATTTAAGACAGTAAGTGTTTGTACAATACTTTACACTTCTGTGATCGTTGCCTGGTCAGGTTGAATTATTGTTTCATTGGAATATTTTATCTTTTGATAGTGAACATGAGCAAAATTGCCAGTATGCTCCAGTTCAGTGTCCAAACAATATCCTGTGCCCAGCAGTTTTAAAGATGGTAAGCAAGTAAACTTGGAGCCCTGTGATTCTGATTTAAATGATAATATAGGTGCAGATTTTAGGGCTTTCAATGTCACCACTCCCCAAGCAGTATCTGACCCTAAAGTAAACATGACTATTTGTAGCTCAACTATGACCAGATCATCCTCATGTTCTCACTCATTTTGGCTGACAGAAAATAAACAGTTAATCATATTTGATACCTCTCCTAATGATAACATATCCCATATGATAGCTTATCATAAAATAATTTGCTATATACGTGTTTTTATTATTTAGAATCTGGATGAGCACCTTCAACATTGTGAGCACATTAAATGCATGCATTTCAAATATGGGTGAGTTATCAAACAACCTATGGTGGTGATTGTGATGATGATGGTGGTGATGATGTTGATGATGGTGATGATGATGGTGGTGATTGTGATGATGATGATGTTGATGATGATGGTAGTGTTGATAATGATGGTAGTGGTGGTGGTGATGATAATGGTGATGATGATGGTGATGATGATGTTGATGATAATGATGGTGGTGTTGATAATGATGATGATGATGATGATGGTAGTGGTGGTGGTGATGATGATGGTGATGATGATGGTGATGATAATGATGGTGGTGTTGATAATGATGATGATGTTGATGATGATGTTGATGATGATGATGATGATGATAGTGGTGGTGATGATGATAATGTTGTTGATGATGATGATGATGTTGATGATGATAATGTTGATGATGATGTTGATCATGGTGGTGATGATGATGTTGATGATGATGATGATGATGTTGATGATGATGTTGATGATAATGATGGTGATGTTGATGATGATGATGATGATGATGATGATGGTAGTGGTGGTGGTGATGATAGTGATGCTCAAGATGATTGTGGTGATGATGGTGATACTGATGGTGATGATGGTGATGGTATTGGTGCTGATGATGATGTTGGTGATTGTGATGGTGATGATAATGGTGATGGTGATGATAATGGTGATGATTTTTAAGGATAATTGAGTAATTTACCGCCCAAAGTCTATCGGTATTCGAAAAATTTGCGGAAACCCAATATTAATTTGCTTATAAACTAAACCTTCGACCCTTTGGTTTGAGGTTTCATTGGAGCACTGGTGAAAAAATTTCTGTGCCAAGCCGTAATGAAATCCTGAGCTAACGAAACGAAAAGCTAAGAAAACACATATCAAAAGTGAAGTTCTAAATACATGTGCCAACTTTGATAGTTCTTTAGAAATATGTAATTTGTTCACTTGTGTTTTATAAATACTTTTGTCTTACTTTGGCTCTTTCCTGAAAAGCTCTTTCTCTGACAGGTGGAACATCCAGGTAACGTATTGTCTCTGTCCTCTTGATTTACAATCTGTTTTACAATTTTAGATGTCAGTTTGAAGGCACGGCAGGAGCGGTCAATGAACATCTGGAATCTTGCAAGTTTGAGTCCATGAAGGTAAGATATTTTAGGCTTATTTGCTCTATAGTGTTGGTGTGTAGACTGTAATTTAACCTATAATTTTTTTAACTGAAATTTCACGTGAGCTTGGCAATATCAATATCTTTCTACGATGATGATGTTTGAATGTACGCCTGAAGGATGTTTTTGAATGCTTCTCCGTCTGGTTGCACTTTTAGGAATTTTTACAACACTCTGCTGATCAAATCGAAGAATTGCAAAACGAATTGAAAAACAAGGATCAGGTTTGTCGGAAAATGATCGGAAAACAGTTTCGCAAATCGGAAGTTTTGTTGAGGCTAATTTATTAATTATTGTTCTCTTTTGTATTTGGATTTTAGGAGATAACTTTCCTTAGGTCCATGTTGATGAAAATGACTGAAAGAATGGACCGAGTGGAGAAAACAGTTGATATTCGACTGGGTAAGCAAATAAGAAATTAAAAAATAAAAAAGTGAATGACTAAACAAAAAACCTGCTGCGTGTCGGAAAAATCGGCATGGTGAGTGGCAGGTTCGAAGTGGAAAACAAATATACGGGCGGGCAGGAAGGAAGGAAGGAAAGAAGGCAGGCAGGCAGGCAGGCAGGCAGGCAGGCAGGCAGGCAGGCAGGCAGGCAGGCAGGCAGGCAGGCAGGCAGGCAGGCAGGCAGGCAGGCAGGCAGGCAGGCAGGCAGGCAGGAAGGAAGGAAGGAAGGAAGAAAGAAAGAAAGAAAGGCAGGGAGGCAGGCAGGCAGGCAGAAAGAAAGAAAGAAAGAAAGAAAGAAAGAAAGATAGAAAGATAGAAAGAAAGAAAGAAAGAAAGTAAGTAAGTAAGAAAGAAAGAAAGAAAGTAAGAAAGAAAGTAAGTAAGAAAATAAGAAAGTAAGAAAGAAAGAAAGTAAGAAAGAAAGGAAGGGAGAAAGTAAGAAAGAAAGAAAGAAAGAAAGAAAGGCAGGCTGGTAGACAGATGACCCGACTAACAAGCAGATCGGTGGACGGACGGACAGGCAGACAGATAGATACGAAAACAGACAAACAGACAGAAAGGCAAGCACCAGACGTGCTCAGACTATCAGGTAGGCAGACAGCAAGCGGATGGACGGCTAGGCAGGCAAGCAGATCAATCGACGGATGGACAAACAGACAGAAAGGCAAGGAGCAGACACGCACAGACGAACAGAAGTCAGGCAGCTAGTCAGACAGTTGCCCTGAACAAACAGACTTACATCAATACCTCAGATACTCAGACAGTCAGGGGGATCGGCACAAAAACTCTGACTTTCAGTTTTTAATTTTTTTAATCAGTGAGAATTTTTTCACAGATTTTCTTGACGAAGGTCACACAAAACTTTCCTCGGAAATTATGGAAACAAGAAGAGTTATGTCGAAGTTGAAGGTCAGCTGCAATCTTTAGTTAGTTTGTTTTATTTGCCTTTCTTATTTTTGCTTGAAATTTCCATACACTCAGCAGGTGCACCTAATGACGTCTTGTCAAACAAACTGGCATATTCTAAAATAAATGTTGAGCGGTTGAAAAGAACTGAAATGACAGGGTTGATTTACGACAGAGAAACAAAGCAAGGACGACGAAATTGTTGAGCTCAATTGCATTTAGTTGCTGATTTTATTCTTTCCTGTATTATTAGGATGATATATCTGATGTGGAAGTTCGATTATGGGGAGCTGGATGTGAGTAAATTAATACTTTACTAAACTTAAATCACTCAAAGCAATCCATGTACAGTAAAGTTTTGCAGCTTTATCTAGTCGAACGCAAAGTCAGATAACCCGTCTTGATCGATTCACTGGATGTGTAAATCAATAGCTGAAAAAGTAGAATAGCTTGAGTGGATCTGTTGCGGTATTTTAATTAAGGAAAAATGTTTCGATTTATTTAGCATTTGATATTTACCCGTTGTTCAAATGCCGAGGGACGTTTGTTGGACACCAGGTTAGTGAGACCATACATAAATTATATTAGTATAGGCAACATTTATGACGTGTGCTGTTGAGATTAGGTATACGTGAGTTTGTCAAAATCTGTTTCGTCAGAAACAAAGATACCCGGCATTGATTCTCGGTTGGCACTTGGCACCTACCGTCTATCTCCGTCCGTTAGTAATGCATATCATTTTCCCTTCTATTTTAAAATATAATTGGGTTTAAAGGTTTACGTTTTCCATGTAAAAAGTGCAAGACTTAAACCATCTGAAGTTAATTGTTTCACTGTGCGACAGTTGAGTAGCTCGTGTTTTTGACTATGGGCAACTGATGGAAAAAAGGTCAAAAAATATGCGCTATGTTAGTTTTTTCTTCTGTTTCTTCTGATCACTTTACATTTTTTTTAAAACGCCGTAAATGTTCGATTCAGCCTCCCTCTTGAATAAGCGTCGCAACTTCTACTCCAAAGAGTTTGTACTTATTTCAAACACTAAAAAATGACGATAAAAATTAGAGATGGTGTTTGACAAAAACAATGGATATTTTTCCTTAATCACTTTCCTACTAGTACTTTAAAAATTACGACAAAAAATTTAGATAATTTCGTCCTTTCTTGATTAATGTGCACATTTTTTGATAATTACCACACTAGAATGTTACATTCTTGAATGAGCCCCAGCATAAATTGAAAATTTAGATATTTCAACATTTTTATATTATTAGGGACCAGTATGGGCCTTGTGTGTGTCAAATGGTGAATGGTTGTACAGTGGGTCATCAGATAAAACCATCAAGGTAAGGAGATTAGCCCGAATTAGGTGGCTGTTGGTTTGGAAAGGTGAAGAAACGTTCTATAAATATTTCATAGTCGAAACAAGAAATCAGTGACAGTTGGAAGAATTTAGTCTCTACTTATGATATATCTTGATCAATTGTCTTTCACTGCGCTCTTTTCAGGTGTGGGATACTCAAACAACGTACAATTGCGTGAAAACAATGGAAGGACACGCGGGAATAGTTTTAACTCTCTGCTCTGACGGGTATGTGAAAGAGTCCGGTGTTAGTGCAGACTCAGTTATGTACTGTCCGTAAACTCAGTTAGGTCTACATCAGTAATCCACGTTATACGGGCAACATTGGCGTTTGATGTGCGCAGCGGAGTTTTCATTGGAAATCGCATAAAACACGACATTCGTATGTGTGTTATGGCTTCTCAGTAGAATCCCCAATTAAGACGAAATCGGGTTTAAGATTGTCGCAAGTTTGTGCTAATTAAGATCACATTTCCAAACATCATCTCAGTACTGTTTTCCTCATAAATTATGAATGAGTTTGAGAAAAGTTATCTAATTAGTGTACCTTGAATTGACTTGCAGGAAAAGGTTGTACAGTGGTTCATCCGACTGTACAATAAACGTAAGTAGACTTTCTTTATAGTTCATGTACCAACGTTTGCAGTTATTGCGAGTGCATAACGTAGAAGCCATGCATTCTCGTTTCAGTCTTTAACTTTGATAGGCGCGATGTCGCGTTGTTCACGCGTGCGTATTTGCATCGTGTTTCCACGTGAGTGTTGATGCTTCGTGCGCATAGTGTATTCAATTTGTGGCAATGTTAGCTTTATCTGGTCTTCTGTGTACGTTCTTATGAATTTAGTTCATTTTTGTGTAGGTTTGGGATTGCTCGACTCTGGAATTTGTTGACAAAATTCGAGGCCATGAGAACCCCGTATGTACCCTGGTGGTAAAGAAGAATATGTTGTTCAGCGGATCACTTAAGATGATAAAGGTACTATAACTTGGAGCCAACAGAGATGCAAATAAAAACGGACGACTGTGATCATAAAGTAGAAAAAATAAACCGAACATTGCCAATCTTGGAAATCGATATTCAAATAAACACGACAAAAGACACAGTAATCGTGGTAATATTTCGACTCAATTTCAGAGTCATTATCAAATTAAATAAAGAACGATAATGACTTGGTGAATAGTGATAACAATATCTTTGATTTGTGATAATAACATGTCTGAACCTTATTTTCGAAAGAAATTATGGATCGTTTTCTTTTTAAAGAAGTCTAAAGGTTTTTTTGATCTTGTATCAGCTTGTAAGTTTTCAAAGCAAGTCTAACCTAACCAGTGAGTCAGTGCTACACTTGACAGTTTCAAACCTGCTGTGACACTTACGAATTTTTCCAGACTAAAGCCATGCTATTTTAATTATCCGAAGGTCACATCCAGGATCAATGATTTAACAAAGTGTATTTGTCATTCTTACTGTTGATGTCCTGTAAATACTGTAAATAACGTCCCGCACAAAAAGGACGGCGACGTTGAGATCACTTTTGTCATGAATGAAAAAAATCACGTGGACGTTAGTGATTGGTGGCTTTGTTTCAAAAATATCACGTGGACGTCAGTGATTGGTGGCTTTGTTTTAAAAAACATTACGTGGACGTCAGTGATTGGTGGCTTTATTTTAAAACCCAAGCTTATCTTGTAACACCTTCATCTTTCTACTACATTTTTGCTGTTGGAATGTGATGCCGTGGAATGAATTCCCATGTAGCATTCGAATATTTTTACAATTTTCTGCAGGTTTGGGATATTGAGACCTTCAAACAAGTAAATGAGTTAACCGCTCTTAATCACTGGGTTCGAGCTCTGGTCGCGTCAGAGAATTATCTTTATAGTGGATCGTATCAGACGATTAAGGTAATGACCATGGCATGTGTAGATGAAAAATGGCTTTTCTGGACATGAGGGAGTTTAGGAGTTAATTGAGGGTTCAGTGTGATAAGTCGTTTGAACTGTTATTAGGCACCTTGCCTCTTAACAAATAATGAATGGAGTATTTTTGTTTTGGTAACGCCAACATTTGTGATACTCCACCGCAAGGAGACTTCGCAGTTCATTACTAGATAAATGTTAATAACTTGAGGCGTTATTAATTATAAGTCATACCATGCCATGATGGAAAGTAGTCATTAAATGTCTCTGCTTAAACAAAAAGAATCTGAGGTTAGCCATTTACGACAATAATATGAGTCAACAAATGATAGTGGTGCTGGCTATTTATATTTCTATAAGAGTCGTAGTACTACGTCTGTGGACTTACTCAAAGAAGCACTCTTTTCTCCATTCTTTTAGATTTGGGATTTGGACACTCTAGAGTGTGTTCATGTGTTGGAAGCTTCGGGTGGCAGTGTTTATTCGCTGGCCGTAACTAAAGAACACATTATTTGCGGGACATATGAGAATTCAATTTTGGTGAGGACATTGAGTGTCTGGTGTTTTATTAATTTCAAGAAAGAAATGTAACGCGATTTACGGGAATTTCAATCGTAAATGCTATATCATGAGGGTGCAGCTAAGTTCGCTGATAAATACGGTGTTTTTATGCGGCTTGTTTGTCGCGAGTGCGACCCGATTTGAAGAGCTAAGGGAGAAATAGGAAGAAGGAAAGAAGAAAACAACAGAATGTTTTGTGGGGAGCAAAGGAAAACAGTAAATGAGAAGAAATGTAGAGAAATTTTCGTTTAAGAAAAGAAGAAGAAAAGGAGTTACTGAAACGGTAGTCAAAGATACGGACGAAGAACGGAGTAAAATGGATAATGGGGATTTTATGAATGGCGTGACGTGGATTGAGATGGGCCACAGTGGTATAGAATGAAAGAAGAGTGAGAATGGCAGGAGACGCCTAGAGAAGAAAAGATGAGGAAAAGAAAGAAAAAATTTATCCATAGCCATTATTTTTATTTCAATTTTTTTTTTATTTTCTCTCTAGGTTTGGGACGTGAACACGTACAAACATCTGACAACTTTAAACGGTAAAAGATGAGTTTTGTTACGAGTTTAAGTGACTGTGCCCGCTTGATGGGATCAAAAACTTCTTTCTGAATATACTGTTCATCTTTAGGACACGTGGGAACGGTTTACGCTCTTACTGTTTTGAGCACTCCTGGACAGACAAGACTGTTCAGTGCGTCATACGATCGATCATTAAGGGTAAGCAGTTTAATATAAAACCGTGACTCATTAAAAGCTTTTGGTGGGCTGTCAATGTTTATTACCGCTTCTTGTGAGTTTCAATTAGACTTGAGGTCTCCGCGTTAGATAATTTGTCGCTCAATTTAAGTAATTCCGTTGTCTTTGGTTCTCTCTTTCCTAAGGTGTGGAATTTGGAAAGTTTGGCATGTGTTCAAACACTTTTGCGTCACCAAGGAAGTGTATCGGCCCTGGCGGTCTCAAGAGGAAGAATATTTTCAGGAGCTTTGGATAGTACCGTGAAGGTATTGTTCCCGAGAAAATGATAATGATGGTGAATGCTGAGGGCAAGCTGTGGCTGCCTGAAGAACTGCACGAGAGATGGAGAGTTACCTGCAATGTGCTGAATATTTGGTTACGCTGCGAATCAAAGAAAAGTTGTTGATTTTGGTCAAAGATGGGCCTTGTATTGATACGTTCAGTTCCTCGGGAATTTTTTAATGACTCTCTATTTTTCTTAGGTTTGGCAGTGCTAACAATACGAAAAGATCCGGATGCAAAGTCTTGGGCTCCAACAGACGCACGTGTCGAAGGAAATACAGTATAATCCCGTGAAGCTCGAATAACCAAAACGCATTATTAGGCAACATGGACGCCCAGACACCCGAAAATCGGCTGCAGTTGGCCATGTAAAAAAACTTGAAAAGTTTTGGACATCATAACCTCTGACTCCAAGACAGTAACATTTCTCCAGACTATGGTTTGCATTTTTAACGAACTTGCAGATTTTCGCAGTCGGACATGTCGGGAGCGTCGAAAAGAACTTCCAACATGTCGACTATTGTACTTAGTTTTTTTAATATACGAAGCTTCAAAACAGAACGGTTTTATAGAACGGTAACCTGTTTCACGTCGGAGTAGTCTGTCAATTACCTTACAATAAGTTATGATCAGTTCATGGACGCCATTATATGCTCGAAATGGAGTCTTATTCCATTGATCCCGACCTGGCCGTCAGAACAATAAAATTTTTTCTCGTGAGAAATTAAGATAATTCTTATCAAGAATATGTTAAAAACGTTCTACCGTTCTAAGGTTGGAATTTAGTTCAAGGCGTCCATGCAAAACAAAAAATTTCCTTATATTTTGATATGAACATTTTATTGAGTCAATTTCCTAGGGGCTGATCACGTCGAAGAATTTCAACCCGGACTTAAATTTTCTTCTGGTAATCACACGACAACTTCCAGTTAGCGACTTCGTTGTAAGCTCCGGCAGAAGTTCTCCATGTAACTATAGCCTGATGTCAGGCTACTAAATCCAATGATTTGGCAAATACTTTTTAATGCCTTGAGATTGTACTCTGGAAAATGTTTATATAAAGAAGAATGAAACATGCTAAGAGGTACTTGAATCAGGTTTGTTTTTCTTCAAATCAACTCGGAAATCTTCCCGCCAAAACTAGCCAGTCTGTACGAAAAACTTATTGCATGGCTTGGCAGCCAATCAGTGTGCGTTATTTTGCGTACAGACTGGATAGCGAGCCCAGCCATATAATATATATATATATATATTGTGTATATATATACACATATATATATATATATATATATATACACACAATACAATCAGTTTCTATATTGACTTTTTGTAGTGTGCTCAATATCTTGTAAGATAGAGCAGATAAATGAAATGAATAAGCTCAAAATTCTGGGTTGTTACTCAGAATTTGAGCTTATTCATTTCATATATATATACACGTATACATATACATACCTTGCATGAGACTTAAAAGTCCGTATACCTTCTTATTAAACCGACTTCCTGGGTTTATTGTAGTGAATAAGTTCATCGTTCCGATCTCAAAGATGTAAAATGTTGGAATTGTCAATTTTATTGTACTTACAAATTAATAATAAACTTTAGAAATAATAAACCAGCAAAAAGTATTTTGTTTCTGCAAGCTTATTTTTTTGACTTGACCATGCACGCGTGTAACTCGAAATTTCTCGTCGAGGAGGGCTAAGTAGTTTAGTGGTAAATATCAGCTTCATTTTACGCCTTTTCTGGCACTTTTTTTTTTTTTTACATTTGTGGCTCCATTTCCAACTCGTTTAAGCTGCTGTGATCATGGTTAACTAGGAACAATTGTTGTACAAAGAGGGGCAATAGTAATGGAACGAACATGAGAAGGATATTTCAGATTTCACACAGTCGAGTGGCTCGATGTCTGAAAGCGTGCTGCAATGCAATAATTTTTGTTTTGAGCGTATCGTGATTTGCTAGAGTGACGACGCATTTTTAGATGGTGCTGCAACTGTAATACGTAAACAAGGTGCAGTCAAGCCGGGACTAGGTAGTGCAATTGCCAAAGCATTGACGTAAAACTTTGTCCAGCCGTCGTACCTCTCGTCACTCCAATCCTAAAACTAGTTCAAACACCAATCCTAACCTATAGGTCTACAATGGGCAGGTCATAAGACGAAGAAGCAGTTAAAACATCCAGATCTAGTAATAAAGAGATTTATAAGAGATTTGCATAAGGTCAACCATAAATAGTGGAAAAAAATCTGTGAAACAAAAACTTGTAGTATCAATAACTATAATGATAATAATTCAGGATAATATTTTTCCAATTCTGAGAACTCTCCCCAGTCTACCCGCAATTATTCGGTTTCCGATCAAATCCCATCATGCGTTACGGCAAGTTGTTGATTCCATCATGTCGCTGACGAGGTAAGCATAGTGTTGTAGTAAAGGTTTTTCAACTGGTTAGGTTGTAAGTTAAGCAGTCTTCATCGATTAATTGCGTCTTTTATATAGTTTGTTACCGGCGCCGGCCCATCGGCCATATCAAGAAGCCACTGATAACGACATAGAAAGAGCTTACAATAAGGTTTGGAAATGTACCTTTTTACTGTCTCTGACTTTCTTCTTGGTATATACAATTCCATTATTCAATATTTCTGTAATTTTGTGTTGATGTAGTTAACGACCGTTTCCGTTACGAGGAAGGAGCCCCCTCCGTATGGACAGAGGAGGAATTGGGTTCCACGAACCCAAGAGGTAATTTTTTTCTTCATAAGGATCTAACGGTGTAGTTTTCTAAAAACACCTCCAAAACTATACACTGTCATAAACCAAGATATTATTTGAAAGGAATGACTTTGGAAATGAAGCAGAGTCACTGTTTTCCATATCAGTCAAATTCATTTAGACTGTATCTTATCAACAGGTAGTTTTTCAACGAACCTTCTTCCCTTGCCATAATTAGTGCATTTTTGCCGTGTAAGCTCCTAATAATCGACAGGCCACTGTGAGGCCAACCATCTTGTTTTATCGGGCCAGTCAACATTACCATACATTACCCAGTAATGTCATTTCAAATATGACCATGAAAGTCAAAATATGGTCTAAGGTCTCTATGTAGTGTAGACCATATTTATTTGGAGGAGAATAAAATCTTTATTTTGTTCAGCTGAATGATTAGTTATTTTGAATTGCATTTAATACCATTGGTAATATTCAATATTACCCTC
This sequence comes from Heliopora coerulea, assembly GCA_030142905.1. Taxonomy (NCBI): domain Eukaryota; kingdom Metazoa; phylum Cnidaria; class Anthozoa; order Scleralcyonacea; family Helioporidae; genus Heliopora; species Heliopora coerulea. Next base: position 275,289 of record JASJOG010000034.1, on the reverse strand, counting down.
CTCCAAAAATGCAGGATACCCCTGACTCTAGGTAAGATGTAAGGAATGGGTTACCCCAGCCTCTTGCAAAGCCAAGTCAATCTGAAATGTAAAAACTGAAGAATTAAAACAATGCAAATTCAAGGTAAATTTATAAAAAGGTATCATATTTACTTTCTATAAAAAACAGAAATGGACCATCAAGCAACCATTAGAGCTCTGGCTAGCACTTACTTGTTTTAAAAAACATGGTAATATTGTCACTGTTACTCATTAACATTACGTTTTATACTTAATATGTAGGACTTTGGAGATGGTGGGGCATTTCCAGAAATTCATGTTGCCCAATTTCCCTTAGATATGGGCAAAAACAGGAAGGTAATATGATGTTATAAATGTCTTGTTTTGTAAGATTCATCATTTTTATAATAGTCCACTTGCAAGGGACAATAATCCTTAAACTTTGTTCTAGTTGTGTGTTTTAGGGCCTACATACATGATACAACAGTTGTATACAATTGTTCATAATAATGGGTACACAATCTTGTCTGAAAGGTACAATTCCTGCTCCGAAAGGCTTGTTAATAAAGCAATACATCATGAAGGTGCTTGTGACTTAATTCACTGCATCAGAATGAACAATTGTATATGACAGTTGCATTGTGTACATGGACCTTTAGGTATATTCTGTCTTGAATCTCCATCAAATGAAAGATTTTTTTTTGTAAATAAATGAATAATTGGGAGTTTGTAATGTCAGATTCCTTCAAGATACTGAAGTAAAAGTTTACTGAGTTCATGAAAGTCATGGATATTTTATTAAATTAAAGGGTTACAGGGTTGTTAAGATAGTGCCAGAAAATGTTTTTTCACCAGTCAAGATGTATTAAAGATATCTGATTTGTACTGTAATTTTGAATTTGATTTATAAAGTTATTCACTTTGATTTTCTAATGCTTGGTTTCATACTAAATCTTAACAATCACTCATTATAGGCTATGTCTACTGCTGTTCCTGTGAAGTTAGACAATCAAGGAAGGGTGAAGTATGATGCACTTGTTAGACAGGGACACTCAAAAGACAGAGTAAGTTGAGCTTTACAAGATTAGAAAGGCTGAACAATATTTATTACTATACTTTACCTAATGGCAGGCACAGAAAGAGGCAAACTAAGAAAATATGATGTTCAGTCCATTATCCATTGCTATTCCAGTAGGAATCATTCCTTGCTTTTAAATACACTAATAATTTGCTTCTCACACTACTATAAACTCTCTCTTTTAGGTGGTACACTCACGTTTTCAGGATTTGATTCCAGCTCAAGTCAGTAAAGATGATGATCCTGAGCTAGAGAGACCTGATGAAGAGGAAATAGCAGAGGTATGTAAATTTCATGGAATTATAAATGCTTGTATTAAGAGCAGTTCCCTAAAAGCCTAAATACCAATTTTCTGTGAGACATTAGTAATTCTAAGCTGCTTACTGGTATGTGGATAATTTATATAAAAGAGAGTAAATGAAAGTGAACAAATTGGCAGAATTAATTTTGGAGTGGAAGGATCCTGATGATTTACCCTAATTTTTGACCTAACTTTCCAGTGTGGAAACTAAATGTGAAATTTTATTTCCATAGCAAAATTTTACCTTCGGAAAAGTACAGAATATGTTTTCTTTGCCACAACTAAAAAACTGAGAGCAATAATAAGGTTTTTCTTCACCTGAAATACAGAATGTCTTGCTTTTAAAACATGATTGACCATAAGTGAATATAGTATTGCTATTTTCAAGTTTGATGATCAGAAAGTTGATGTCTGGTGGACTGCAATTCACTTGCATTGTTGATATTGTGCCCAGGCTACCTCTGTCCAGCATCCAAGGTGGCTGATGAAAGAGCTACTCTACATAAAAGAACATTTTTGGCTTTCAAAAATAAAAATATAAAATAACTCTTTAGTAGCACATTTTGGGACTTTCATTTGTTTTGGCTCTTTCAACACAAAAAAAAATTACTTTGCAAATTACCTCGGAGTTACTTGCCAGACTGGGGAAGCAATATTGGTTTATTTGCATTTTTTGATTCCCAGTGAAAGATTTTATCCTCCAGTGGTGAACAGGTGAGTGTTAGTGTTAAGCCATGGATCCCACATCCTTAATCTACCCTACAGTACCATCTTGTTTATTACCTTTCACTACCCAATGGTGTGGATTACTGACCAGTTTGTGACCAGGATTGTTGGAAATTACCATGTTTCTGGCAAGAACTTTTGAATATCAGTCTTACATCTGTATTTCTTTTAGGTCACTGAGAAGACTCGTTTAGCTTTGGAAAAAGAAGTTGCAACAAAGGTAGCCGCTGCTCAGCCGACCCATGTCCCCCAGAAGCAAGGAGGTGCTCAGTATATACGTTACACCCCATCACAACAAGGTTTAGCATTCAACTCTGGTGCAAAACAACGTGTCATCCGTATGGTTGAAGCACAGAAAGATCCCATGGAACCTCCGAGATTTAAGTATGGCAGGCAGAGCTTACACATAATGAACAGAATTATAAATCTTGTTGTAAAAGTGTTTTGTCTGCTTTACTTACACCAATTTGTTCTTATGTTGGCGTAGAACAAACAAGAAAATTCCACGTGGTCCACCATCTCCTCCTGCCCCAGTCATGCACTCTCCCAACAGAAAGGTAATTTTAACAGCAATGCAACATGAATCACATGTCTCATTTACATGCCATTTCCCAAGAATTAACAGCAAAAAAAAAATAATCTCCTACTTTGCAGTTTAAAGTTGTAACACTGCAACAAACAAATAGTAACTTTTATAGTTTAAAGTCAACTTTAAACATCATGAATTCTTCCAAAAACTCTATCAGCAAGCTCATAGAACTGATCGGGAAGGAATGCTGCTATATAACTAGTTTCCAGGTTATTTATTGCAAAGGTGAATAATCTTTTTTTTGAAGAGAACTCTGTTCTTTATTAAATAGATGGTCATTGTTTGACTTGAGGAAGTGTTGTCCCCAAGTCAAATACTCTCCCTGGCTCTCACTTCTTTTATTTTGTTCTGGCCTCTCTTGAACAGTTTATAGCTAACAACACTTCAAGTGGGAATGTTGATTCTGTATTGCCTGAGAGCAATTATTAGGGTCAAACTACAAGCACTCAAGTGTTGAACATTAATTCATTTGCATGTTTATTGCTTTTAAAGGTAACTGTAAAAGAACAGCAAGACTGGAAAATACCACCGTGTATTTCCAACTGGAAAAATGCCAAGGTAATTATCTTTTATTCTGCAGTGGTCACCATGCGGCAAAGGTGCCAGATAAGTTAAAACGTGAGAGTGTCACTGGACAAGTTAAAAATAAATAGTTAAACTTGGGAAAATTGAAGATGGGGAAATGCCAAAGTTAGTGACAAAGTACTCGTTCCAAACCTTGTTTGTGGAGTTACTTCCTCTGATATTGTCTCGAGTTCTAACAATTAAAAGATCGAAGGCGTTTTGCAGTGGGTCGTCGGCAACTGTTGAAACGACACTCATATCGTGAACAAGTTGAATGACTGGTCCGTGTTTTTTTTCACTTCAAAATTTTTTAGGGCTACACCATACCATTAGACAAAAGGCTGGCAGCTGACGGACGTGGCTTGCAAGATCCTCACATCAATGATAAATTTGCAAAATTGGCAGAGGCTTTGTACATTGCAGATAGAAAGGTATGAAGACGATAATTCACCTGGTCAGTTGTAGGGTTTGAGCTTCACAAGTACACAATGATTAATAGTGGGCAATCCTATATTTTAGCGTCGGATTGGATTTGGGAAATAAAATAGCGTCGGATTCATTTTAATAGCGCTGGATTCATTTTAAAGGGTTAGGGTTTCGGTTAGGTTAGGTTAGGGTTAAGAGTATTTGTTTTAATCCGGCGCTCTTCATGAAATGAATCCGACGCTCTTCATGAAATGAATCCGACGCTATTTTATTTCCCAAATCCAATCCGACTCTAAAATACAGGATTACCTAATAGTGTACATCAGTATGGACGGCCACATGCCCAAGGACTTTTCTCAATTAGTGTACGAGGTTGGTGTGTAAGTAATTCAGCCATAGGTGTGCGAACATAGCTATAATTTTAATAATTTTCTTATATCATAGTTTTCATAACAAACAATTTTTATAATTTACCTGAGTGTTATGTCATAACTACCAGGATTATGATTTTCATAAAGTTACGTGTGATGAAAATATCGAGAAGAGAATTTTTCAAAATAGCAAAATTAGTGTTTTTATGAAATGCTTTAATGAATTACAATTTCACAAGGCATAATAATGTTTTAAAACACAAGCTTTGCTTAAAACAAACATTCAGGCTCGTGAAGCGGTGGAAATGCGTGCTCAGTTGGAAAAGAAGGTAGCTCAGAGGGAAAAAGAAAAGCAAGAAGAAAAACTCCGAAAACTGGCTCAAAAAGCACGAGAAGCAAGGGCGGGAATCCAAAATGTTTCAGGTTCGTGTACCTTGAAGTTGTTCAATATCAATTTCTGAGGATTACGGCGTGGTAAGATTAGTGCTCTCTGAGGTTGTAAATATTTTGAACAAGTAGACAAATGAACGAATCACCAAACACACACTTTCTCAATTACAACTCGGATTTCTAAAAGATTCTTGTTGATCGATCTTGTTCTTGGTCAGTATCGTGATTATGATTCAAAGTGTCATTCAGTTGGCCACGATGTTTGTTTAATTTAACAATACCTATTAAAAAGTTTGGACGTGGCAAGTGAAATGGCTTGTAGTTATTAAGGAGAGCTTGTCAAGGTGTTTGGCTTTTACGGTAGATTTAGCTCATTTAAAACTGTATTCTTCGACATTTTAAGACTTGAATTCCCCCGCGGTTTGTTGTTGCTAAGTTTCTGATGTTCTTTGGCAGAGAAATCACATGACGAAAGAGAACGAGACCAGCTTCGTTATGAGAGGCACAAGGAACGTGAAAAAGAACGAAGGATTTCCAGAGCCGCACCAGATAAGAGGTAAGTTTTCTCTAGTAGACCAGGAATGATTCACAAATTTCTGTCAAGTAAAAACCTATTATCTTACTGAATACGAGAGAACTCCAGTTCTAATATGAAAATGACAGCCCAGCTCAAAATTTGAATTGTACATCCACATCATGATATGTTTTTAAAATTTTTGAGCTGCACTCTCATCTTCATAATACTTCCACGTTTTCTGCTCGGAAAGTCAATCGCTACAATTTGAACCTCGGTTTTGCAAAGCAGAGATTCAAACGCAATTTCGCATTCAGTTATTTCAGATAATGTTCTTAATCGACAGCACTGAGGTCAATTTTTGGCACCCTACGACATGTTTTAATAACTTGTAATTTTAAGAGGGAAGATGCCATATCCCTCATTGCAAATTAAGAAAAAGAAACTCACTTGTCCTTCAGTTGTTATGATCGATCGTGTTATCAGCTTTCTTGAGTTTTGTTCTTGCTTACATGATATGCACGACAGAATTTTAAAGATTAAAAAGAATCACAACAATCACACTAAATTTTGTAACAACAGTAGCTGATGATCACCGGGATATTTTTAAAGCGACTATAACATTCAGAACTCTGGATTGGCAATCGAAGATTTATGGTAAATCAATTTATTAACCTTCAATGCAATTTTTTTTATATTTGTACTTTATTCTTTATTTTTTGGGGGGTTTCTTCTGTCATTTGTTCGTTTGTCCAAGAACGACATTGGTCGACACTAGGTGTTAAATGGGTCGAAGTACGAGAACACTAAGTTTTACGATCTTCAATTGTATGACCATTGATCATCTTTTTCTCTTACGGAAGTTTTTGTTTTTTTATTCTTAAAAGTTACCGAAACTGCTGAGCAATATTTAAATAATGAACAAAAAATGTTCAATAAAATGATGCTCTCCTCTGTTTCTGCTTTCTAACAACTTTCATTACTTGAATATCTGGTAGGTCGAAACTTCAGCGAGATAGGGACAGAGATGTTACTGAGAAAATTGCTTTGGGGATGGCTGGGGGTTCTCAGTCACAAGAAGCTTTGTATGACCAGCGGTTATTCAACCAAAACAAAGTAAGTTCTTAAGGCACAGTGGAACGCTTGTCGAGCGGAAGCTCGTTATCGAAGCGAAAATTTTTATAGACAGACGTATAATAATAATAATAATAATAATAATAATAATAATAATAATAATAATAATAATAATAATAATAATAATAATAATAATAATAATAGTAGTTCTTTGCACAGATGGTCTAAATCACCTAAAGGTGCTTTTCAGTAGAGCTCTGTAGTTCTAAATAATAAAATACCAAAGTTGAAATAATATGAGCAAGTAAAACAAATACACAATAGAGATAAAATAAGCAATCAAAATGAAACAAGATAACTTATGGAATCTACTGAAAATCGCTCTTTTGAAGTGTAATAAAGTAGGTAGGTTCCTAATATCATTTGGTGAAACGTTCCAATCAGTTAACAAAACTGTTAATAGATCTTAGAAATCCTTTATCTGTATCCCTTTCTGTGCTTCTATCATTTTGTTTTTATTGGTGGGAAAATATTGCTTCCAAAGTTTCACGCCGAGGTAAGGCATTCGCTCAAAGTCTCAAAGACTTCTTTGACAGTTTTGGCTTCTTACACCTTGTTCAATACTCCCTACGTAGCATTCTAGTTTTCTGTCATCCACCAAAAGCTGCACGCTTTTGTTATAAGCAATAAAGTCCATAATGCACATAAATTGTGGCAAAAAAATTCTTAATTTTCATTACTTACTTCTGGAGACGATTTGCATTGTGTAACCGTTATCGAGAGTTGAATTTAAACAAAGTTTACTTAATCAGAGTTCTACTCAGGGTCATCTGAGTGCCGGGCATCTGCAGGTCCGGGGTCATACCTCTCCAACAACTTTTGAAATTTTGGTTGAAGAAAGAAGAAAGTGGATTTTGTATTTCACCGAATTATCGGTAGCTAATAGTGGGTGCATTGTGGTGCTAAATTTTACCGAATTATGGTCAATAATGTTGGTTAAGTAAAAATAAATCACTAGACTTTTTCTTGTCACATATTTGATGCTTTTTGAGTGCCGGGCACCAGCACCGCCCACCATGGGTAAAACCCTGCGTAATTTAAAGAGCGTTATTACTATTTTTATTAGTAGAACTATTATGTTTTAAAAGCCTTAAATACTTCTAGGTGTTATCACGAGATAGAACGTTTCAAAGATATATTGAACTTTATTTTTCAGGGTATTGGATCTGGCTTTGGTGAAGATGACGCATACAATGTGTATGACAAGCCTTGGAGAGATTCAGGAAGTACGGCGAATGCAGTTTATAGACCCTCGCGGACTAATGACAAGGACATTTATGGCGATGATCTCGACAAACTGATGAACACTGAGAGGTAAGACAAAACTGAGTAATGTGTGAATGAATTTAATTTTATTTTTTAATGATTTATGCCAACTGCAGTATTATTTTGAACATGGGGATTGTGAAATGAAATTTAGTGCGATGACGCTGAACAGAATCTGCAAATTCACAATGCGGATAAGCATTTTTGAGGAGGATAAAACATAATGTGGTTAGTTGAAAAAAAATTGTTGGCTTGAGAAAAGAAAGTAAATTAAGATAATTGATCTGCGGATTATTACGTCGACGGTGACAATTGCAATATGGGTTCTGATTACCGTTCAGTCTAATTTAATTACAATGGACTTAACATTTTCCTATCCAAGTTTCCTTTTTCCGGGTATGGGTAATCAGTAGGCAAATTTTCAATTTGCAATGTGCACTTGTGAAGTCCTTTCCTGGAGTTTAAATCAGGAGATGTCCCGGTATTTCCTTCAACAACCTCATGACCTTGGTAGACATTTCTCGACGCTTTAACCTCCCTCCCAGAAATATTGGTTGCGCCTTTAACATCTAGACACCCTTGATATTATTATATTTCACTTACGTAAATCATTTCTTGTCCCAAGGGACCGTTTACGGGGATATAAACCCCCCCCCAAAAAAAAACCGGAAGTGTTTTAAAGTAATTTTTATTTGACTGGCGACGTTTCTGTTCCTATTTTTGTATTTTGTAGTCCAAGCGCTATTTTGTCTCTATATTCTTTTCTTCGTATTCTGAGTTATTTTAACCAACCTAGGTTTCAACCTGATAAAGAATTTGCTGGTACAGATCGTAACATGCGCCGAGATGGCCCAGTGCAGTTTGAAAGAGATGAGGAAGATCCATTTGGTCTTGATAAGTTTCTTACTGAAGCCAAAAGGGCGGGAAAACGGACCGCGGATGAACCCAGGACTGCCAGGTAAGATAGCGGAAGAGGTTTCCATTTTCACGTTTGTAACGGTCAAGCTGCGGTAAATTTCAAGAAGAGACGTAGTAGGTTATAGATTTTCCTGGCGGAAAACGTAATCGAAGAATAAAAGTTAGAGTCCAGCTCAAAATTCTAAAGTGCAACATGTTAAGATGAAATTTCAGTTTAATTCTCTAATGTTTCGTCGCTATTCGTGCAACATCTTCAGAGATAACAGGTGTCAAATTCGATCTACATATAAAACTATTGACAAGTCAGAATAATTTTATAGGTCAAATTTGACATCTGTAATCTATTGCTCTGAAGATGTTGCACGAATCGCGAATTAACATGTTGCACTTTAGAATTACGAGCTGGGCTCTAATCTTTCGAAAAGACATAGTAATTGTGGGAAAGAAATAGCTCCGATCATGTTTAGAAAGGCAATCTGGATTTTATACGCGAGAGGTTTCATTTCTTATCCTTTCCATTGCAGAGACGCTGACAGTCGTACTAAACGAAGCAAGCGTTGATCTTGCTAACCCAAACTGCCAATTTTTGGCCGAGTATTTTCAGTCAGAGTGCACGTTTAATTTGCTCTTACAAGACAACCCTGCGAAAAACATCGTACCCAGAGTTGCTGGTGTTTTATTCCAAAGGGAAAGGAAGACAATTCATAAAAGTGATCATTACAGTGTCAATGGTAAAAGTACATTAATAACATGGGTAGTGATGACATTTCATAGTTGGCATTGGTTGTGGAAGATGTTTAACGACCATACAGTCGCTCCAGGTTTTATTCAAGACCGTATTCCTCAATATTAACGCCCTACTCCGAATTGAGGTTCCATTGAAATTTTCCTCCATTTTCAAATACATGAAAAAGTTTACTCAGCGCTCGAAAACACTTGAAATACCGTACAAAATGTTTTCACCTAACATCATACTTTCCTTAGGTTGTTATCATAGACATAGGGAACTGACTTTGACTTAGTATTGCGCAATTCTTGTGTTTTACTGTAAAAATTTTACTTCAATTTAATACCGATATGGGCAATGCTTTTTACACCCTCCATGAGATGGCGGCCTCGAACTAGGACGTTCTGGGTATGAAAAATATCGTAATACTTAAGGAAAGATTTCATGAGATAAGAAGACGCTGACCTCACAGCGACATTAGGCGACGATTAAACAATTTTCATCCATGATACTTATACTTATCTGTGTCCTTACCCAAACTCTAACCTTAACCCTGATCCTACATAAGTTTTTAACAGTCGGTTCCCCTCATTACGTCAGCTGAATACAGCTACCAGAATACTTTGCGTTTTTTCATTTTCATGCAAACTTTGAATTCCCAAAGCGAATGGCAGGACTATTGCTCCGATTAACACTACAAACAGTATTTTGAAAGGCATTCTGGTAGTTGTATTCAGCAGATGTATGTGGGGAACTGGCCATTGAATCTGAAATTGGATTTTGTTCGAAATGTTATTGAGGCCAGCGAAATAAAATTTCCCATTCGTATTACAATGTCTCGTACCCAGGCTGTCGCGATACGAACCGCTTACCGGTAAGAATCGTGATTGATCATGAAATTTTTTTCAAGCTTTCTTCCCGTCGTTCGGTCGGGAATTAAAATGTACAATTCTGACACTTGTCCCGGTTTCTTACTGAAGTGTTTGTGACACTAGAAAATCTACTCTCACTCAACACATGACTACATTTCATGTGGCCGAGTATGGTTAATATTGCAACGAATATTCGCTGAGTTTAGGGCCTGTTATAATGTGAAACCAAACTACCCTGCAAGATGAGGCGCCTGAAAGTGATTCCAGTCCACGAATGCTCCTTGCAGTTATCATGCTTGCCAAAGTGAGCATGTAATGACGGTATGGTGAGTGGTCAGTAACGAAGGGTTGACATTGGCGAAACGGCTGACTGCTCGCCAGAACCGATTATCTCGGCTTGGCTGCTTACTCTTCTCATAAACAGGCTCTGTGAAGAGGAATAAGTTAATGCTTTATATGTTTACTTGTTAAAAATTCTGGGCACTTGTTTGAACGCCAGTTCTATATAAATTTCTGGTTGAAGACCTATATGTACTTCCTTGGCATTCAAAGGGTTATGAACTGAAAGGACCGGCTGGAAATGAATCAATACAGGGCTGCCTCTCGACTGAACATGAAAAAACTTGAACTTTATTTTCAAGGACTTTTTCCGGTACGTTCAAATAGAATATATTTTCCTTTTTGTGACGACGATGTGAAGTCGACAATTTTAGCACAACTATCCACAAACTAAAACTTTCAAACACGACATAACACTTCATTACACATACACCCATAATTTGAAATCAGGAGTTTTTAAGGGTTAAGCTGTTGATGGTGTTACTGGCACAAATTTTCAAGGACGTTGCTGATTTTCAAATACTATCCAAGCGTGGATTTTTCTTATAAACTCAACTACTTGGAGGGTTTTTCAAGGACCGTGGAACTCATTTAAGACATCACTTGAACTAACATTAAAGCTGCCATGTCATTGTACGTGAATGATACGTTTTTAGTTAGGGAAAAATTGCACGATGAGGTTTTTAATCCTGAAGCTTACCGTTTGGGTTACCAGTACCACAGGTGCTTTGTTTTTTATAATATACGTGATTTTTCAAAATGAAGATAAATTTTCATTTTGAAAATATTGCACTTTGGCAACGAAAGGTCAGTAGACTCTCCTTCAAATATGTGTCTTCTGATTGTTCCTTGCATTTTTGACTGGCAAGCGTGATGGCTTCCGGTCTGCAAAATTTGAGCTTTTACATTCGACTACACTTTAGAGCTCTTTGAAAAACACAACCCTGCAAATTAATCCCAAATTGAAGTCGAAACAACGTGATTATCTACACTAACATCCAAATCGTTTTCGGAAATTTCTGGGAAAATAAAATGCTGTTGGAAATTACGAGTGCGAACAGCCACGCAACGTAGTGAGGCCTGGTAATCAATTTGTCAATTCTAGTCTACTCTGGGGGGAATCCGCTAAGTTACAAGGAGGGGTTTTTCACGTATGGGTGGAACGAAAGGCAGCTTTCGCGTAACCTGAAATTGTAATTTATACAAAGAAATGCCGACTCGTGCGGTATTGTGTCTATGGTGGTATACCTAAAAAAAGATGATCACAATACTATAGCTATGACGTCGAGTGAAGACGTCCTGTCGTTCACTCGATGTTTTCATTGCTAAGTTTCATACATAATCACGAGTAAAGGTTCACGTTTATCTAAACATGGCCCTCCATTTAATTTCGATACCTGCAACCAAAATAAAGCCGCGAACAGTCAAACAAATGGCGCTACATTGACGTTGCTCCTGACCAAAATTTGTCATTCGAATGTCGCGGGATTGGGTCAAAACGGTCCTTGCACTTAGGGTTTTTTACTAAAAAGCTTATCAGTTTGTTGAATTTTATTTAACATTCAACATGCAATCCCAAAAAAAAAAAATTTTCGTCCCTTTAGAGAAAGTCCCCCTAATAATCGTGCAGCGAATTAAAACTATGAATAAAGAACTGATTCACGCTTCTTTACTAAACCTTGTGGAAAGTAGTGGTAAAGGAGCATGCATGTATGTGTCTAAATGTATAGTCCAAAGTATCGCTGATGTCCCAACACCGTTGTTAATGTTAACGAGGATTTTTCGAATGTGTTTGGCTACTTCAGTTTACTTAGTTTGGTAAATGTAAACATTGCAACCATTCCAGCAACTGTTCCAATTAGCATCGCTCCTACCCAGGAATTCAAAAACTTTTTCGTTCGTTGTAACGGTGTGGCGGAGCTGCTGATTGGACGTGGAGCGTCTACCATGTCTGTCGGGAGCTTCCCCTGAGTAAGACAAAAAGGGAAGTTGTTAAGCCACGAACATCATCACAAAGCTTCCGTGACCTTCATAAGAATCCTATTTCATATTATCTGACCTCATCGCCAGTTCGTTGGTTTGTTCTTTTTTTTTGGAAAAAAACCTTTTTTGCATCGCCTGACTTGACAAAATGTCTTTACGCTAAGGCGAGGTTTGATGGAAATGATATCATCGTTGGCTCAGTTTCTTTTGTTCCCGAGAGGTTTCTAACTAACTTATAAACCTCAAAGATATTCATGACCTTTCTACCGAAATTTCATCATTTCTATACGTTCGTCGGGCAAGTTAAATACTTCTTTCGAAACTTCACCAACGATGATATAAGTCGGTTATATACCTTGACCTCGGAGTTCAAGTGATATATCAACCTTCGAACTTTGCCCCCGGGTTGATATACCGCTTAAACACCGGTATATAACCTTTACTTATCAATCGGGCTAATTGAACTTCGTAATATTTTTTCGGTATTCGACTTGGTGGAAACCAGACTTCGGTTAAAGCCATACAAAACTGCCGAAGGTCTACGATATGATGGAGAAAAGAAGACTCCAATGTTTTCCCTGCAAGAGGGCCGTCGCTTGAGACTTCCCTGACCATTTCGGCTTTTAATTCTTACTTTAGTGGAAACAAACTAACCATAACACTATGAATGCAATGATTGACCGCCGACAATGCTACTTACGAACTGGAGAAGTTGTCCAACTTTTTGTATCTTTAACTTTATTACTTCTCCAGCGTTACGAAATGCATCAACAGCTTCCGCATGTTTTATATCAACTAAACTAAAATCGTTAATCTGAAAAAGAAAGAAAAAATTGTATTTGGTAACTTTGCAAGGTCCATAATTCGCTTAATCCAAATTAAAATTTTTGACCAACAAATACGTGAACATGACGATAGTGTTTTAAAACTTTTTAAAACACAACTAGGTGAACAGGTGGAAGTAACTATTTTGAAGCAGAAAAAGTAAAGTGGAAATGTTTTCAAATTATCTCGAAGCAGTGTTGGAAGTGCGTGAAAGATACGTCTCACACAGAACAATGAAGGCTGAGAACGAAACGTAACTAATCACCGCGTTGAGTAACATCTCATAAACGTTTCGCAGGGAAACATCTCACAACTACGTTACATTGGGTTTCCGAACGTAATGGTTCACGTCGGTATCTTATCACGTTTTGCCTTCGAGATAACAAAACGGCTGAAAACGACCGGTTACGTCCCATAATATGAAGTATGACTTCTGGCGTGACATAACCTCATGCAAAGCAACGTACCTCTTCAGCACTAAAAACCATAACCAGCTGATAATTTTAAGAAGTAAAGAATAAAACATAATCCGAAAGACATCATCTTGTTGGCTTGATATTCAAGTGATGAAACAAGACAAGACAGAGAAAAAGTTGCGGTGATACTTTGACTCTATTACAAAGTCATTGTCAAACCAACTGGTAAGCATATGTCTTGTCTTGTTTCATAACTTGAATATCAAGAGATGATAGATGAACGATCGTCAAGCTCCATCCCCAGTAATATGATTTCTGAGCCCCAGGCGGGGATCGAACCCGCACCCTTCTGATGACCGGTGAGACGCTCTAACCATTGAGCTACCAAGACTCAGATGGCGAGCTAAGGTGCAAATTCGATATATACAGGGTGTCCCCCAAAAAACGAAAACTATTGAAATCACCAATAACAATTTGTTAGAATTTGAATGCCTTAGCACTCTGTTGGTCCCCACGAGTGCATAAATGATTGATATAAGTAATTTTATACATAATGAAGCTGTCTAAAACAGTAAAATGTTGTTAGTACGCAGCGTTTATTTATGTGAGTTTTATGGTGCGTGAACACAATGGAATCAGATTGTATTCATGATCAACATGTGCTTATTGTGCTGTTTCAGGCTTTTGGGAAGGAAAAGTATGTGCATTAAAACAAAACAGTTTTTATTTACAATATTTACAATTTACAACTATGGATACAATCAAGCACCGTGACCTTCGACATGTCCCCCTTCTCTTGCAACACAAAGCATTGTTCGCCTGTGCATATCACTCACTGCCCGTCGAATGAAGGCAGGCTGCTCTCGTAAGGCATTGAACTCTCTGACGATCCTCTGACGTAACTCGTTAATATTTTGCGGTGGAGTTGCAAATACTTTATCTTTAACATATCCCCTAAATTTTAATACGTGCACCTTGTCCATATTTTACGCATCATTACGTTCAGCTTTTTCGTAGGGCATTCAAATTTTAACAATAAGTGATTTCAATAGTTTTCGGTTTTTTTTGGGACACCCTGTATATGTGCGACCTAAGCGGAAGACACTACATATTAATAATGATATAGATGAGATTTATATGTTGGAAGTATGAGACCTTGGAAATATCGTGAGATGATAGATCGTCAAGCTCTATCCTCAAGCTAACAAGATGAACGTTTTTCGGATTATGTTTTATTCTTCACTTCTTCATTACTGTCTGACATTCTGATGTCTCGCGTCATGACGTAACATCGTTACTATCCCGTTACTATTCCGATAATTTTATAACGACGTTGTAACAGTATCACAAAAATTCACGTCGCGTCTTTTCGCATGCTTTTTCCGACTTTATTTTTCTTCAGTTACACTCATTTTCTTATTTTTTTTCATCTAACTTTTTCAATAACCATTAATAATTCGTTCTTAAATGTGATAAAAACACGCTTAGGTTCCTCTTCCTCATTCTTTCAATAATCTTAAAGTATTCCATCCAAATACTTAACCAAGGTTGGTCTGTTTCAGGAGTTAATAACTTGGGGGGGAGAGAGGGTTTTGCTTCCCAAATTTCTTCATTACTTCACATAATCATTTTCACTGAAGAAACTGAAAAAAACAATGATTATGTTTGCTTGTAATGGTAAAATAATGCTATTGCTGGGGAATGAACTGTGTTTAACCAATGAGGTAATATTGTTTAAAATCCCTTCACCAACATCTAAACAGTTCTATTTATTTACTGTCAACTTTGTATCCAACTGTAACAGATGATAAAGAGAATTTTACTTCTGTTGCACAAGTTCTTTACCACCTGCAAAAAATAACACTTGATAGAAACTGTTTAGTGGCCATCTTGGACATGCAATTGAGAGCTTGGCCAACAGACAATAGCCAAGTCATTGCTGCATGAGTTACACCATAGCACTGCCTCCATATAAATTAAGCCGTGCAGAATTGAGATAATTCAAACTTTGTGAGACCCATGATCATTCCTCTTAAATCAGAGATTATGAATGATGTCCAAAGCCAGCAATGCTTGATGGCTTACCCTGGTAGAGACATAGGTTGGCATTCAGATTGACAAAACCAAATGGCAACCACAGTTCTTATGGCTGCATAATTTTTTTTGGTTCCCTGACATTGTGATTATTCTTGCAAAACAGACCTTTAAAATTCGATCACCAATGTGTAATTTTCCACTTTCTTGGGCAGGTCCACCATCACTGATTGATGAAATATACACGCCATTATTACTGACACACTCAGTTGAATCTGTACCTCCAACAATGTTTAAACCAAATCCTCCCCCTATAATTATTAATATATAGGTCAAAGTTCATCAAGAATGATCACATGTGACTTACTGAGAGGGTTCTAAACCTGGGACCTAACTTACTACATGGTGATCTGTTTAATGAGAGCTTCTTTACAACCAAGACTCAAAGGTTTGAATCATGGTTAAAATTTTTTTTGTGTACAAATTATTGCACATGTTATTCATCAGATGCATGTGATTCAAACTTGTACAAAAGTTCACCTTCACAGGCCTTTTATGAAGTACAATTATCTTGTAAAAATTTAATCATGATGTGTTTTCTTTGTTCCCATTGTGACAAATGATTGGTCATGTAAACATGGTAAGAAACAAATTAATGTGTGTGATCTTTTGTATGCATTATTCTTTCCATGCATATGTATACAATGGCATGTATCAAAAGAAAGAGACTTCTTAGGGTTTTGGCCACTTAATATTGGGTTTTTACATCCTATCCACCCTCCCATGGGAATTCTGATGTAGGAGAGTCATTAAACTTGACATATGTTAGAATGACAACTCTAAAATATCAATCATTGATATAAAAATGAAGCTGCAAATAGTGAACATAGAACTTCTTTTTGATATCAGGTTTAGGTCCCTGCTTGGTCAACTGGCTTAGGGCATGAAACTGACAGCAGAAAGGTCTTAATATCTTCCATGATTGACTTGACTTATGACCTGGAGTCAAAGTTCCAATAGTACATTCATGTAGAGTTTATAGCACTATAAGCTGAACTGACTCTCAAACTCCACAATGTAAAGAGGGCTTGATATGCTATGGCCTTTTGCCTCTCCACACGTAGTGGATTAGTAATTCTGGTTGTACAAAAACGTACTGGGTCAGGATTGGAAAATCAAGTCTAATTATGCTTAGCCTAAGCACCAGGTATTGTTTTATGTAATAATTTGAATGTTTTTTTCATTCAAAGAAACTTAAAAGTGCATGATAAAGAAATAACTGTACACAATATATATAAAGGAAAGCACTTATTCTAATGAGCGATTATTACTGCCAGGCGAAAGTTTAATATATATATAAAAAGGCATATAAAGACACTTCATTCTGGATCTTTCGCTCAAAATTTCAGCAACCACTCTCTTGTACGGCCACAACTAACTTGATTTTCAAACTAAAACGCATTTTATAGCACAAGTTGTTTTACATAAGCCTAACGCCTAGCTAGTTCAACTATATACACATGTACATTCACTGCAAGCTGTAGTAAATACAATATGGCAAATGAGACCACAGTTCTTCTCTAAACACCATAGTTATGAAAAAGGTTTATGATATTTATCAGTGTACCTTTCAGACTGAATTAGCAACTATTTGATAATCGAGTTTTATAATCAGTTCTATTTTTCTTCTATTAAACGCAAACCGCAATTACGTTGCCTAAGGCTACTACAGTTAATAATGCTTTACACCGTACCACTTTTTCGACGAAGTTCAACGTCGAGTTCTGTCCCCGGTTCATGGACATTTTGCTCAGTTTCCTCCACACTGAACATTTCCTTTTACTCGAGCTTTTCTTAAAACGTCAAAGCAAGTAGCTGGGATATCTCGTTCAATATATTTCCACACAATTACGACAGACCGAAGATCTCCATTCCAAAGAATACGAATGCAAATTCAATACATTACATTTGAGATTAAACCAAGTTTTTCGTCGTTCCTGTCAAATTTATTAACCACTAGAAGTTAAAAAAAATTTTTTTGTAGTTATTAATTGAAATATCGCTTTTAGAAACGTATTAACCATGGTGAATGGTTATACTGGATAGTTCTGAAAAGTACTGTAGGAAACTTTGCAGAATAAGAATGGTAAAAAAGTTTGTGACCTAGAATTTGTGTAGAATTTAACCTAGAATTTGTAATAAATACTAGCCAACAAAATTGAATAAATTTTTTGGAACATTTTGAACTTGGGAGTGCACGAAGTATCAAATAAAGTCAGTCAAAAAAGTCAAAGAAAATTCCTAGAATTTATAAGGATAAAATTTCATAAACACTTATCCAAATGATCTATGACGCAATTCTGTGCCCACGCCAGCCCACCATCTTTGTTTTCTCCAGCAAGGAAGTGACACGGACAGAAGAGAGTCACCTTTTGCTTTTTAATTCATCCGGAAGGTGATATTTTATACTGATTGGGGCCACCTTATTGACAACAGAACTTGGTATTTTAATCGAGGGTCTTTTTGGAAAAGAATAGTGAATCGAGGACGCCTTGAAAGTAATATTTGTGGCTGTATTAATTAAGCTTTGCGTGAACAAAAATAGCAAATGCGTTGTTGCTAAACTTGGTGAATTGATCTTTGGATTCTGTGTTGTTTTATTCAATACGGGCTATCGTTCAGGTGTTTCTCGATACTGTTCAGTTTGTTAAAGCCTCTAGTTTACTTCATCTCAAAGTCTGGCGTTATGAAAATGTATTGTCAAAGAAGCCTTTTTAGGATTATTGTCTCTCTTGCCTTGGTGACTTTTTATTTGCCAGCCTGTCTGTCAAAAGGTTCGTATATTTTTTAAAATTTTAGAGGTGTTTAACCACCACTAACTAGTCTTTCATGACTTCTATATTTGCATGGTTGTCAAGCCTGAAAATATGGCCACTTTATGTTGATAAA
The DNA here is from genome assembly GCA_030142905.1 of Heliopora coerulea. Taxonomy (NCBI): domain Eukaryota; kingdom Metazoa; phylum Cnidaria; class Anthozoa; order Scleralcyonacea; family Helioporidae; genus Heliopora; species Heliopora coerulea. The sequence goes on along the minus strand of JASJOG010000034.1, from coordinate 256,867 downwards.
ACAGCAAATGATTTAACATCAAAAAAGGTTGACAAACATCCACGTCTTTAGAACGTTAACATATGAACTTGAGTGTTAAGTTAGTAAAAGCGTCTGTTTTTCATTTTTATATAGCTGGCAATTGTTCCCTACTACATGGAAAGGCTGTGCCGTTGGATTCCACTACTGGTTATGGAGATACCAATATGTACACATTTACTTGCGACGATGGATATGTGTTAGATGGAGTACGTCGAGGATTGTGTTTAGAGTTTACAAAACCACATTGCAGGTGTAAGTAGATATTTTATCACTGTTCATCAATCCAGTAAATAAAGCAAACGTGTGAAAAAACAAAAAAAAAACTGGTTTGAGTGCTGCCAAAGATATGTAAGCCCATAAGCTAGTACTGGGACATATGTTGTATTGGAGCAAAATATATATTGACTTAAGTATTGACTGATGGATTCATGACCCATCTGGTCCAGGGCACATCCTTTTGACAAGTAAAATAGTCTGGTGTTTACCAGAAAAAAAGTAAAAATTAAAAAGTTTGATACAGATTGAAAAGAGTTAACTTTTAAAAACTCTTATTGATTTATTGACAAGGTTCACTGAGTGGACCTTCTAGTTATTGATACTAATTTAATAAAGATAGCTGGACAGTTTCCCTTACTGAAGTAAAAACTTCATTTTGCTTGTTTGCTTAGTGAAGTGAGCTTGCCCTGAAGGTCGTTGCATTGATCATGAAGTAGACATCAAGTTTGTCAAGCCTGATGTATTTACAGGATAGAATCATGAGTCTTCTGTTCCAATTCTAAATTTGAAGATCTCTATTTCTTTTTATGTCTTTGCATTGAACTAAACATATATTAACAAATATGTTTGGTGTTTATTTGTGGTTGCCATATTGTTTTGAGCTGTGAGATCATAATCAATTGCCAACCTCACCAGCAACATTAGTGCTATCTTCTTTCACTGAATGGAAATCAAAGGGGATGGAGACAGCTGTTTCCTTGGCAAATGCAGCAAGCCATGGTGCACCAATGGTACCACCTCTATCTCCATGATCTGCAAGGGACTAATCTAAGACAAGGAAATTTGTTCAAAGATAATGAGCATTGAGGGTATATACATGTACAGTGTGTAATGGCAACCATTGACACTATTTATTGTTAACTTCATTGTATAATGCCAGTAATAAACTCGTTTAAACATCTCCCCTTTCACAGATGGAAAATGCTTTTCCAAACCTCCATGTTCTGGACGTGATGCCTCACAAGTTGGATCTGTCAGGCATTGTAAATGTAAAGATGGACACAATCATGTGTACTGGAAGTGTTACCCATTTGGCTGGAGTAGGATTGGTGGATATTGCCGTGAGTCATTGACTTTTATGATATTTGAGCCACCTAGTTGTAAGGAATGAGTGAGAACAAGGCACCAGGATTTTGTATTGGGCAAAACAAAGCTTTTCAATGTTTTACTGGGTGCTAATAGCCTAGCTGAGGGATAAGCACTTATGTTCAAGGGCAAGTAGCCACCAAGAGTTCATCAGTTATCTAGTGCAAGTATCAAATATCCAAATTACAGGCTAAGTAAATAGGTAAAAACCAAAAACTTTACCACTAAAATATGTGGCCTTGGTTAGCTAGTAGAAACTGTTATAAAAAAAAAGTTTATTTCAGACTCTATATTACTTGTTTTACTTGTGTAATAGTGAGTTACAATATTAAGCATCTTTCTTTTTTCCTAACACTATCCTGTTCTTGAAATTCTTTGACCAGTAAGTGTTGAGACAAATATGAAAACCTTATTTCTTTGGCCAAGAGGATAGGAAAAGAAAGATGTCTGAAAGAACAAGTGCAAAAATAGACCAAGTTAAAGAAGGAAATAAGTATAAACACTCCACAATGAAGTTTTTTGAGACCAAATTAAGTCATACACAATTTAAGTATACAGCATTATAAACCATTCATAGCTTATTCATTTTATGGCTTACATTAGAGGTATGTAGGTTGAAAAACTGCTGAAATTGAAATCAGAAAAGTTCTAACATTTCAAGAGAAGGCCATTTCACTTTTTCATAATTTCACAAGTGAATTTTTCAAATACTCTCAAAATAACACAAGTCTGAGGGATGAGTATTACTTGAAGTCTTTGAAAATGTCACAAGTGCTTGTTTTTCCATTATACACAAGAAATCATGCTATTATTGTGCCAGAAAAGGTAATTCATTACTGGGAAAGAAAAAAAATGTGCAAATTACTGTACCTTTTTTCTGCACTGTGTTATCTTGAAATTGCATTGCTCTCAGCCAATCAATTTTTTATGAATATTATTAATGGTTTATTGAATTTGCACCATGTTCAGATGTGTTATCTCTGCATGTGTGGAAGCTTTGGCCTTAAACTTTTTAATATGAATTTTATTTTGCAGCTTGTAATGAACTAAGTGAGCCATCATATGGCTATATTCAGTACACTTCAAGTGCAGTTCATTCTGCCTATCCATATGGTACACAGGCAATTTATAAGTGCGATTCTGGTGGAGAACTTGGAAGACGTGAATGCACCTATCAAGGCTGGTCTGGCAATGAACTTGCAGGCTGTGGTATGTTTTTTTATTTTGATTCTGGTTTTAAAAAAAACAAAAACAAACTGAATGGGAAAATGATGAAAATAATTGAGTAAACCAATGGTTTTTTCCTCGTAGGTGAAATATTAGTATGGATTTCAGACAATTGTAAATGTGATAAACGAGTTTAGCTGGTTATGCAGTAGTGTTAAAAATGATTGGCATTGTATATTTAACACTTCCCTCACTGATGGCAAGCTCTACTATTTTACCCTGGCTGAAACCAGGCAATTATTCTCTGGCTAACACCAGACAATTGTACACATCAAGGGGAAAACTCCAGGTACTAAAGGGTTAAAAAAATTTAAATCAAAGTGGATTACTTTGATTAAAACAATCTGTTTGAGCTTTACAAGCCACAATGCATGAGAAACAAGGATCTCCAGTTTAGTTTTGCTCTTGTGAGGATGGGGTGGTGGTAAGAAAGGGACTAGGAGCAGGAGGAGTGGCAGTTGGAGTGAAGTCAGGAGTGACTGTGAGAGTGAGAGAGACAGTGAAAGAGGAATTGAGAGGAAGGGAGGATGAGAGAGAGTGAGAGTGATGGGGGGAGTGGGAGTGAGAGCAAGAGTGAGAGTGAGTGAAATTGGGAGTGAGAATGAGAGTGAGAGAGAAGTGGGAGTGAGCGTGGGAGTAGGAGTGGGAGTGAGGGTGGGATTGAGAGTGAAAATGAGAATGAGCAAGGGAGTATAATACTTTATTGTCCCCTTAATAGAAGAGTAATTAAATTAATTACAAAGTTTAAAGAGAAAAAGTAAATTAAAGCTACCACATTTAATAACATCATTGATTAGTACTAAATAATACATGACATATTGAGACTGGCAGTACATATGTCTACCATCAATACAAACCAGTATATAAATATAACCACCATAACTGATCTCAAAGAATATTGATGTTTCATGCAAAGGCCCTTTGTCAGAACATGTCTCCTTCCTGACGAAGGGTCTTTTGCTTGAAACATTGCAATTCTTTGAGATCAGTCACAGCAGTTATCAACCTTTAAACTTTTTACTTTATTTATCACTGACGTCCACACAGTATTCTATTCTTATACCCTTCACTTGCCATCCAAGTCCATGTAGCTCAATGGTTAGAGCAACTCACCAGCGATCAGAAGGTTACGGGTTCAATTCCCATCAGGGTCTCAGAAAGTTTTTCTGAGTAGAATAGCTTGAGAGCGTGCGTATAAAGAACATCATATAACTACTAAGCTACCACATTTAATAAAAAAATAAATTATTTACAATGGCAGAAATCTATTAATTAAAAAAAATGTACCCTAATGTATAAAATGTATTTTGCTGTTCTCAAAGTGAATTTATCTTTATCATTATCACATAAGTTACTTAAACCTCTCATATCACCAAATATTGCTGGGATGAACTTGTTATCGTCCAATAAATGCAATTCCACAGTTCCACTGAGATGTTAAGTGGTAAGGTATCCATCACCCATTCTCACAAAATATTTCTTTCAATCTCCAACTCTCTGCAATACAACAAGGCATGTTTCAACAGTATTCAGCAAAACATGTGACATCTTTCACATTCTGTACTTCGTTTACCACGCAGGGTATGTGAACCGCATAAAATGTGCAAAACATCAGTTATTTCTCCCAGATAATCCGGATATTCCCTTGCCAGGTGCCACCAAAAGATTTTTTATTCTATTTCTTTAAATTCTCTTTTTTCATACCTTTGCCTTGTTATTTACAGTTCTCTACAAAATACTTCCTTAGCCTCCTTGTACTTTCGGTAGTATTCGTTGTCATTTTCTCTAGATCTTCCATCCATAGTTTACTGGATCCAGGCAATTCTCAATAATTCCTTCAACTGATTAAGCTCTTTACTCCATAATGGTTTAACTTGTGGTCGATAATGTATCTTAGGAAGATTTCCAGAAGTTTCTTTCATTGATATATTTAATTTGTCTACCATCATGTCAATATCCGATTTCTTTCTAATATCAAATTGTCGCATAGATTCTAGTGTTTCCGTTAAGGCACACGAATACTCCGCGAATTGATTGTGAGTGCATTTTTTCCCAAGCAATGCTACAAACTACTTGATTTCTTTTAGTACTGCTCCTGCCATCAAAATTTGCGTTGAAAATAATTTCTGCTGTAATTAGTAAATGGTACGTTGGTTCATGCGGATTCTCGTCAATCACCTTTACATTTTTAACATCTTGTAAGAATGTGCTGTCAAGGAAAATATAATCCACAGCACTACACCCTGATGAGGACACATAAGTATACGTTGGTCCTTTACACTCGTGTTCTGTATTTACTGCTGACATTTGAAGTTGATCAAACACATCTTTAACCATCCTTCCACGAGCATTTGCTTTTTGCCCCGATCTTTTGCCATGCATATGTGCATTAAAATCCCCAAGAATAATTAATATTTCTCCCTTACTTTGTCTTGTAAGGCAAAATAGTTCCAAATCTTCCAATACTTTCTTAAATTTCCCAAAACTATTATTCGTCGAAGGCAAATAGTCGCAGCAATTCAACAAAGAGCGTTCTTGCACACACATGCTCAAACCGCATCCTCAAAAAGTTAAAAAAGTTTTTGTGTGTTGCAGTATAGCATACATACTGTGCGTAGAGTAGTCCTCGATTTTCTAAAACCTAAAAGAGCTCACCTAGCAGCTCTATGTATCCATAATTTCGCTATTGTTCTTGGCTTGCCAGGCTACACCCATTATTACACTTCTAGTGTCATCAGATGAATATTTCTCCAGAACACTTATGGCCTGGTTTTCTTGTAATAATCCGTTGAAGCACATGCAATGTGTTGAAACGTCTGGTTTCAGATTCGAAGTAGGCTCGTAACAGTGCCATCACTGAGTTTAACTAATCAACCGATTGACAAGACAATTTGTTTAATTAATTAATTATAGGTCATGGTTTTGAACTATTGCTTATTTTGCTAATAGCTATGCTGGGTATTCTTTGACATATGGCTAACCAGTTAACCAAGCAAATGACGTGTAGCAAATCAATAAATTTAATCAGTTACTTATACTTTATAGATTATGGCAGTGAACAACTGTCAGAGTTGGCTAATGGCCATATTGACTATTCTGTGACATATGACCAACAAACCAGTCCACAAATTAGTCAAATTAATGGACTGATTACTTAATTGGTTATATTTTATAGGTTCTTTCTGTTCATCACTGGTAGAATTGGCTCATGGCTATATTACGTATACTGCGGATTATCACCTCGATTTGGGTTACTACGCTGGGACAAAGGCAAACTGTGTTTGTGATGCTGGATACCAATGCAAAGTTCCAACACGAACGTGTACGGGTCGAGGATGGTCAGGGGGTCCATTCCAGTGCGGTGAGTTTCACTTTTGATTACTTTATCACCGAGCACCGTCAAAAAGCTTTTTTGTTGTTGAATTATTGCTACTTGTTTTATAAGCTTTTTAAAATTCTTGTGACTTCATTCGTTTTTCTATTCTGTCGGAGAAAATTTAGCTGGTCTAGTCTGAACATACATAGAACCAAGAATGCTTGTTGTTTTGTAACACTGCTCTCAGTGAACATTCTTTGAATTTATAGCTGAAAAAAATAGCTGAAATTTTACATCGAAAATATCTGAAATAGTTGAAATTGTAGAAGTAAAAAAATAGCTAAAATCTTACATCAAAGAAACGTGAATCGGACGCGCATCAAAAAATTAAATTTAGATAAATTTTCAGCAAGTGTCTTTCATGTCTCTTAATTGTGATAGCACACACACACATATTTAAAACAAGAGGCGATAAATAATAAATGTATTTTTAATAAATGCCATTTTATGCAACCCATGTTCCCCGAGGAAAACCTTGTTTCTGTGTGAATACTTCTTTAAGTAGAGAAACCGAATTTTGTGGAAGTCACTAGGTGACATGAATAAAATGTCTCGGTAAAAAAACAATATTTGATGCAAAAACCCTCCTGCAAAATAGTGTTTTCTAACAGTATTTACTTTTTGATATCTGTCATAGATAATAATAATAATAAATTCTTTATTTATACTGTTAAAAAAATCCCATCAGCATAAAAGCTGGTATTAACGGGAGAACAGTGCTAATAAAACATAAATTAACTAAATTGAATAAATAACCTAAATTAATCTATTAACTACAAATATGGGAATCTTTATCACTGTCTAAGAGATACATATAAATAGAACTTTTAAAACTAGTAATAGAAGTCATCTCTCTAAAAATAGAGGGTGAAGAGTTCCAGTCTGATTGGTATGCACCCACTGCGAGATTTACTTCAGGTACGTCACTAATGCTGATATATTAATGATTATTCGTGGATGATAATTCATCAACCCTCATTACTGAGACGTTACAGGTACAGGTGCGCTTACTGTGTCTACGTCTTAAGGCCTAACTATTGATTAGGCAAGCACATTCACATTTCTTGTGAGTAAAAGTATGAGGTTTTGCGGGGAAAAAAACAGTCAAAATAGTGAGGGTTTGTTTGAAGAAGCCAAATAGAGATGTCGGTGCCGGGATGCTTTCAATTAGTCGTGGGATGGGCAACTACAGAAAGTTCGTGTCAGAAAAAAGAGATGATTTGTTAGAACCAATGACTTTGTTTGAATTCAAAGTCAAGTTGCACTGTATCGTCGCTTTGCGTTACCAGTACATCGGAGAGGGCTCGCCTATCTCATTGAAACACCATCTGAGTACTTGTGGCGGAAATTTTCGGTATGAGCGTTGCAGCATGGGAAGCAGTTTGCGACCGTTGACTATATACTGATCACAAACGACACTTTCCTTCTTCAGATTGAATATAACTGGAAACCGTTAAACTGTGTAGTAGTGAATGTTAATTCGAACAGGCCTTACCCATAAATGGCGCCTTATTTGATATTCTTTTACATGGCAATCAATTAACCCTTACCCTTGTTTGACAACTAATACTCTTTTGAATTTATGACACGATAACGAGGCCAGTGGATATGGCCATTAAGAAAATATTAAATAATGTCCCATTTGTTTAGAAAGTGGGTAACAGAGCCCTGAGCTCTCTAGATACTAGTACGATGACTCTGTCAGTATTTACATCTCAAAGTCATGCAAAAAATGAGGAACATGGAGGACTTCTTTTAGTCCTATTCTGGAATAAGAATAGCCTAAACAGACTCAAAACCATGCATCCGTAATTTGCCGACTGTTTCATTTGGTTTCGATTATGTGTTTTGTCCTTGAAAAATTCCGAGTAAGGAACGAAGTTAGAATGGAAATACTCAGTCAGTCAGTTCGCGAAGAAACGCGACGCCGATGGAAGTTTTTTCTCTTTGGAAAAGCATCCCTCAAGCACGACGAAAAAGGATTGTTAATGTCTCCAAGTGCGTTTCTTTTTGATGCGTTCTCTAGTTTTCGAGTAATTTGTTTTGCGTAATTTTAATTGACTATATAGTTTCTCGCAAAACTTCAGAATCCCGTCCGTCAGAGCATCACCATGAAGACAAGAAAACGCTGATTATTGTAAGCGGTACAACGGGCGCAATCTTAGGCGCTTTGATAATACTGGTGGTAATAGTGTCCTGTCAAAGACGTCTCCACTACCACCGTCTGCGGCGGGCCAGGTTACGTTGTCGTCAAGACCAAGATGCATTTGCGGCGTTTATTGCTTACTCCCGCGATGTCCGCTTCATGCTGCCATCGTACGACGAAGCCATGAACCAGCGTGGGCAGGGACAACCTCCAACGTTTGACGAGGCCATCGCGGACAACGGTCAGTACTCTCCGGCCGGGACTCCACCTTCAGCTGAAAATTCACCTTCATCCACTGCTTCACATCCAACACATCCGGCAGTGTCTCAATGCTCAAGTACACCTACGTCGACTCCAACAGAATCAGAGACAGTCGAAGTTGATGATTCAGTTAACCTACAAGTTACGCCTTCGCGTGGAGCTAACGGTCGTTTCCTTCGAGCTCTTCGCGTTCTGTTTGGTGGATGGACGTTCGCCTCTCGAGCAATGTACTGTCAACTTGTGCCGCAGGTGAATTTTGAAGGTGCAAATGCAAATGAGGGTCCGGAGACTGAGCAGCCGAGTTTGACCGACAGTCGAAGGGAACTTGATGAAACTTTAGTAAGAGCTGGTCTCTGTTAAATCAATGTACCTTTAGATACTGGGCTACTGGATAGACCACGAACCGATAGTTAAACCTATACCAAACTTTCAACGCCCCCATGTTTGTCAGCAAGTGTTAGTGGTGAAATGCGCGCCGTGTGGAGGAAACCTTATTGTATATCACCAAAAGCGATAAAGAATAAAGCAAATTTCGAAAGCAACACCTTGTAGACCAGGGACGCTTTGAACTTCCGACAGTAAGCCACGGGCTTGGGTTGGATCGAAAGATATTTTTTGGGGTTGTACAATAATGAGTGTTCTGAGGAGGATTTTCGTGACTTGTTAATCCTTTAGCTCCTGTACGACTTGATAAGTGCAAATTAGATTCATAAACATGTTTCGGTAGAATTTCAAAAGAATTTTGAATTGATTGAATAATCTAACATTTCTTTAGAAAATTCCGGGATCTAAAGAGTTAACCTAACACTGTATTACATCTTTTTTATGGGCTGAGGGAGAATGTTCCAGCAGGGAACTTCTCGAGGGGTGAAAGGAGACGCGCTCCCACTTTTTTAACCCTTTACCGCATGAATTCTTTTTCCTGTATTCTTTGTCCTGTCTTTGTTTTTCCTTTGTTCTCTCACTGGTTCTTTTGTTCTTAGGTGTACGATATATCGGAACTGTGCGTTAAGGGTGGTTTCCACTAAGGAAAATTTGCCTCAGGAAAGGAATGGACAGGAAAGTTTCGTTGTCTTAAAGTCATTAATTCCGCTCGAGAGTTCACAAGACAATGCAAACGTTCCTGCCCGTTCCTTTCCTGAGGCAAATTTTCCTTAGTGGAAACCAGCCTTTAGAGGGTTAAAAGGTACCGTAGCACCGTCTAGGAGTCTCTGATTATAGTGTGGACAACTTTTTGAGGACCAGAACTGAAAGTTACTAAATAATTACACTTGCTGAAAACAAGGGGGTGTACGGCAAAGAAGAATCATGCACGGCTGTTTTCCACTAGGCGAATTTTATCCGGCGAAATTACATTTTTTTTGTCTCGTCGGCTTTCGACCGAAGCTGATGAGAAACCTATTCAATTTACACAAAGAAATGTCGATTCTCGCGATAAAATTCGCCTCGTGGGAAACAGCCCTTAAGCACCGAAGTTAAAGTTCAGGTTAATTGATTATGTTGTGACCAGACCTGGTCTGATAAATTTTTTGTTGGTTTTTCCCCAAGCATTCTTCGTTTAGAATATTTTTAACAATTTTTAACCCGATTCCATATCTAGAATCTCGCATGGGAAATACTAGGGATAGTGGAGTAATTTTGTATCATAGATATAGTGGATATTGCACGTGCTGATCTAGAGTGTTCAGTTATCTTGCCAAATGTAATCTCTATCGATTCACAACATAAATAAACTTAGTAAAACGTCGAGATTGTCATATTTGCATAAATTTAAATAAACGTGTTAAATCGACCCACGAGTTACGCGTAAAACCAACAAAAACCAACTTTCAGGGAAGCACTTTCATGAAGACCGATCTTTAAGTTAGTCGCCGTACATCTTGTATTTTGCTTTGGGGTCTATTCCCTTTTGGCTTTTAAAGTGTTGGAAGAATTAGGTGTCAAAAAGTAATATGGAAGTGGACTGTTAGGCCTGGTCAACATGGTACTATTGTTGCATGTGATTTTGATGAGTACGATTTAGTCACAAGAGCCTTCAGGACGTATGGCAACGTTCGACAACGAATAGTTAACAGGAATTGTCTTCTTACCAAATAAATACATACGACGGGATGAATTGCGATGGTCGTATCGTGCAGAAGGAGTAGCGTTCCAGTTTACCATAAATAGAATGTATCGGACCCGTACATGCAGTGATTATGGACCGTACGTGCACTGTATGGTTTATCCGATGCAGACTTGTCTCGGTTTGTCTCTAAATCCACTCTTGGCGTATCGCTCAATTTCCATTTCAGCTTTGCGGAACACTTTGTTCTCATAATGGACAACATCAGTTGTTCCATTTGCATAGGACGCCGTGAGGTGATACACATCCAAGATGTCAATACCAGCTTGACACATGGCCGACATAGCGAACGCATCGAACAGTCGGACTCTCTGCAAAATTCATTAAGGAATCAAGTGTAAGGTCTGTGTTTCTTTAAGTAAATTGGTTTAACAATTGACTAACGTCGTTCAACATTTGTTCTTCAGTTAATCTCGAGCCGTGTGTCCTACGATAATAAACGAAGGAAGAAATGAAACCACATTTCGAACAAACCGTCATGCCGGACGAACATGCTACGTTCTACTTAACAAGGTGTGAGTTATTTGTGTTTTAAACTGCCACTAGTTGCTCATAAAGTGTTATTTTTTCTTGCTGTTTGAGCTGTGTTAAGCCTTCGATTCACAGAAACCTCTAAGCCCCTGATCATGGAACTGATTGATGGAGATTTTAATCCCGTCTGAAGCACAAGGCATTTCTTAGTCTATACAAGGCTTCACGTATCTCGAACAGTAAGAACCAACGACACTCAGTTCATTACCAATTCGTCCGTCTTGTACATGGCCATATTCTCAACAATAGTAATCATTAAGTGGCCAGCTCTGAAAAGTGTGAAGTATAAAAACCTTAAAGGTATTACTCAGCCAAAAGACAGAACGACGTGAGGAAGTTTCCAGCGAAAGATCTTCATCAGAGAGCTTACGCTCGGCTCGTTCTCTCGTTTTTGGTTGAGTTCCACGCTCAAACCTCTTAAACTTCGTTCAAGCCTGCCTACACGGCTGGGGTGCCCACAAATACGTCTGAGGAAGTGAACAAACTCTGAAATTAGTTAAGTCCACGAAATACGCACTGACATTTGTTGAAGAGAAATTTACCATATATACAGTGATGGTATTGGTACGTATTTTAGCAGTTGTACTAAGTTGAGAGCAAAGTTATGGGTGGATATATTATGCTCGTAAGTTTAGCATAAGGTAGATTTAATGGTTGATTGGATGCTCTGGTTATACGTACATCATAACGGTCAATCTTTGTAAGCTGTCAATAGACTTGACGTGTACGAGACACGTGATGTCATGTGACGTCCTTATACGTGACTGTGCTTTGTGGTTGTCGTGGTGATGGTAATATTTATCATGACGATGATGATGATGGTGATATGATGAAAATGATGCGAGGTTTCGATAATTATCATGATCACAATGATCGTTCGTGATCATGATGATAAATACGACGATTCCTTTACCTGGTCTGTGAAGAACCTCCAGTTGGTCACGTTCCAAGGTTTTCCAGCGTTTTCTTTATGAATTGCGCTCATTGTCTTCCAAATCACCTTCGCTTTACTTCCGAGTTCTTGTTCTCGATGCTTCAACATCTTTATCACATCTGTAATCAACTTCTGATACGTCGTGAAGTTTATTCCAATCGGGAAATGCAGTCCAAGATTCAAAACCAACAAGCTGTCACCGCTCTGCATATCATCATTCCGCAGAACATTGCGAATGGATTCTAAGACCAGGTGCGGACGAAAGTCTAAATCATCGTTCTGTGTCTTCCCTACATACTCGCTTTCACCAGGTAACGGATAAATCCAGTTATAGCTATACCGACACGACAAGAACACTTCGGTACAGAGCAATTGTCCCAATAAGGAGTGGTGCAAGCGCAGTGCCAATGAATCGCCGTAAATCCACAGTGTTCCCTTGGGTTCACTTGAAACCGCAATGGTTTGTCTTTTGCTTCGATTTTCTGTAGCTAAAGCAAAGCGAAAAGATGATGACCAGTCTTTAGATCTAACGAAAAAAACACGGAGTCTTGATTTATAGTTGCCCGAATTTTTCAGCGTGAGAAATTCAAAAGTTGGTGACTGTCGCCACTGATCGATAAGAATTCTAACGTTTCGGGGAAAGGCCCTTCATCAGAGAGCGAAATGTGTTCTGTTGTCGTTAGCATAACCTGAAAAGGATAAATCGTGAAAAAAATCCTGGGTCTCTTTTGAACAAAGACAGACTCGCGTTCCTACCTGTAATATAAGGCACCCAGAGGTTTTCAATCCAACGACCGTAGCCATGCCAGAGCGAGCTACAAGTTTGATGACAACCAATATTCGACAAATCTAAGCAAATACGTTCTTTGATCAAAGAAAGATTCGTAACGCCAATGGAAAAATTTACATCAAACAAGATAATGGGTGATTAGACATATTAGGTTAATTGGTGTAGACATTGGATGTTAAAATACAATTGTAACCCGATTGACGAGCTTCACTTGAAAACACAAATATCGGCAATAAACAGAGATTTTTATTTTCTTGGCTTACCGCTAACTCTCGATGTGATTTTGCTGCTTGGTGATATTTGAACAGTAATTTTTTTTACTCCTTGTAACTGCTCAGCAAGGTATTCGTCCAAGACCCCCAGCATTCCATCAGGTTGATATTTGCCCTGCGCATTTCCTAGAAGGATCGAATTTCTGTATTAAAATCTCACAGCATCATGACTGGTTATTACTGGTCTCTCTGACCTCGACGTCCAATTTTGATAAGTTCTATTTCACACGTTTGCTGTTTTTACTGCGTTGAATTAGTACAGTTTCGGCTGCTTTCTCGGTGGAACTGGAAACTGAATTTTGATTTGCACTGTGAAAATATTTACTTGTCTTGATCGAAAAGGGAAAGTCACAGGAGTGTCAACTTCTTAACGCAAAAGTTGTTGATGATTTTTGTTTTCATTAAGCGATGTTAAGTCTTCGGGTCCCAGAGAATTTGAGCTCCAAACGGCAAAACAAAACGTTTACGGTACTTAGCTGCAATTGTTATCCGACTGGACATTTTTGTAACGCTAGTTTAAGTAGTTTCCAGGAATGTAGTTGAGAATGGCAGAGATGCCCGAGAAACTGAGAAATTTTATTTATTCACGCTGTGCGCAGAAATTTAGTGACTAGCCAAAGAATGGATATTACGTTTTACTAAGGCTAAATAACAGAAATGTAGGTCCGCGCGAGTATTTACACGTACATCATCAAAAGATCAGTAAGACGGAAATATGAACCGCATTCCCTGGGCATTTTAGGGCCTACAGTGAAGTTGAGAAGCCCACCTGAAAAGAACTGGAAAATTGGAAATTCGAGAAGTAAGTTGGCTAAAAGAAAATATGAACACTGATGCAACTGTTCCGATGTATAGATATATATGGACATCGGCCATTAAAGTTTTAACTCGGTCCTCACTGAAAGGTTTCTCTTGAGCGCGTAGGCTTAAACCGAAGTAAAATAAAAGACCTATACGAACAGGAAAGGTTTGAATGCATCGGGAACATGGTTGACAGACAGGTGAGAACCCCACTGTTGGTATTGTAAAGTAGACCTGGCTCGCTCGACAAATTAATCTGACCGTTGTTTCAAAACTCACCCACTTTGAACCAGTCCTTTGGCGGATCTTTAAGTCCATCACATAAACTGTAATCTAAGATGGCCTCCACCACGTACTCCCCCGGTTCCACGATCAACGCGATTGCTTCGTAAGTACCATTTTCATGGTCGAAAACAGTCGCAAAAACACTTGATGGTCCTTTCACGTACACTCTCCAGGAATCTCCACCAATTGTCTTATCCCTACCATCTTCCGTCCGAGAGTGAATAAATATTTTTGAGAATTCTCCGGCCGGACGGGTGTCGATGTAGTAAACATAACTTTCTCTACCTGATGTTCTGTTTCGTTTTTCCCAGCCTGGCTTGGTGCTTCCCCAGTCGGTATTGTCCCTACACGGAGCCAGCATTGCTTGCCAGTCTACTCGGGCTTTGTGTAACCTAAACCAGTTTTCTCTGAAGTAGCTTCTCCTGTCCGTTAAACTGCGACGATTTGTTTTATTAAACAAAGAGTACCTTTTTCCGTGGTGAGTGAGTTGTTGTGAAGATGGTTTGATAAGCGGCGGTGAGGGGAACAGCACGTCAAATGGAACAGATCCGAAGTATTGAAAATAAAAATTCAACGCTAGCAGGAAGACAAAACACAGACAGTAGAAACCCAGGACAAGCGAATGACGATTCTTGAAGCTGGCTGCCATAAATTCACCTCTCATGCATATGCTGATGTTGGGGGTGGTTGCCAAGTGTAATTATTGGTCTTCAGGAAGAATGCTTTCTAGTTAAAACGATGATTGCAACCTCACTGTTGGTAAACACTTTCATTCTAAGCCATACACCGAACTCCTATATGGCCGGCAGTCTGGACCTCTTTCCTTGACAAGTGAAATTGGCTGGTGTTAGCCAGAGTAAAATAATCTAATATCAACAATGGAGTAATTTTATTTCAGAATCGTCCTCAGAGATACATGAACAGAATTATCTCATGATAATATGACACTGCTGTGTTGGATTCATGTACTTCTGAGGATGATTCTGAAATAAAATTGAAACACTGCACATCCTCTCATGGATAAGCGTTAAGTTGTCGCGAGAATATCTCTTCCAATTAAGTTGGATAAAAACTCGCTTTCAACCCCTGTGGACTCGATAACTCAACAGGTAGAGCGGCGGACCCCTATCGTGAAGGTGCGAGTTCAATTCCCACTTGCGTCAACAGTTTTCAGTTGACTTCGGCATTGTCAGATTATCATGAAAAACGTCTTTTCAAAAATGGAGTAAAATGGAGCAAAATGGGATAAAATAATAGAATATAAAAAATGGTTAACTCTGATGAGGGCTTCAGCTACACTTTTTTTATAAGAACAAACGATATAAGAATATAAGGCTTTGATAGCCCAAAAATTTAGAACAAGTTAAGAACATTCTAGGCTTGACAGGGCTTTGTATCTAAGAACATTTTTTGAAAAATCAAACATCTTTGATTGATATTTCTCCAAATATTTTCTTTTCCTTTTTCAAGTTAACATAAGATTATAAAAGAACTGTGTTATAACGCGTAAAAAAAATCACTACAATATATTATCAAGTAGGATATCAAATGTAGGAAAACGAAAGTGATCGTCCTAAAATAAACTTTGCTTAAACTAATCAAAAAAGTATTTAACTCCAAAGAAGGTTAAAGAAACTTGAAAACTAAAATATAAAACTACTTATCCAAGAATGTAAAACTACAACTGCTTGTATAGTCAAAAACTAAAAGAATGTAACTTTGTGGCGTTTAGTTTAAAAAGTGATCTTAATAGTATACTGTATTCACATTTCACATTTTTAGTTCCTGCTTTTTTACACTACTTGAATAAAGCTATTGCATTATTGTGAGAATAAACAATTAAATTCTTTACACTTCCGCTAGAAAGAACCGTTATTTATGTGTTAATAATGTTGCGAAACCTTAAATCGTTCAAAGACACGAAGCACATGGTCACTCGTTTTGTTATTTCTAAGAACATCTTAAGAACATTTTTAGGCTTCAAAGTAGGAAAAATTAAGAACGTTCAAAGGCTTCTTTGCAGTGCAGTGTTCTTATAAAAAAAAAAGTGTATAGGAAAGTCGGAACCTTGTACTCTCGTTTTTGGCGGAGTACTGCCTTCAAGGAGATTGTCTTTAATCCTTTGTCGACTGAAGTTCTCCTTTTCACGAGTAAAATCGTCTGACGTTGGCAAGGGTCGAATAGTAGAGCTCGTCGTCATTCGGGAAGGTGTAAAACTTTTTGAAGAATAACGGCTGATCCCGCCGGTAAAGAGTTGAGGACCTTGAGGTTCTTTCATATTGATTTAAATTAGCCCAAGATGAGTCGTTAGAAGGAGGAATTTTAAGCTAATTTTAATTATCATAAGACAATATTAAATTGGCGGCCGTTCATAAATTCGTTCACTTAAACATGGTACAATCCTTGAAAGCCACCCGCATGTAAAACCATCAATTATAGACCCATGAACAGGTCAACGGAATTCCCTCTCGATTGTAAGTCCTCCCGGAGATAAGCCTACCCTGGATGAGCTGGTGAAATAATTTCTGTTTCACTGGAAGTGAGTTGTTTATAGCGCACAAATCATCGGAAAGTCAATGCATGCGCAAAACAGCACCAAGTTTATAACGCACTTGTTTAAGTGGAGTTAGCATGAAATGGACTGTGACGCTCCGTTATAGTAAATATGAAGAGAAAAATTAGTTCGGAAGAGACTCCGTCAAAGAACTGTTTAAATCATAAGGACTGAAATGTACAGCTTACTAATCGCTCGCCTTGAGATGTGAACATTAGTTTGGTGTGTAAAAAGCACACTGCATAGTGAAATTAAAAACGTGGGTGTATTTGTCTCATGACGCTTAACAATGATGATTTAACCTGATAGTCTCATACATATCTTAAAATGACTTCTTAGTGATTTATTAGGCAACGAGACGCAGCTAGGTGTTATTTACATATCAAAAGAATACCAAACAAATCTTAAAATCTCAAGACCGAAGTTACGCCAATCTTTATCATTTAAATACTTCTTCCAAGTAAGAGAGTTTCCTCCAAACGTATTTTTTCCACTTCATATCCGTAATTTAGTTCTTAAAAATACCTCATTGCTACCTCGTCCACAGAGCGATTGCTTG
Organism: Heliopora coerulea; assembly: GCA_030142905.1. Classification (NCBI taxonomy): domain Eukaryota; kingdom Metazoa; phylum Cnidaria; class Anthozoa; order Scleralcyonacea; family Helioporidae; genus Heliopora; species Heliopora coerulea. The sequence goes on along the minus strand of JASJOG010000034.1, from coordinate 239,623 downwards.
CAAAGTGACGAGGCATCTGATCCTCAGTTAAGTCTCTTCTTTCGTACAGTTAACAAATGTGACGTTTGTCGAGGGGACGACGGTGAATTCTACCATAAAAAATTTAAAGTGTTAAACTTCTTGTACCGCATGGTGACAATTATCACAGAACAACACGTGGCTTGAACAAAAGCTACGTAAGTGAAACCACACGACATCAATGTAGTTCCTCCAAGCAAGACCTGTGGTTTTCAACAGGTGCTTAAGAAGGCAGTGTAGAAGCTTTTCGTTATTTATTCCACATTTGAGATTCTCAGACGATGTACGATAGGCTCCCTAAAGTTTAATACATACATCAGGATGACAATCTGTTATTGAATCGATAGGAATTAGATTCTCAACATCTTTGGATAGATTCTTCATGTTTTCCAAACTTGTTCATATAGTTGAAGTGTCTGTCAGGAAGATCACGGAACCCCGCTATTAAATTTCTGTATAGCCATGCAGTCTGCCAACGGCCGTTCCACCAACATCGACCGCAAAAGTACACGATCTAGGTTACGTTTACAATACAGCAAAACTCTTCGGGTCCAAAACGCATTCAGATTCACAGTAAAAATGTATTGGGATTCGTTGGCCGTTCACAAAGAAAAAGTATCTGGGTTAGTTGGATGTTCGTGTTAACACAAGTTACGCAACAGTGCTTACTTATTTAAGAATGGACGTTAATCCTTACAAATTTCATTGAACGTAAGCCTGGACAAACGAAAAATTTCTGTCCATTACTTATTATAGCCTCTGATAAAAAAACTGTCCACCACTGGCTACTTCTGCTGATATACCCAAAAACGGAGAAAATTACTCTGGAGCTCTTCGGATTCAAATTATCCAGATTCTTTTCTCGACCTCTCGATGCTTTTCTACATTACATTCGAAGAAAACGTCTCCGGATTGTCTACGAATCAGGAAAAATTTGGTCTATTGTAGACGTAGCCCTAATGTACTCGGGATGCTTGTTTTATTCCAAAATGAAAGGAAAACGTCCACACATTTATCAGGTCTTATGGGAGCTGGAACAGTACTTCTTCGGATCTCTTAGATACATGCTGTAAGAGCGCTACACTACAACAACGAGGAAGAAGGCGATGAACCCAGTCTTCATTAAGCAAATCCTCCATAAAGACCCACAACTCTACTCTTTGTCTGTTTACTCAACGAAAAAATGAAACTGAAGTGGCAGGAGGTTAATTATAGAACGTTTGTTTGCCAAAATATAAAACTCATTCTCAAGTTGTAAGCGACATCATGACTCTATTTTTTATACCAGGCGGTAATGGTAATCTTTCGTTTCGTAAATGTCACCTGAAACTAGAAGGTTATCCAAAGCCAATGTCACTGTATCTCTGCGAACATATTTGTACTTCTCCAGTGATTTTAACTTTTGGATTATTTTGCCTCTTGAAACTCCGCAAGATGCTTCTCCTAAAGAGCCAAAAAAAAAGTAAGTCACGTTTCAAATAAACATAACAAAACGGCTTATATTTTGAAAGTAAGACTAAAGTTGACAAGAGATCTCAGCTGTGGAACGGTCCGTTCCACAGCTGAGATCTCGTGTTCCATGGCAAGCTCAGGCTACAGCTTCGGCAATCAGATTGGGGCTTAACTCATTTAGGGTCAGAGCTCATCCCTTGACAAGTAAAATCGTCTGGCGATAGTTGGAGTAAATTTATAGTATACCCTTGCCCCTTGATAGGTTAAAATGGTATGTCGAGGTGAGAGAGAAAGCCGTTCTTTTTTGACAAACCTGAAGTGGTGTGGTGTAAGTTTCGGACCCAAAGTACACAAGTTTGCGTTCCCGGGTTTAACCAAGTTAGTTTACCTAGTCGACACGAAAGCAAGCAAAAGCAGAAAACCCACCCTCGTTCTCACTAATGTCTTCAATCACTCGGATTATTCGTGGACTCAAGTCATTTTTCACGGAAATAACCTTGAGGAGAAATGACAAAAAGAAAAAAATAAATAAGAAAAATTAGTTAAACTATAAAATCTTGGTTCCTGCAGCTGGGACATTCAACTGAGAAGTTGAACGAATTTTAAAAAAAAGCACTAACTTCAAAATATCCATCAAAAACATTTTTACAGTAGACGATCCCTTCTTTTTCCATCTTTCTTAATGTACGGCGAATAATGCACTTTGTTTCATCGCTCGATTCCTTTGATTCTTTGGTTCCAGGCTGATAAATGAACAAGTATAGAGACTAAGAGTCTTACTCAAACATGATTAAAATATATTAACTACTTGACGGTTGAAACCCTACAAGACTGTCAAATTTTACCTTTGTCTTTGGTGATGCAAGGCAAGACGGTAGGCGGATGAGCTAATCAGCATCGCAGGCAAGCCTTCTCGGAAAGTTTTGACATTACCACAGTGCTGGATTTCTATATTGACACTTTGAGAGCAATCTTATGGCTCCTTAGAGTGAAAATCTAACGGCCCTAAATTTAATCTCATATCTTTATAGGAAATACCCTTTTTCAAAAGAAAAAGTCCAAATTTCCTTACGGAATCTTTCACACAATGTGACTCTTTTTCACAGCCCTATCGTAAATTTGAACGATAAATGACCTGCTACATAATTGCTTTACATGCCTTTGACAACTAGTACAAGGTCGAAAACGATGCTCACATTATTATGACCATCCATCTAATTCTTTAATGTACTGAGGCTAAATTGTCTGAAAAACCGAGTGCTTTAAAATCTGCAAAGAATGGAGGGCAAATATCTTCATTCATAAAACTCAAATGGCACCATTCTGACATTGTTTTAAATGCTTAGCAGTTAGCCCCTGAAGTCTCCTGAAAGCAAAAATTCTATTCCATGAATTCTATGAATTTCACAACAGGTCGTAAAGTTTGGATGGGCTGATTGGACGATACACACATTTAATATAGTAAAAAAGATAGCACTTGTGAATGAACTGTATGATAATGACATTATCACCTCTTTAAAGCTTTCACCATACTTGTTTGAAAGCATCCTTGTTTTTTCTTTGAGTTTGGTAACACTGCACAAACTATCAATATGGAAGGACTGGATATTCTTTGAATCCAAGTAATCCTTGATGTCCAACTTCAATGCCTCTTCCAAGCTGTTAATCTCCACATCAAGAGGAGTTTTCAAAGAATACTTGTTAACACTGATCAAAATAAAAAATTAGAGATGTGGCTCACCTTCTGCTAAATAATATGACACATCAGCAAGTCAGGAAACATGTTGAAAACCTATGCCATTTAAAATGAAGTGTAAACTTGCAAATTGACAGATATTGATTCCTGCACCATCCCAATCCTTATTTCACTTTTTATGATCCAAAAGAAAAACATTGTGAATAGGGATGGGAAATCACATGGGAAGCATTACATTAACATCAATTGTGCCTCTTTTCTTGCAATAATCACCTTGGAACTTTAGGATTAAGCTGAGTTGGAATTTCAAAAGGTCTGTTGTAAGTTTCTTTATTCTTTAAGACCTCCAACCAGTGCAAAATTTCCACATTTGGGTCTTTTTCAATGCCTTTTTATTGATTAAGGGAAACTTTTAAAATAGTTCACATTTCAAAGGAAATTTCTTCACTCGAATGGGGCTATATTCAACATATGATTAACAAGTAAAAGCCTTTTAAGTTACTACACATTAATGCTAATCAAAATATAGTTCATGCCATCAACTAAGTTTACAAGTAATCTCCACTTATTTGGCCTCAAATCTCTCATTTTCTATTTTCCTTTTCTTTCAAAGTTTTGTAATACTCTACTTGTCCAATTCTCTTCAGAGGGTAGAAAGCTAAAACTTACTTCAGCAAAGTCTCATGATAGGCTAGACAAGATTTTTCAAAGTAAATTTTCATTTAGTATCAGTTCTAAGTTTTCTGCTCCATGAGTAAAAGGATACAGATTGTTGAAATTGTAATTTGACGTTGCTCTCTAAATGTTGTGATCTTACCCAGGACAGTGACCATGTCTCCTAAGTTGGGCTGTGGCCTGTTGTCTGATATTTCATCTTGCTCAACCCAATGACAACAAGGAATGCTGGCTGTGCCATCATCAACTTGGATAAATAAACATTACAAATGGAATACATTGATAGGACAGTGAACTACAATACACAGTCTTTATGTGGTCCCCAGTGATTGTTTATGTGGCCTACAAAGAGTCATATTTTGACACCATGAACAATCACCAAAGAAGTGCTTCAGACTGGATTGTTTCCAAACCCAATCCCAAATTCTGTCTTTTTTCATCAGAACCTCATCCAATTCATACTTAATACAATATTTTGATTTAATATGATCAAGTTATCAGCATTGACCCTGTATCCAGGGCATTTAAGTAGAGATTTCTGTCACTCATAACCGGTTTTTCAATATGGTGACAATTGTGTATTTGCCCACAGTTTGAAGGGCGTGGCACCTGAGTATGGCAGAGGACTGCTGTCCTTAAGATAGCTCAGGAAACACCCCCCCAAAAAAATCCATGTGTTTCCACCTGGCCATTTTATGCCCACTCTCGAACTTTTGAGACACCCCCCAAAAGCCGTCGTTTAATCGTTGGCAATGTCCCCGACTTTACTAAATTGCACATGTTCAATTGCTTCCCCACAATGTGGAAGATGATTCACTAGTATGTAAATATATCGAATTGGGTTTCTATAGGCAGAAAAATCATGTTTACCTCCGTAAACAGTCAGCATTTGCTTCCTTTCCACTTTGACAACGTAACCCATGACTTCGGCTTTGACTATAGGATGATTATTAATAGCATAGACACCTTTGACGAAAGAAAAGGATATGGGCTTCGTTCTTTTTTTATATTTTACAAACAGCATAAAAGATGTCGCAAGTGCGCAAAATGTATTTCAGACCTTGAAAGCCAGGATAGCGAGGGAGTTCAAAAATTTCGATGATGAACAGTTTGATGTGAGACCAGTAAAGAGGATCTAAGCCCCATAGCTTCACTGGAAGACCTTCCATGCATTCCAACCTTAGCTACAAAATTCCTCGGAAAGTTTTCTCTCCACAAATACAATTTCATACACGGCTAACTCAGTAAGACCAGTTAGACTCTTATCTAGTTGAGTTATTTCCACCATTTTGTAAATAAAGGTACCAGTTTCCCCGTGAATTGGCGCGAAAATTAAAAGGTTAGAAGGGAGAGTCCATTGAAATGGAAATATGATAGAGTACTAGTTACTGTATCAGTGAATCCAAAAATATGTTTCAACTTCTGTCTCATTGACTGTAACTTGAAGTATGAGTTTCTACGATTTTTACTGCCAGTTTTGTCCCATTACAAGTTCACTCCTTATCTGTTTATCCCCAGTTGCTGGACTCTTAGTAACACATTAGGAATGTAAAAGCCATTTTAATAATGAAGGTGCAGTGTAAGCTTCATCAGCAAGTAAACAAAAGTGGTAATTTAGAAATGCCCTATAGACCATTTGCACATATTCCACTGTTCAAGGAAAACGAATGGTATACAAAGGAATTTCCAAGTTCTTTTCCAGATGGGTTGTTTTGAATTCACATTCAAAGGATGTGTGGACCCATACAAACTAAAAACATCAATTTAAATCTTGTAAATTAATTAGATCATTATAGCCCTTCCACTGTCCCATCCACCTCCTTGTTCATGAAAATTCAGCAAGTGGTAATTATTGTCCAGTGGGTTGGGAATTTTGGAAACCTCTGCATTACAGGTGAACTATAATTTATTGTCAGCAGTGAATGATAACTATCAAGATTTCTAAGTGTTTTAATGCATGGAAGACATGACACACAAATTTTTGAAGAAACCAAAATAACTAGCTGACTTTAATATTAATTTGACAGTAATGCAAGGTTTTTTGGTTGACTATGATAATGCAGAAGTAAATCATTTTGATCTATATTATTTTGTTCAGAAAACAAGCAAATATTAAAATCTTAACAAAAACACCCTTGAAACTTACTCTATACAGTACTACTCAGCAGTTGTTAGCATGTCATGGAAAGCAAATATGTGGTAAAACTGTATCATTTATAATTATCCACAATATTTGTCATATTGTTCACTTTAAGCATCCAGTACTCAGTTTGGAACTCTTTTCTCATCAGCCATATACACAGGTGTTTTACATGAATACATTCCTGATTAGTAAAACAAAAATTTTGACCATGTTGAAGAAAACTGTTTAACATGACAATGCTCATAGTGAGTTATGCTGTTAAAAAGAGTCCCATGCTCCTATTATCACAACAAATGGTCCAAAGTCTTTTCAATTTAATAAGTTATCTACTCTATTAGTTTCTTTGAGATAAAGAATCTTCGCAAATAGACCACTTGCCACGATGCTAAACCCAGGAGGCATAACATTGAAAAAACACTAAAATATAAAACTCTGGAGTGTGTCGACTCTGAAAAAAAGAAAATAAAACATGAGCACAGGGGAGTCTGTCAAGAAAATAAAAGTCAAAATAACAAATCACATGCCATTGGTATCTCGCATTTCTTGTTCACGTTGCCTCATGTAAGCAAAGTCATTGACAATATCTTCAGCTAAATCTTCCAAACGTTTCAGTTCAACTTCAAGTGGCTTCATCTTTTCCACTTCAGCTATCTAACAATTCAATTAGAAGCAAACTTTTACCACTTGTCAAGCTCATCATAAAATTAAAAAAATAACTGAAAATAGTTACATCTGCTGCTGGTTTCACTACTGCTTGTGTTCTAAACCTTTAAACTTTAAATCTCACTCTAATCTCTGAACCTCAAAAGGTACCAAAGACTGGAACCTTTCTCTTGTCCAGCCAGGCATGGCATGTTTTTGAACTGAAGAACTATTACTCAATTTGAATTGGCAGTAATCTAGTTGGACCTTACTGAATTGTGATTGGGATCACATTTCATTGTGACTTGCACACTTGACAGAACAGTAATACCAGTAAATCCAAGAAAGCTGTATTAATGGTCATGACAGGTAAAATATTTTAAATTAAAATATTGAAATTAGGTAATGCTATGAGATACTGGCTTTACAGGATAAACAAATGTACCTTTTCATAATCCTTAGCTTCTGCTCCATGTTTTAAAGTTAGTGATACTTCTCTATCCATACCAGTACCCGCTTTGCCTATGAATGGCCAATTAAATATTGAAATGTAAAAATACATACTTGTTTATCAGGTTGAGTACTGTAAATTTAGATTATGATGACTTAATTTATTAACCCATTACTAGATGAGGTGGTCTTCTCTAATATTATTTTAGCTGACAGACAGTTATATCCAGTTATGAAAGCCATCTACTCAGTACCTAATAGGTTAACATTCCAACATCCATCTATACTGCACAAAATCACCAGGGTCACAGTGGTGGTGAACTGGTTTGAGATAAGTTTTAATTCTTGAACACTCAGATATCTCCCCTTGCGGTGTAGAAAGGTTTAACATTAGCCAAAATAATATTGTAAGTGCAACTTTGGTGATGAAAGAATTAAAATAGAGCCTTGTCAACACAATTCACAAAATTCTATATTACAACAACCATAATTACATGTATAACACTGATCTTTCCTGAATTGAAAAAACAACCAAAATAAACAAAAAAAAAAGGCTGAGCCAAAAAAAAATCAAACCCAGCTTGTAGCTATTAATTTATAGTACCTTCACTATAGAAACAGATCTTATACATTTCATAATCCTCAGTGGTGAAAGCAAACTTTCCTTTGGTCGCATCTTCTTTCTTGTATAAAACATGTTCCTTGGAGTCTGTTACCTGAAAACTCAAAGGAAAAAAAATTACCTCACCTGAATTAACCTGAAAACAACTTCTCAAATATCTATTGTATATTTTGGACACTGCATCATTGCATGAGTCCTACCCAACTTCTTAGCTAAAAATAATTATCCTTTCTAGGTAATTTACTCCCTTCAACAACATTTTAAACATTTTTAGATTATAAGGTTTACCAAAGTGGTATATCTGTCAACATTTCATGAAAAATGTTATTGATAGGTTGATAGAAAGTTCTCCTTCATATGAAAGGCCTTTATTTCAAGGCAGCCCTTTTTTAATAAACCAGATAACCATACTGTCCCTTGCACTGGTTCAGCTGGATTTTCTGAGCCAAGTTTTGTACCTAAGAACTTCAACATGCCCTATAAGGAATACAGTAATTACAAGATCATTTAACTTCGGGCTTCAAAAGGCAATAATGAGTTGATGACATTAGTAGATCTTATTTTAAAAGATGTTCCACAAATGGTATGGTTATGTCAGCCCTTTCCAGTTTGGGATATGTCCAACTGATAAGTAAAATCATCTGAAGTTACCCAGATTAAATTTAAATAGTCAACTGAATAATTAACTGAGGCACTTTCAACCCTTTCAGGTCCAAGATGTTGGCTACTTTTAGCTCACAACTTTCAAATTATTTACGTCAGTGCAGCATACTCATTAATTTTTCATACTCTAGGTGAACACAGGTCTGCCAAAAAGGGAAACTGTAATGAACACAGTAATGGCAGACATAAGAGCGATGATGTGAACTGTGGCTCACTGTGTACTTCATGTGCATACATTAGAGATACATAAACAGGATGTGCATGTGTTAAAACTGGATGGTTGGTCTGGACAGGTTTCTGTGCTCATTAGTTCATTTAAACAGAGGAACTGTAAGCATCCACCCAGATCCAACACATGCATGGTCCCTTTGATCACAAATGGCACCACGATAAACCTATCTAAGCTGCCATTTGAGGTCACCCACATCAACAATAAAGCTAGGCTTGCTAGCTAAATCATCCTATTTGAAAACATGGTAGTCCAGGCCATTCCTTGAAATCATATATCCACCATTCTTGCAAACTTCAGAACTTTTATTTTACCGTCAAATGCGTCTTTTGATTTGCCTCTGATAGTTGATATTCTCCAGTAACCAGGACGTCTTTGTGAAGCTCCTCCTTCAGGCATTTTTGAGTTCCAGCCGATAGTGTAAATGAAAGTGAACTGACTGGGTTTCCGAAGTAGAACAAGATAACTAAAATAGCTGACATGCCCAGAATGTTATTCATATTTACAACATAGGACGGACTTAACAAAGTATAAAGTCAGGATAATATTATTATACAACAATAAAATACGAAGAGCAACGTGGCATTAAAAGCGTCCACCTTAGATAACATGCCCCGAAGTATACGAAAGTTATCGGATATCTCCGATCGCCTAAGTTCGGAATTTTGTTTGCATATTACGAATGTAATTCTTACACCAATATCTCATTAAAAGTTTGCATTAGATTGCTTCTTCTCTGTAAAAGATTTTATATATGATTTGCGCAGGTTTATTTGATATCGTCAATTATTCAGGATCGTCTCACACAATCGGAAATTCCGCATATTTCCGATGACTCGATCATAGTGCAGGTAAGTGGCAGGGATGAAAAACCCCTTACTCTAGTGTTAGTTAAGGACGAATGGGAACAAAGTCTCTCGTACTGCAAATAACGCTGAACATTCGAATGCGGATTCATAGTCATCAAAAGTTTGTCAAGTTTGTAGTCGTAATGTCAGGAAAGGACAAAATTAACGTTTTTCCCTCGAGGATGTGAGTATTTTTTTCAAGTAGAAGTATATAAACGTGTTTTAGAATGTATATTTGTTGTAAAAGAGCATTTGTTGCCGGAATATTGGACTAATCTCAGAAAAAAAATGAGATTATGTTGGGTGCTTACTATTTCGGTCACGTGAAGTTTTTTTCTCCGATATGTTCATCTTTTTAGGGCCTTGACCATCATGAAAGGCCGTTTGAAAGGAGCTCAGAAGGGCCATTCGTTACTCAAGAAGAAAGCTGATGCTTTGACTATGAGATTTCGGAATATTTTAAAAAGCATAATTGAGGTGAATTACTGAATTAATTTGAATTTATTTTAGGGGCCACAGTGGAAACTAGTTATTAATACCTCAGGACTTTCAAAACAAACCACCAGCTGTCAAATTTCAACCAGCTACTTCAATTTTTTTTTTCAGTCATAGCCAAGGATAGTTTGAAACAAGCTCAGTGTTAACCAGAGATAGCAAGTTCACAGTTGACTTTCTAGCATTACCTTGAACTCACAATGGGAAATAAGGAAATATTTCATTAAACTGGATCAGCCTTCTTTGCTTGCTGACAAAAAAATTGTTTAAATCATAAAATGCATGATGTTTCATTTACACTAACTGTCATTGCCATCTTGAATTCAACAAAAGTGGTCAGCAAAAATTGAGAAAAAAAACTGCCTCATTCAAGTGTTTGCTCGCATGATGGCTATTTTGGAGGGCATTTTAAATTTTAAAACTTTTTGAAAACCTTAACATTGCAACTGCAGGGCCCCGTATTATTTGGCTACATTAACAAAGGACGTAGCTAGGTGGAATGATGGTGCCAGAGCTCTAACCTTAGCATGGTGACAAAAAATATTTTAATTGTTTGTCAAACAAGGTTAGGAAAGGAAAATTTGTAAAATATGTTGTTAACCTTTTACCCTCAGCTGTGCATGTAGATGAGATTTGTTGATTGCAAATTGGGTGCATGAATAGATCTCAATAGATTTTTAACAGGATTCTGAATAGATTGAATAATTTGTAATTCCTTTTGAAAAATTCAAAACACCAATAAATAATGGAAAATCTTTTAAAATTTCATGAATTGGCATATAAAGTATCAAAAACTGACTATTGGTTCCAATTTGTGTTGGTGAAAGAGAACCATTTCAAAGTTACATGGGCTGGAAATCTTTCAGTTTTACATTTTGCTTATAGAGGAGTTATTGGTCTTTAAAATGTTTTATTAGACAAAGACAGTCATGGGGGAGATAATGAGAGAAGCCCAATTTTCACTCGCCGAAGCAAATTTTGCTGCTGGAGATTTTAGGTGAGTTTTGACTTTTGACCAGGTTCTGACCAAAATGGCTGGGAAAGTCTGAAATGTCACCATTATGTTCTCACCCTTCATCATTTGCTTCTTTATTGGGTTTGTGTAAATATACACCTGCACCTCAAGCCATTAAGGGACAGTTACTCCACACTGCTGAATAGAATTGTCTGGCATTCAACTGAAGTTCTGAAGTGTTTTTTTTTTCTTTCCAGTGCTCATGATTGAGCTCTAAACAAGCACAGTACAATTTTTGTTTTGTAGTTATGGAGTCCTTGAAAATGTTGACAAGGCCCAGACTAAAGTTCGCACAAGAAATGAGAATGTTGCTGGTAAGGTAACATAGGTGCACATGGGTTCTTAGGTGATCTGGTTTGAGCCAAGAAACATTTCATTCTATTTCTGTTTCCCCTTTCCAACAGGTGTGATGTTGCCACTTTTTGAATCTTACTCTGATGGTACCAGTGGTAAGTGTATGAAATGTTTCAGACCTGTATATTTTTATGATGAAGTTTTTGCTATATGATGCAGGTATGCTAGAGTACATGATTTTTGTTTAATTTTTCTTCTAAGCCTATGAGCTGACTGGTCTATCACGTGGAGGACAACAAGTCAATAACTGCAAAGAGGTTTTTGCTAAAGCTGTAAACTTGTTAGTTGAACTTGCATCTTTACAGGTACTGTTCTATGTGTATTTGGTCTTGTATGATACTGCTGTTGTTGTTTGTTGTTGTTGTTGTCTTTCTTGTTGTTGTTATTGTTGTTTTTGTTGTTGTTGTTGTCTTTCTTGTTGTTGTTGTCTTTCTTGTTGTTGTTGTTTTTCTTCTTGTTGTTGTTGTCTTTCTTGTTGTTGTTTTTATTGTTGTGGCAGTTTTTGTCGCTGCTGTTGTTGTCACTGTTGCTCTTTTTAATGTTGATATTGATGTTTCTGTTGTTGTTGTTGCTGTCATTGTTGCTGCTGCTTTGTTGCTGAGGGGGCTGGTGGTCAAGGGCATGGTGATAGTTGTGTTGTGGTTATTGCTAGTGCTGCTAACAGTTATTGTTGTTGTTAAGGAATGTGATGGTGGAAGTGGCCATGTTAATGGATGTGGTGGTGGTAGGATTAGATGTAACGTTGGCAGTGGAAGTGGTGTGTGTGGTAGTGGTAGCTGTAGAAGCAGCGTTGGTGAAAGTGTAGCTCTAAGTGGTTGGTGGTGGTGGTGTCATGCTGGGGGATGGTAGTGTTGGTTGTGTCTCTTTGTGTCTCTTTGCTGCTGTTGTTGTTGTTATGGTTCAAGTTAGTGGTTGTTGTTGCCTTCATGTTGGTTCATGTTGTCATGTTGATGTAAGCTAACGCGGAAGATTACGCCGCCTGTCCCACAGAACTTTGCATTGAATACAAAAACATTTCTATCAAGCAACTTATCATAGTTTCTATTCTCGTTCAGACATCATTCATCACACTTGATGAGGCGATCAAAATTACCAATCGTCGCGTGAATGCTATTGAACATGGTAAGTCATATACTGAGTGTGCCCACGTTTGTTATATGGCTGACCCGTACGACAAATGACATGCGCCGATTGAATACTGAATGGTCAGCATCCCACAATTTTACCCACCCGGGCAGTGCGGGTTATGCTCCGGTCCGGCAAGTTTTGGCGGGAAAATTTCTGAGTTACTTTTAATGAAAATGGAGGACAAATAGGTATTTACATTGAAAGAAATCGGAGAGTTAGATTCATTGGAATACTCGGACAGCTTTTGTTTTAAATTAATCGTATAAAAGAGGAACAAATGATTATTCAGCTCATCGAAACGTGCAGCTAAACGAATTTGTTACGAGGTAAGGTAGACAGCAACATATCAAGAGGAAAACTCGCCCAGATGTCGCTTCTTTGTCGCTTGGTCTGCACCAAAACCTCTAGCGAATACTTTTCCACACGGACCCCAGTCTCGGTCAATAATTAATAAATATTAACGTCTTATAAAATGTGTTCTTGCTAATTTCAACATAGAAATGTTGATTTTATATTTTTTCACACTTCGATATTTTATTACACAACTAGTTATTATACCTCGAATCCAACGGACTATTTCTTACATAAATACCGAACTGGATGAAAGAGACAGAGAAGAGTTTTACAGGTATGTTTCAAGTCTAGCAATCTTGATAAGTAACATAAATGTGATCACCAGCTTGCTGGCCTCAGGTTCCATTGACTTGGCCACCACCTCCTTGCAGGTTTCAGCTTGCACTGAACTGCCATAGGTGTGACCAAGTTTAAAAATTATTCTTTTCCCCTGGGGCCATGGCTTCACTGCAAATTCCCTCACTTTGGCGTTCCAAATAGACTTGTAGCGATTGCCCAAGGCTTATGGTAATGCTGCCCAAGGCGTATAGTATCCATCACGTTAGGCGCATTGCCAGTGTCCATATCCCTAACCCAAACCCTATCTCAAATCCCCAACATGTTCATGTCGGTTGGTGGACCTTCTGTAGGACAAATCACAAAGTTTGAGTGGTGCCCACTGCCTGTGGATGTCAGCTGGATGGCCTTGAAAATATGTGTTTCACTTTAGTTATTGTTCGATTGGGGCCCCGAGTATATGGAAATAAGTTCACTAGGCTTCAGTACTCATGCTTCAATCCACAGCTGCCTCCAATCTATTTCGATTATCGCAGTGTTTGACTACTGCTGACAGCAATCTACTTGGATGTCGTCTTGGTGGCTTTGGAGAAATGTGTAGTGTTTTACTGGGTTCCCAGGCCTGTAGATTGTCGGTGGGGGATGGCCTTGTCGTCAAGCCGTTCAATTTTCACCTAGCTACCAGTAAACTTCAAAATTAGCACGAATTTGTTTCTAAAACAGGTTGAAAAAGATTCAAGAAAAGAAAAAAATTCAAAGAGACAAAGCTGAAGCGGAAAAAACGGCAAAGGGTCTTAAGCAAGGTATGTCAAGTATCTTAGACAAGGCAGGTTGCCACCAATTTGCATGTTCTGTTTCTCAAACATCACAAGGGCAGTTTAACGGCAGTTTTAAGTAATTCCAAAGTCGAGCTCAGCTATTAAGATCCATAGCTCAAGCTCACATGGACAAAGGTTCTGGCTCCAAGAAACCGTCTTTGCCAACAATGTGCATGTTCTGTTTCTCAGACAGCGCAAGGGCAGTTTAACGACAGTTTTAAGTAATTCCAAAACCGGACTCAACTGTTAAGATCCATAACTCAAGCTCACATGCGTAAGAGTACTGACTGCAAGCAACCGTCTTTGATTTTCCGTGTTGAAATACCTATGTGCCCCAGACTGATTGCCTAACTGATGTTTAGTAGAAACTTAGTCGGGTACTATTGCAAATGCTGCATTCTGATTGGCTACGCTACTCGCTATCTATTCGCCGATAGACAGCGAGTAGCGAAAATGGCTCCGCCTCTCGTTTTTGTGAAGTTTCTGAAGACGAAATAGAATGCTTACTTGAGAGTGCAGTCCCAGAGAAGACGAAAAATGTTCTTTGCAAAGTGTGTTTCTACTAAAACAATTAGATTATTAGCTCTCGAGCTCATAATCTAATTGTTAAATAAAAACGCAAAGATCCGTCATCGAAAAGCAAGGATGCACGCGATAGCCGTAATAACACACAGCATAAATACGTTATGATGAATGTTAAACTAAATTTTCCAGGTGATGTTACTCCAAATCTTCTGGAGGACAGCAAGGACGAGGATCTTCTTTTCGAATGACCATTCACTTGCATCATCTTTGCCACTCCACCTTTGATTAAAGTACCGTTGCACAATGGTGTCATTGGGCTTACCACGTGATTATGCATAGATGGAGCCATGGAAGAACAATACTTCTCTTGGGAAAGTATTCCATATCATATAAAAAATAACTGACGAGTTTCACAACACACCTAGGCACTTTGGTTCCTTCGGATGAGGTGACTGCGTTAGATTGTTGCCAAGGATACGCATGTTTTCCATTTCTGTAGCTTTTCTTCAGCTGAGCGCGCGTGCTTGCTTCTCCACGTGTCAGTTCACCAACATATCTTTTAGGCCCAGAGGTAAATCTGACGTAAGAATATATAATTCATCAAACAGTTAACCCTTCAAAGGGCACAGTTGCCATTTAGCAATTTATTAATTTTACTTTGGATAACGCCAGGTGATTCTACTCGTATTGAAAACCAGCCAACTAAAGGATTGATCAAAAACATTAAGGGAGAATTAGATGGAACAGTGATGAATCGATAACCTGATTATCAAAATAAATTTTAGTCGACTTTCGCCTGCCAAACGATGTGGTTTGTTTCTGTCGAAAGAACGGTCCTGTTATTCCCAGCAAACTAATAGTATCAAATCGTTCGCGTTATTCACAACAGAGTAACAAGACGCCCTTGGGATTAGGTGCAGAAATGCACGTACAAACAGCACAAAAACTATGTCCAGAAGATTCCAGACGCAGCTTTGTACACGTATGAATGGGCTAGTTTGCTTTTTATTAAATGACGAAGTTCGAATCTACACATCGAAAGCTTGCAGCTTATAAACTTACAATGTGCACAGGAAACATGTTTGTTTCGACTCACACCAGGCAAAGTTTAACGGATTCAACTACAGAGTGCAGACCTCGTATAAATAGTGACCATATCAAGTATAGAATTTCTAGTTCTAAAGATTTCTTGCTCTCAAACGAGACTGGATGAGCTGATTGACATGCATGCTGAAGACTGTCAAGTAACGTGCTTATGAATATCTCAAAAGTGAAGTTTTCCAGCCTTAGGATCGGTTCCTGTCGTGAACATATAACTGCAGAAGGGGGCCAAGTGCGTAATTGTAGTTCTTTTCACATCGACTGTGGTGGCATTTTACGGGGTTCCGCACTTCCAGAACGCCCCATTTCTTGGAAAGTAGCGAAAAAACGGTTTGGTCGTGTCTGTTTCCCACGAAATTTTGGAAGTTCGGAAGACCCATGACATTTTCTTCATCCGTAGTGATCCTGGGGTCTGATGTGTAGGCCAGATATTCCATCATAAATTGGATCGTCTCACACGATTTCATCAGTACAATCAAGTTTGCTAATCGCTGAGTTTGTCGTTTATGGTGTACACGAGGATCGTCCATTCCCATTAGCACGAACGCGTCTCTCTTCGAGTATTCGCTTTCTTTGTAAGGCATGTGAAACGCCAAAATGTTTGGTTTCGTTTCCATGCATAACTTAAATAGCGGTCCCGCGTCCTTTATGAAGTGACTTCCGGCGTCTTGATATATAAGCATGTCTCCATCGTTCATTTTGCTCAGCAGCGTCTTGAGAATGATGTAGGGTTTCCAAAGCCAGTACCCAGCCCCTTTTCGTCGACGTAGTATGTTGCTGTGTGAGATTTGAAATGGAACTGACAAGGCAGACGAGTCTAGCGCCTCGGCAATGTCCACTTTTGCTGATTCGATCGCTTTATTAACTGCTATTTCTTTGGATGTTTCGCAACAATTGTGGCCGTAGGTCAAGAGATATTTACGAGCTTTAATAGAGCTCGCCTTTACGTTGTAATATTGTAACTTCTCGATCTTTTCTACCAAATCACTTGTATTCCAAGGAGGTTTCCAGCGAAGAAGCGTCTTTGTTAGAATGTCCAAGTCAATTCTCTCTCGAAACGTCCACCTCGTTAGGTTAGTCTCGGACGGTAGCTTGATTTTTGCTCCATCGAGCATTTCCCGCGCAATTTTATACAAGTGCGGACAATTCTTCTCGTCTTGAGAAGTGTCAACGTGTATTGGAAGCTGAAAACTATCTGCTCGCTTGGAATATTTCGCACTCGGTGTCGTGCTCCGTTGTTCAAGTGCTTGACGAGCTTTAAGTTTCAAGGTCGAGAACATGCATTCCATTCTTGCATGGTGGACGGGTTTCTTCTGCATAGGTTGATGAGCCTTCCTTTCCAGTCGTGCTGTACGCGGGGTGTTATTCAGTTTTATGTTCAACAGCAACAGAAGTAAATTGATAGAAAGAAGACAAAGGATTTCTGTATTTACTCTCATAACTCCAGCTAATCGTAACACTTCCTTCTTCTTGGTCCGACAGACTTTGATATGGTCACGTTCAGTGTTTGTAATCTGAAACAACGGTGGGAAAATTTATAATACAGCTCGTTCGTTTCGTTGGATTCTTTGGATAAGAACAAAGGATTTGGTGTGTGTTGCAGCACAGCACAGTCTTTTGAGAAGTTTAATTGTGAAAATATACCCCTCCTCAAACTAGCAGTGAGGGGGGGGGGGGAGATGTGCAAGCGGTCAAGTGACGAACATTCAAGAACATTCCTAATTGAAACAGTGAAAACGGCGTTCTTATGATCAAAGTATTTTATTTCGAGCTTTCGGTCACCAGACTTTGACCTTCGTCAGGAAGAAATGAAAGACAAAAACAAATTACGATATATATATATATATATATATATATATATACATACATATCTGTGAATAATTATAGACAGTTTCCATCCCCGAAATACCGCGTTCCTGCCGAACAACAAACTGGAGTCGTATACGAGATACCATGCAAAGAATGTTCTTGGACGTATATAGGAGAAACTGGACGCTCATTTCAAACTAGGAAGAAAGAACACATTAGGAATGTTGAAAACTATGCTGAAGGCTCTAACATTGCAAATCATTCTTGGAAACACGGACATGCCATAGACTTTGAAAACCACCGCATAATTGACAAGGGAGATTACCGCATCAGAAAATCACTTGAATCGTGGTACACCACTACCAGAGAAAATGCCGACAACAACGCCAGGCCATTGCCAGGACAATACACCATTTTAACAAAGAAATGCTGCAATTAATTGATGCATACTTTCCATTACCGTAACTTTCTAATTCTGTCTATAATTATTCACAGATATGTATCTATCTATATCTCGTAATTTGTTTTTGTCTTTCATTTTTTCCTGACGAAGGTCACAGTCTGGTGACCGAAAGCTCGAAATAAAATACTTTGATCAGAAGAACGCCGTTTTCACTGTTTCAATTATGTCTATACCTGATCGCGCTTCATCTATATTTTTAAACATTCCTAATGTGTGTTATGAGTGCAAGTGGACGTACGGATATGAAAATAACTTCACTCGATGTAAAAGACCTAGACCGTCTGAAAGAGCTTTTTATTACTTGTACAAAGAACTCTTTATAATCGGCAGGACATACAGAACGAGTGTAGTTTGCCCCGTATTTCTTTGGGTTTTCTAAAAACTATAACCGAGTCAGCCTCACTTGTTTACTAAGAGTGGCTATTCTATCGACTTTCCACCAATTTAAAAAGCGTTAAACTTTAAAAAGAATGTTTTCATTTGTACATGGCGTAAGCAGGGGTTTTTTTGTGTCATTTAACGTTCGAGTGATTGTGCAACGTGGGCGACTAAATTGGAGGCAAAAAGTTGGCTTGCTACAAACACGACACCTTCCTAAAGGATGAGGATCCGTCCTAGCCTAGTGTTGTTCTCAGTTCTTATCCTTTTAAACGTCTTCATCGTCTTTGTAAAAATCGAACACGGACACTTGACCGACAGGTCGTCGCTACATGACGCCACAGAAGATATTTCGGAAATACACGTCGATTGCCTGGCTCTTGCTAAAAATTTTCACACATCTAATTCAGATGGGATAGGAAAGAAAACTACTTCGATGATCTCGAGAAGAGCCGAGGGTATGACGCAGCTTCGTGTAGACACAACCAGGGACGAAAAAAAATGTCCAGATTTGTATAAAATTGCACGAGAAATGCTCGACGGAGCGAAAATCAAACTTCCATACGAGACCAACGACACAAGATGGAAATTTCGGAAGAGAGTTGACTTGGATGTTCTAGCAACGACGAATCTTCATTGGAATTACCCCTGGGAGCAAGGTGATTCGGCGGAAACTAGAAAGAAGTTGCATCATTACAATGTGACGTCGAGTACCATTAGGGCTCGAAAGTACCTACTGACCTATGGCCACAATTGTTGCGAACAGTCCAAAACAAGAGCAGTTAATGAAGCGATTGACGTAGCCAAAGTCGACTTCGCAGAGGCTCTGGATTTATCGGCCTTGTCCATAGAATTTCAGCTCTCACATAGCAACATACTGCGCAGACGAAAGGGGGCTGGGTACTGGCTCTGGAAACCCTACATCATTCTCAAGACATTGCTGACCAAAATGAACGATGGAGACATGCTCATCTACCACGATGCTGGGTCCTACTTCCTGAAGGATGCCGGCCCGTTGTTTAAGTTGTGTATGGAGACGAAACCCAACATTTTGGCGTTTCATATGCCTTACCAAGAAAGCGAGTACACGAAGAGAGACGCGTTTGTGCTCATGGGAATGGACGATCCACGAGTATATAAAAAAGGGCAAACTCAGAGATTAGCAAATCTGATTGTGATAATGAAAACTTGCGAAACAATTCAGTTTATGATGGAATATCTGGCCTACACGTCGGATTCCAGGATCACTACAGATGATAAAAATGTTATGGGTCTTCCAAATTTTCCGAACTTCAAAGGCAACAGACACGATCAAACTGTCTTCTCTCTTCTTTCCAAGAAATGGGGCGTATTAGAATTGCGAGATCCGTGTAACTGTGGACGAAATGGGTTTGACAAGAACTACAAGTATGCATCAGGGCCGTATTATCAGCTGTATTCACATGACAGGCTGCGAAGCTAGCCACTGTTGAACATGCGAGACACCACATTAAATTTATAGAGATCAGATTGCAAACTATTTGAGTCCCCAACCCCGAGAAAAAATCAAAGTGATATTAATTAAAATATTGTGATTACCTCAGTTTACTTTGATGATAGAAGAAGACGAAATGATTAAATCTCCAATATTGCTCATCGGCAAACTGACTCATGCGTTAATCAATGATGTGGTTATGGTAGCTTGGTAATTATATTCTTAATACGCACGCTCTCAAGCAGTTCTCTCAGAAAAACTTTCTGAGTCCCTGACGGGAATCGAAACCGTAACCTGATCGCCGGTGAGATGCTCTAACCATTGAGCTACAAAGACTCAGATGGTGAGCGAAGGTTAAATTTGTGTACTGGTTCGTATAGATGGTAGACATATGTACTGCAAGTCTCGATATGTCGTCTATTATTTTTGTGTTAATCAATGATGTGGTTGTGGTAGCTTGGTAATTATATTCTTAATACGCACGCTCTCAAGCTGTTCTCTCAGAAAAGCTTTCTGAGTCCCTGACGGGAATCGAAACCGTAACCTGATCGCCGGTGAGATGCTCTAACCATTGAGCTACAAAGACTCAGATGGTGAGCGAAGGTTAAATTTGTGTACTGGTTCGTATAGATGGTAGACATATGTACTGCCAGTCTGCAAGTCTCGATATGTCGTCTATTATTTTCGTGTTAATCAATGATGTGGTTGTGGTAGCTTGGTAATTATACTCTTAATACGCACGCTCTAGTAGGCCTTGCTCTCTTTAATTGCACTTTTATTCTTCTGGTAGTAGGCTTTATTGCGATCATACTTGCTAAGCCCCGCAGAACGCAGAGTTGTGCTTTGCGCAGAGGTAGAAGTCCGAGCTGTTGGATGAGAGCGACCGAGCATATTTGCCACAAATGAATTTGAAAGTGGCGCCAGGTTTTGTTTATGTTTATAATATTACAAGCTTCAAGTATTCGCCAAAATGAATACAGATGGCTATGACGCATCGCGGACGTAATAAAATGTGAATCGTGCCCAAACACTGCGCGGGTAGGATGACTATAAGTGAATGAAGATGCGCAGGACGTCTCGAATGATTATAATACGACGTATAACAACCAGAAAAATCAGTAAATGTGGAATGTTCAGCCATTTGTTGCTTTATATATTGTTTAGCTGTATTTTAAAAACACATTTTAAAAGTATTTCCGTAAGCTTTAGGCTCTAGGACACGCTTGTGTAGCTCTACGCTGTCCAGTTCAGTCACGCTTCAAAGTGTCCGCCATTTTGAAACATGCAACCGCCATACGAAGCCAGAAATATGGGAGGAGCTTACCCTTATATAGCGTCGCTCCGTGTTTAATACGCACGCTCTCAAGCTGTTCTCTCAGAAAAACTTTCTGATCTATACGAACCAGTACACAAATTTAACCTTCGCTTACCATCTGAGTCTTTGTAGCTCAATGGTTAGAGCATCTCACCGGCGATCAGAAGGTTACGGGTTCGATTCCCGTCAGGGACTCAGAAAGTTTTTCTGAGAGAACAGCTTGAGAGCGTGCGTATTAAGAATGACTCATGCGTATCAATGAATTTATAATACACAAAAAAATTTCTCGATTCTGATTGGTTGAGAGCAGTGCAATTTCAAAATAACACAGTGCCGAAAAAATGGTAATCCAGCAATTTGCACTGAGTTACTTTTTTTCGTCACTGAATTACTTTTGATTGCCACATTATTACATTTCTCATGTATATTATTAATTGGTAACAGCATTGTTTTGACTGCAATTTGGAAAAAACGTACACTCTTGATTTTTTTTCCAATGCTATTGCCTATACCAGTATGAGAACATCAACGACCCTGTCTGAGGTCAAATGGGCTCGTAGGAGTTCTAATACGGCTTTAAAAACATGCATGAGGTTAGAACAGCTTTGGACGGTGCCCTCTGAGTGAAAAACGCGACATTGTGCGGAAATGGCGATACCAATACGTGAACAATATCTTGGACAATGTGTAAGATGTGAGACGTTCGGTCCGTCGCCTTTCCTCGTGTCTCCTCCGCAGACGAATGCTAAAGAGTTCTTGCACATGTTCAATGTTATATAGCAGCCATCCCTACAACACCATGCGAACAGGAAAGTGGCTGTAGAATAAAATATTGCAAGCATGCGAAATGGAGTTTGCCGCCATCAAGGACAATCCGCGTTGCAGTATCTTGCGATTAAATCCCGAAGCAATCTGGACAATATCTTTCGCAACGTTCCTGCAAGGAAACGTCCGCTGTCTTAGAATTATGTTTTCAGATTTAAAAGATATTGTTTTTTACATGCAACCTGGAAGTTTCAGCACAACTTACTTTTACGTCGCGACACCAACTCATTGCACTTCCCCGCTGGCGTACGCATGTCAACCAGTTTTTCCACTTCACAATCAAAGTTGGACAAACTTCAGGAACAGTACCCACCAGTATCACGAACAGGTGGCTTTTTGAAATTTAAGCTGGTAAGATCAGGTCATTTGCTCGATTCCTGGGACTTTTGTCGTCAAAATCGAGGAATTAAGTTTCCGTCGTATAGATACTTTTTGGTCCTTAGTTCACTGGCATTTTCTGAAGAAGAAACAAAAACTAGTGGGTTTACGACTTTTTAAAGGTATCGTGATGTAAAGTCTTCAAAATGCAGTCCTGAATGCCAAGGTTGTGTCGAAGGAGGACAATGGACTTTGTTGTCGAGTTGTGTGTAGGTCTGAGTTAGTCTTACTGTGGTTGTCTATGTCAGGTTTAGTTTATTTTTATTACTATTATTATTATTGATGTTAAAATCCTCAGTGCGTCAGACTTTTTTGTTCGGTTTGTTTCCTACCATTCTACAGCATCGGCGTGGAACTCACGAGGTGACCACTAGTCATCATGAATAACTTGTAATTGAAGCCGAAGACAACATAGTTTACTTCATCTACTTGGGCGCCTTCTAACTAAGAGAAATTGTTTTGGCGAACTCTTTCCTGTCTGTTGAACTGTGAAGTACAAATTTCAACAGACCGGAACGCCTGCCAGCTGAAGTGCAGAAGGGATCTTTGGAGGGTTGACAATTATTTTTAAAGCTGTATTTATCCCGGTTAGACGATTCAAAAAATTTCATTGCAATTCGAATAGAGGCAGGACTCTTTCTGGTAGAAAAACGGCTGAAATACCTTTTTGTGTTGCTTACGTGGAGTTCGACACGAAGGTGGGACTTGCTGTTTGAAACTGGACTCATGTATTGAAGACTGTATTTATCAAACAACAGTCCTTCATTGTTGACGCAGTCGAGCATTTTTTTTAGGAGATGGCATGTTTTGGCAGATTATGGTTGCGAAGCCTGTTTCTTTTGGTGACTTTGGGATGTACAGTGAACTCAGGTATTGCATCGGTTATGAGATTTCGTCAAATTTAACTATCTACGTGTGACACTTTCCTGTCGTATTTAACTATTTACATGTATCAGTTGGAGACGGTAGGTCTCTCAAGTTATGAATTTGTGATTAGCAAACGTGGTTTGGAACACAATCTTGACTGATGAAAAAGTGAAAAAAAAAAACCCTGCTCAATCGGCTGCCAGTTCAATGCAGCACATGGTTAAATTGAGTGGCGTCACAAGCCTTTTTTCCTTTGAGTTCTTCGCCAAATTTAGCTGAATTGGAATTAAGGAAACTCGACTGGTGTGTAGAATTACTTTGGTTATCACTATCACTTCCAGAAATCGAACAATGCACGACCGTTGTAGCTTACTACGCAAACCTACACCAAGTCAAAGTATTCCGCTCTACCCAGCTTGTGACTGTAGTCTCATTAAAGACTATTTCATTATGGTCAACAATGGCATAATAGTGTCCAGAGAAGTCCTTAGTGACTTATATGGTAACTGTATATTTTTTCAATATCTGTCTTTTTATTTCTTTGTTTACTTGTTTATTCATTTATTTATTTGCTTATTTATTTATTTATTTGTATTGTTTGTTTATTCGTTGGTTGGTTTATTTCTCTCTGCTTGTGCCTTTAGTGCCACTTTGCGAGGACAAGACAGAATCGTGCAAAAAGTGGGCGTCGAAAAAAGACCTCTGCAACGAAAATCCAAAATATAAAAAACAGCGGTTTTATGTTGCCATGTCCAGATTGTGCAAGAAGAGCTGTGAAATGTGTGGAGATGACGGTATGACTTGTACCTAAGACTGTTGCTGCTGTAATTCTTGGATACCTCTCTTCTGTTCGCAAACCATCCTTCCTTTTCTTCATGACTTGTTTATGGCCATTATTACCTCCCATTATGATTGTTTTTTCCGACTTTAATTTCCATCCTTCCATCTCTCCTTCCTCTTCTCCTTCCTTTTTCCGATAACCTCTCTCTTTCTTACTCGTTCCTCTAGTAAAACCTCGCTTGCTTCAATACTTTCAACTTTCCCTTCTAATTTCCTTTCATGCTTTTCTTTCTGCCTTTTTATTCGTACTTACATTTTACCGTTATCTTTCTAGATTACACTCTTTTCGACAACGATGCTCGCTGTAACTCCTATGCCAGTAAAGGTTACTGCGAGATGCGACCTCACCAGGGATTCATGCTCAAACGTTGCAAATACAGCTGTCGACGTACTATCAGAAATGGCATCGCGTCACCAGGTCGTGGTAATTTCCAACGTAAATACCCTCCTCAACAACAACAACAACAACAACAACAGCAACAACAGCAACAGCAACAGCAACAACAACAGCAGCAGACCTACTGGAATCAACAATACCAGTCTGATTACCAATATCCCCAACAATATGGCCAACAGTATGGTCAGCAGTATGCTCAACAGTATGGTCAGCAGTATCCTCAGCCATATGGTCAGCAGTATCCCCAACAGTACTCTCAACAAAATGGTCAGCAGTATCCCCAGCAAAATAATGCGCAACAGCATGCGCACGAACAATCTTCACCAGCAATGCCTGTGCAGAGTCAAGAGCTTTCACAGTCTCAGTCCCAGGTCCAAACTCCAGTGGGAAATGGGCCGACTGCGACGAGAAAGCATAAACTTGAGCAGAAGAGTAAAATTAAATCTTAAGGACAAATAGAGATGGATTTGTGGTATGAAAAAAATAACGTGTTGTAGCTCATATTCAGAACATGATGAAGTAGGAGAGAAGTGTGCTGGGATTTTACTCGTGTCATGTCTCTCTTTAACTCTATTTCTTTTGCAGTTTCAAGAATCCTAACTGTTTTCTTTGTATCTTTCAACAGTTTTTTTGAAATCCTCAGGTTATGATATATGAACAAATGTTAGGAGGCCGTCCAACGAATGATTGAACTCGTGCCACATGAATTTTAGATATTTTTCTTCCCAGTCTGATACTTCGGGACGACAGTTCCCAGTGGATTTCAAAGAATGTTACGATTACTTTAATTACAGGTTGTAAATAGTTAATATTTAACGAGGATGAAAGTATCTATAGGCAGGAAATGTGATTAAAGCTGTCGTAACATTGACTTTCTTTGCATCGATTTTAAATTGCGTTATTTGAGGCCAGCGAAGTGTCCTTGACCAACCAATCGAATCCGTTGCAAAAGCCTTGAATGTGTATCGATATCCATGAAGAAACCTTCAACCATTTTCATGCTTTGGTCCTACTTTGATATTTTGTTCTGGGAAACGCTCTACGATTTTCCTGTAGCTACCGCGGGACAATTTCACACTGGCTAACTTT
The DNA here is from genome assembly GCA_030142905.1 of Heliopora coerulea. Taxonomy (NCBI): domain Eukaryota; kingdom Metazoa; phylum Cnidaria; class Anthozoa; order Scleralcyonacea; family Helioporidae; genus Heliopora; species Heliopora coerulea. The sequence goes on along the minus strand of JASJOG010000034.1, from coordinate 214,284 downwards.
AGACAATTTTACTCCTGAAGGGGAGACTTCTGGTAACAAAATGGTTAACGTTAGTTTAATCACCAGGCATAACTACCGCCGAGAAAGTGTATCGTCTCGTGTAATACGCAGTTGGGAAAAACTTGTTTTTCTTACTTTTCCTGTCATTCCGTCAGTCAGTCTTCCTTTCTACGTCTATCTGCTTGTTTATTGGTCGGTCTATCAACCTCCAGAGCAATGTTCGTTCATTACGTAGTAAGTCTCGTTTTGCAGACTTATTGTTGCCATAAATTTAGTTGGAAAGCTCAAACGGATTATATGAATTTTTAAAAATCTTAATAGTATTCGAAATACGCTAACCAAGACAATTTAAGATTTCAACGAGAACCTTGGATTGGCGGATTGCCACAATATGTTAACATAAGCCGAACAATGCGTCTTTCTAATAGTTATAGTGTGTCCCGGGGAGTACATTCCGAAGATTCCACGATAAGATCTGGTGAACGGTTTCAAAAATTGTATCTGATGTGTAACTGATTTAACAATGTCGATGTTAATAGATGCTGACTTTGCACTCGCTGTGTCAGGCGGGACGGAAGATGTGTCCGCTGTCCTTTGATGAGCGCTGCAATCGATGTTCACGAGACGCACCCAAGGTCTGTTGTGCTCACATATCCTGTGTTATGTATCCTACGATGAGCACATCACTGCAAACATGGGCTAATGAGCACGCTCAAACTAGCCGCACGCCAAAGCAAGCTGATGCAAGTTGGTAGTAAAAACGAAAGGCAAGTTAAAACAACTATTGTTTTAGAACAATGATTTGTTCTGTGCATTTTACCCTCCGACTCAGAATGTGCAAAATACTATTTTTTGCATATTTTTAGGCGAAAAGGGTCACAAAAAAAGGTTCCAATACCGTGCATTCCGTGTGTCTTATTCCGGCGCCTTTAAGTGATCACTGCACCGATTCACTGTATGGTCACAGGCAACCTTGCCCTTCCACTGCTCCGTCAATGAACAGATAGAAGGTTGTGTAGTTTTGAGCAGGTGCTTCCACGGTTCGATGAATTTTAAGAAAACAGATTACTGGACGGACTATGATATCTGTTCGCTGTGTCAAGACACTGAAAAGATTGTGAGGTGAGAATTGGTACATCAGTCTCTCTTATTAAAGGTTTACGTTTTGTATCGGGGAATTCCAGCCAAGTAAATATCTTCGGTTGCTTTAGTAGCACCTGTTCCTGTTTCTATTGGTTCATAAACTGGTAAGTACCTGACAATCGTTATATCTTTCACCGTACAGGACTTAGAATAGTTAAATTTGCTGTTTTTTTGTTTTTAAACCAGGCAAGTCATGAAGTCGTTCATTCTGTTCTTTCTCGTCGTCTGCATTTTGGAAGCAACAAGTAAGAATCAGCAGAGATGTGCCAGTAGTAATTATTTTTCGTTAAGATAATAGTGGTTGTATTTATGAAGATGGTGATGATGATGTAGTATGTGTGTGTGTATATGTATATGTGTGTGTGTATGTGTAAGTGTATATGTATGTGTATATGTACATGTTTTTGTATATTTATATGTATGTATGTGTATATATATATATGTATGTATATGTATATGTCTTTGTATATGTATATGAATATGTATGTGTCTTTGTATATGTATATGTGTATGTCTTTGTATATGTATATGTATGTGTATATGAATATGTAGGTGTCTTTGTATATGTACATGTATATGTGTATGTGTATGTATATATGTATATGTATATGTATATGTATATATTATTGTTTTTATGGTAGTACTCTGACATTATGTGCATGTGATATCTAGGAATAAAAAGAGATGTTATGGAAAAACAATTAACGCAAAATGTTTTGGCTGTGTTAGTGTCGGCGAAAAAGAAATGCAAGAACATATCAAAAGACTGTGCTAGGAAAGCGAAAAATGGCTGGTGCAGTAAGAATCAATCGTACGCAGCTATGGGACGAAAATGCCAGAAAGCTTGCCACATGTGTGATTCAAGTAAGTATGAACTCCAGTTTCAAACGAAGAGATTCAGTTATTCAGAGTTGACGAGAACTTTTGCACTTTAAATTTATAAATAATTCATTAGGTTGTTACTCAGTCATGGAACTTTATTTTCTAAGGTTCCTGGGGTTCGATAAGCCGGTCGAACTAAAGACTTTGGTATTAGACATAATAGTTAACGATTTTTCACATGCTAACCTCCCCTCTTAGTCATTCATGGAAAGCAGTATTTCATTATAAACCTTGAGAACTTTCTCTCGAATATAACCAAGAGCCATACCATCATGGCACGTGATATCATGGTACGTATGGTACTTGGGTTCAGTGTTCAACTAAAGGTATTATTAAGTAAGTGAATATTTTTCTACGTCATTATTTATGTTTTTATACTTCTAATTTCATTTAATTCCATTGGAGGAAGTCTAGATCAGTTTTATAAGCGTTACGTGGTTTCTTTTAGACTTCCTCATCACTCGTCTGTATGAATATTGGATATTTATTGTCTTTTGCAACATCTTGTGGTAAACTTAATGAACTCAAACTCAATAATAAACTCAATGTCGATGGCAATCCTTGCACAATGTTGAACACTTTTCATTTTTGTCATGTAAGCTCTGTTTTTTATCTAGAGAGTGAGGTGTTTGACTTTGACGCACGATGCAAAAGATGGAAAGACCTGGGATACTGCGAAGCTGATGCTCACTCTCTATACATGGCGAGGAGCTGTAGATTCAGCTGCCCTGAATTGGCAAAAGAATACGAGAACAGTAAAGTTTAGGTAAACGTGAAAGAGCAGACGTTCTTTGGACATAAAATGAGGAGGAGTTCACTATGCGAACAGTAAATAACTAGTCACTTGATAGGTATGTTTGGATAATCAAAGATGACCTTCAAATAAAGTTGAAATGTCACTGTTTGTGTCTTACATTTGTCTACTTTGTCAGTTGATCCAGTTTCGTTGGTCCATTCGTGCAGTGTCAGATTAACAAGCTGTAGTTTAAAGAGTGTACAATTCCATGAAAACCACACATTCAGTAGCATTTCGAAATAGCGACAGTGTGACCACGTCATTGGACAGTGCTTCCATAAACATCCACCCCAAAAAACAATGATAAAATGATCACTCAGTCTTATCGCAGTTTACGCTCAAAATCTTTTGATTGGCTGCTGGTTTAGCTGTTAGCCTGTTACTGCTTAATGTCACATATTATTCAATCATTTTCCCACCAAATAATTTCTTTGCTGTTGTTATAACGACGTTTGCGAAGGAGAAATGGTCGTGCATGTTGGGCCAAACATTTAACGAAAGAATGGTACGTAGCATGATTTGAAATTTTTGTATTAGTTTGTCTTGCATAATTCTTAACCGTTAGAAGTTGAGTTTCTGGTCATATCCCTGTAACGTGAAAGATAAATTAAATTGTTAATCAAGAAAACTTTATTCAAAGTAATCATCGATTTAATTACCCTTTACCAACTTGTTAATTTATCAAATTAGTGCTTATCAGGGTAGTTGCTCTGTCGAGTCAATATGTCAACACGCCTTTATTTGACTGAAGTTAGAGGGTAGTTTGTTTTAATCAGTCAAGCAGGTTGTTTTCAAAACATCACTGGTTGACTGCTTCGTGCGTTTATTATCTTATTTTTAATCGATTTGCATTTCACGGTTCTTAGTTCACTCGAAGCGTGTTTTGATCGAAAACGATATCAGGCGATAAAGTTCAAGTCTTTACAGCTTAGATATCAAGTTGAGAAGGTAAGATCAATTTCTGTAGGCAAATATTTTGTTTAGCCATGGTATGTTGATCTGTCGTGAATCGATTTTCCATATTAACTGTACTTTTGTGTGATTGCTAAGGTTTCTGAATTTTGTTTTCTGGGTCGGTTTCTTTTGGTGATTTTTTTTCTTTAATGACCGTTCAGAAAAGTGATTTGTTTTCGTCGAGTCAAAAATCATTGACATGGTCATCGCCGTTGAAATGACAAACTATCGACGAAAGGATGAAGATAGTTTATTTGCTGTACCCCTTAACCAGTTACCCTATGTATATATACGATTTCAGGTTGAACAAAACTGTAGGTTAAAAAATCGGTATCTTGTTAAACCTCCGGTTTTATTACATCACCGCTATACAAATGAAAGTAACTTAGAAAGACGTTAGTTGTCGTTTTCCATATTGCAAAGTATTTTAGCGTATAATACGAATTCTAAGCGTTGCAGTTCTTGCCAATCCTAATTATCTTCCCACTGTAACCTCTCGAGAAATTGAGTTAACAAAATTAAAGTGAAAAAGTTTATTTATTAAACAAACAATGTCTCCAATGCCTTGATCTATGTCCAGCCCATCAGGAAAACGTATGTTGTCACGAAAAAGTCGGTGGAACAGATTTCTTATCAGAATACAACACAGACTGTCAGTTGTCGGGATAAAATACTAGTAACACAGATAAAAAAATATCTGATAATATAATCGATCTAATGATAATTGATCTGTTAAGATAATTTAATCGGTTTGTTAAGATCATCTTCAGATGTTAAGATGAAGATGATCTGACGGTGATCTTAACTGATCGAAAATGTTCAGGTTTTTAGTTTTATTGTATTGTTGGTTTTTTACCTGCGTTATTGGGGCAATATATATTATCAATGATCTATGTCATCTCTTAAACATGCTAAAAATTTAAACGATTTACTTCTTTACTCGAGCTCAGAGGAGGGTTTAAAGGTTGGGCTATGATAAAAGTTTAATAGACCCGGGTGAGTTCTGGGACAATGTTCTGGTGGAGTTCTAACAAATTGGAGAAATAATGACAAACGAAATGGCTGCCTCTGCAGACGAACTAAACCCCATCTTGCTAAGAGAAGCAAACTACGCTAGTCTTAAGTGGAGATTTTCCTCCTTCAGAATTATCAACTTAACAGTTTGCGGTCGAGTATAAATGCCATAATGTTCTACCCAATATACGCTAGTCTTATTTTGATTAACAAGTTTACATGCCAAATAGTTTTCCTTCGATATCTTATTTTTAAAAGGATTAAAACCACCATGTTTTATGCGGATAAACGTTTCTCTTCACGAGGTTCTACGCGCGTATTTCTATCCTTTTTAGGCGCTCTTTCCCTAGTTCACACTTAGAGTCAATTTTTTTAAAAAAAACGAAAATATTTGTTTCAAGCACTTCAATATTTTAGACTTTTCTAGGCCAGCGATTACACTGACGTTTTTTGGAGCACTACTAAAATCTCCTTGTCATTCTGTAAACGTTTCTTTGGCATTGTGCATTCGATCTTTAATTCTTGTTTTTTAATCCTCTTGTTCAGCTGTCGCAGAAATGAATTCGGTTATTCTGGTCGTTCTGGCGTTTTGCATTGTGATCAACGCAGGTAGGTTCAATCAGGGATCCACGAGGAAGTTGATGGTGGCGATTTCGGGAAATATTTTTCGGGTGATATTTTTCGGTTGGACAGCTGCATGTAGCACATGAGGACGAGACAGGCCTATACACGTGGCACAATTGCTGCTTTTCATTCGCTCACCAAAGTAGCAATACGTCCAGAAGTCTCCAGAAAGTTAATCGGATACATCAGAATGAACAATTGTACACGAGAGTTGTATCGTCTGGATGGACCCTTGAGGAATGTTTTGTTTGTATAATCTGCTTGACTTTAAACCCTCCAGACAATTTAATTCAACGTCTTGTATCGATTAGTTAAAGATACATGGAAAGATGATGAATAAAATTTTAACATTTTTCCCCATATAGCTAGAGAATGCAAAGACAAGAAGGAGGACACATGCAAAGATATTACAGCTGTTAAGTGCGCCGCTCTAACGTCTAATGATGATTGTCTGGAAAGTTGCAAGATGTGTAAGAAAGGTTAGGTTAGCTATACCCTCTATATTGAGTTGTTGAATATTTAATACAAAACGTCCAACACAATTTACACCATTTAGAAAATCACGCAATTTAGAAAATTATTGACGGTCGGCGAAAACTTTTGCATTTCCGTCAAACTGGAATATCCACTGGGGCATGCGCGTCAATAAGGTGACTTTATTCTGAATTTCATGCTCAAACTGTCCTCTTCTTGTCATCATTGTAAGAACGCAAAACAATAAATATCAATTTTATTTTAATTAGTTCTAAAGAATGCCCCAATACTTCACACTGATTATTGGTTCTTCAACACTTTACACACACGCACGCACGCACACACACACACACACACACACACACACACACACACATATATATATATATATATATATATATATAAACATTGATTGATGTCAACACAAGTAAATATTAAAGAAAATAAAATTCGTTGTATAGCAACGAAAAAGGAACGATAATATATGAACCACTTTGAAACTTTTTTCGCATAAAACGTTTTCGCTTTATTTCAGCTCTACAGGCACCTATATATATATATATATATATATATATATATATATATATACATATATATACAGGGCCGCCGAGAGAATTAGCGGGGCCCGAGGCAAAACTTTTTCTGGGGCCCTATTTATGATGTCATAGGCTATGACGTCATAAATAGGGCCCCAGCTTACATGAAGTTTTGAGAGCAGGTGTACACGTTACCCCGTCGTGTAAGATGCACTTTATTAAAGCTGTAATTTAAATTGTTACAGGAAAATGCAAAAACCCAAAAACCTTTCCGTTTCTGTAAGACGTTCTGTATAAATTTTAATTTGTTAACACCGTAAAGGTTAATCGTTTTATGTCTGGTAGATTATCGCTGATTGGTCAAAACCAACCCATGCTAAATCCTTCCAATTTTGGGGGCCCTTTTCAGTTGGGGGCCCGGGGCAATTTGCCCCCCTGCCCCCCTCTTGGCGGCCCTGCATATATATATATATATATATATATATATATATATATATAAACAATATATATATGTAATATTTAAAAACCGAGCAGGAGTGCTTTATCGGGATTTAAAACACTCGGCTATAAAGCACTCCTGCTCGGTTTTTAAATATTACATGTATATGCGTGCGTGTGTGTGTATATAAAGTAATCAAAAACCCGCTCAACGTAAAGTAAGATAAAAACATATCAAATAAACTTTATTAGATACAACACATACGTACGTTTCGTGTCGCCACTGGTCATTTGTCCACTTGAAACGACGTCATTCATGTTTCTATCACAACACAGAGACACTAGCTCAAACAACTTTCTATTTGTTAAATACAAACAGCAAACTTTCCACCTTTACAGTTGAAGAAGTATTTTCTGGTATTTTTCCCGTTGAAATGGCGTTATGAACGTTTCTATCACAGCATATAGATACTCAAGCTCTTTTCTATTTGTTTTAAAAAATGACCAAGGTTTTTTGGTGTTTTCGAGACTTCATCCACTTTTCTGTACTCTAATACCAACTGAAATGAAGTCAACCGTTTCTCTGTCCTCTGAGAGAGAATGAGAGTCCAATCAGAGCGTGAGCAGGACGCGTGTTATTTTATAAATATAAAATAATCTTCGGTTGTCAGAACGTGAAATAATATCCCTGAAGACGTCAAAAGTTGCAGCTCCAACATTAAATAAATTTAGACTAGGGTTTACCAAACCAGACAATCCAGTCAACTAGAACTTAATGTTTTGCCATACCCAAGCGCAACGTACGACTGCTACCTTAATTGTGTCAATACAGCTGGCGAAATAGTTTTGGGGTTGTGAGGTTAAAGTATTGGTCTAAGTTTATTAAGAGTAAGCTTGGGTGATGAAATGAGCACTTCAACGTTCATGCCATTTGTTAAATTTGCAGCAAAATGGCCACCAAAATCAACAGTGTAAACAGGCTATGGCTTACCAAAGTATCCAAACAAAGCTGATTTTTTGTCCCTTTAATATGCTTTCTAGGTGGTGATGTCTTCGACCAGGATAGGCGTTGTTGGTACTGGCTTCAACAATATGGGTGTTCGTCTTATTATACTTTCTGTCCCTATAGTTGCGAGGGCTATGGTCAGGGTAATAATGGCTATGGTCAGGGCAATAATGGCTATGGTCAGGGTAATAATGGCTATGGTCAGGGCAATAATGGCTATGGTCAGGGTAATAATGGCTATGGTCAGGGTAATAATGGCTATGGTCAGGTATATGGTGTACCGGGTAACAATCAGCCATGGGGTGGTGGCCAAACGGGATATCAGCAAGGATTTGGTGGTCAGAGCGTTGGTCAGCAAGGTTATAGTTTTGGCACTCAAAGTGGCCCAAGTTCGGCTGGAAGTACGGCACCAGCCGGGGGGGTTGCTCCAGCGAGTGGTGCTCCTGCCACTCCTGCTCAAGCAACTGCTGCTCCAACAGGGCGTCTTTTCCGAAAGCACAAACTCGAGAAAAAAGAAAAAAAAGAGAAAAAAGAAAAAAAAGAGGAAAAAGGGATTAAAGAAATAAAAGAGAAAAAAGAGATGAAAGAGAAAAAACACAAGAAATCAAAACATTGAGCGTACGAACGTTAGGTCGGATCCGTACATGGAATAAAGTGGCTTTTCAAGAACATGTTGCTAAAGTTTGGTAGCGGACTTTGCTGTCTTATTGTGGAAGAGTGATCTAAATCTTGACAAACTTTGGAAGATAATTCTAAGCACTGCTGACTGTTCACTGTTGTATCTCAATTAAAATCACAAGTTGCATATTTCGCCTCTGATGTAATCTTTTGCTGCTCGGCTTGATTGTCGTAGCTTGATACCGGCTTAGTAAAAGTGTTAAAAAGTTCGGAGAACATTTGCAGAAGAAAGTTGAAATTTTCCCTGGCAGAGGCTGAGAGCATTTAAAAAGGTTTCAGCTCTACATCTGTTCATAACTTGTCGTTCCAGTTTTTCCATCACGCGGTAAAATTATCGCGAACTTATCTAAAACATCTGTATTCGGAAATTTTGAGAAATTTGAAAGCGTACTTTACCTAGTTTCTTTCTTCCTAGGAACCCCTTGTGCTTCCAAATATAACTTCTTATTCGTACCAGAAACCCTTTAAGTACGATAAGACGTTTTGTTATTTAAACTATACAACATTCCAATTATTCAAACAAAAACAAACTTTATGATTGCAGTTTAGTTTTTACATAACAATACATAGTTCCTTTTCACGGTGATCCAACAAACTTTAGCTAACCGACTGGGATACAAATTATTTGACTCGGCATTGCCGAAGGGACATCTTTTAAGTGAACTCAGTTCTTCCTTTGTTTCTTTATGTGGCGCTTGGTTTCTCCGATGACAATCACAAGCTAGGAAAGAAATATGAAATGTTACAAGCGTACATGCACCATAAAAATAGATTAGGATATTGAAAAAACCGATCAATGTCAGCAGATTCTTGTAAATCTGACGTATATTGGAAAACGTCTGTGTTTATGAAACAACTGTCTTCTTGTCCATCTATGCCTTTCTTTTTTAGTGTGTCTGTCTATGTCAATGTCTTGCTTGTCCATGTCTGTGTTGGTGTTTGCGTTTACGTTTGTGTTCTGTTTGTGTTTGTGTCTTGATTTTGAATGCCACTAAAGTACCTGTCCTTTTAATCTCTTGCTCTGACATGACCTGTCTCTTCTGCTAGTGCAAGCAACGTTTATTCAGCAAATTATACGTGGTGTCATAAAAACCACGTGAATACCTTTGACTTGTTTTTGCGCTTCTTGTTCTCAACATTTACTTTCTCTGTCGTATCTTCTTCCGTTTCCTTATCCCTGGAGTCATCGTCATCAGCAAAGACATCAGAATCTTCACCGCCTCGTGCTATTGACGGTAGATGTACTTGTGCAGGTTGAGTGGCAGAGGCAAGTAGTGAAGCAGGTTGTTGTGCTGGGGCGGGAACTGAAGCAGGCTGTGCATCTGGGATTGGGGCTGGGGAAGAAACCATGGCTGGCGTTGGCCAGGATGCTGGAGAAACAATTGGTCCAGAATTGATGGTAGGTGGTGGTGATAATATTTTGATTCCATTTCTTTCTCTTTCTTGCTCTTCCTTTTCCTTTTTGCGTTGTTTTTCCTCTTCTTTCTTTTCCTCTTTAGCTTCTTTTTCGTTTTCTTTATCTTCTTCGGTCTGCTCGGTTGATGGCGGGATCGTCGCTTGGGTTGGGCGAGTGGTATGGACTACTGGAGCGCGAGTGGTAAGTGGGGGGCTTGTTGGATAAGGAGTGGTAAACGCGGAAGCGTAACGTCGTCTGTATTTGTGACAACTGTAGGGACACAGGTTGAGCATTTTATGTTCATCAAAATAACAGGTTCCTTTTTTACCCCAGATCGGACAGCGCTCGTCTTTATCTGTGAAATGGTTCTCTATTCAAGATATGGAAAATAAAAGTCAAGTGTCGCATAACATTCTACAGTGCTGTTAGTATACAGTCAACTTGTTCGTCCTTCAGGGCTGATCAACCTCCGCCAACAGATTAGTTTGAATGCTACTGCTGAGAATTCATTCTTTTCGGTCCCTACCTGACTTTTTAATTTTACTCTGGCTAACGCCAGACAATTTTATTCGTTAAGGGGAGACGTCTCTGACCAGAAAAGGTTAATCCATAGTAGATTAGCCAGATGAATGTCGTTAACTGTCATGATTGAATATCAGTGAAATAAAATGTGTGAGCTTTGCGCATTAATTTTCGCAGTCAATCTTTGAAATGCTTTATTTTGGAGGCGATTACATGAAAAATATCTGGGTTAATCACTGTTTATCCCTCCCTTATCCCTTGGCTTCACTCGTCAAGAAGCGTTCTCGATACTTACACCAGAACGAATTGAAGTAATCATGAATAGAATGACGATGGAAATAGATTAATGACAGTGATAATTATAATGATAATAATAACTATATTTGTAATGATGATAATGATAGTAATGATGATAGTGATAGTAAATAATGATAATGATAGTAAATAATGATAATGATGGTGATAATGAGGATATGATAACGATAATGATGATAGTAATGATAATGATGATTATAATGATGATTATAATGATGGTTAAAATAAAACAATACCAGTACTTACAATAATTTTTAATAAGAAAATCCAGCGATAAAAAGCGACGTTTTGACGTCATCCTGATATCACTATCGAGCAAAGGAACAAACTAAAATTCTTGTAGTTTTATACAATGATAGTTATGTAAATTACAAAAGTTAATATAAGCTTAAAATCCAACTGGTTGTAAAACAATTATATAAGACTACAAGAATTTCAGTTTGTTGCTTTGCTTGATAATGATGTCAGGATGACGTCGAAACGTCGCTTTTCATCGCTGAGTTTCCTTATTAAAAAGTTTAAACGAGGATTGCTTATCAATAATAATGGTACACAGATTAACAGCATTTTTTGTGAAACTGTTGCCTACTCACATTAAAATTGAGTATTTGGTCACGTGCTTAGCTTGAACATTAAGTATTAATTTCCTTCGGCTCCGTGCAAAATATGTTCTGGAGGTACATCACCAGCTTTAATCTTCACCCCGGAGTTTAATGTCCCAAGTAGAGTTAAAGAAACACAACTTTCAGACAACCTGTGCCATATTTTTGAAAGGTTGCCTCATGAAAATAGACATTTTGAACAAAGGCTCGTCCCCTAAAATTGTTCCTTATTACACAAGTTTCGACCATACCATTCGAGTAGAATTCATACCGATAATTTAGTGAAAATATGATACATATTTCGATACATGGTATGATACGAGCATGATGCATAGTGTTGTCTTCATACCCCACCTGCTCCACAGAGCTCGCAACTTCTTCTACAGTTGTCCTTCATAAAAAAAGCATAATGCAAGCAGTCACCAGCTTTACTCCAAGCTTTGCACCTCCGATCCAAATCTTCACATTTCTTGATCCCTCCTAGATTAAATCATTGGGGAAAAGATACGAGTCCCGGCAGTTACGACTTATAATATGTGTCCATGTGATCTTCTTTTCTTTTATTAGTGAAATATAGTAATGAATGAATGTCATGATAATCTAGAAGTATAACTAAGACAAAAAAAAATCGGTACCGAATTAAAATAGTTTGCGTTTTTATTATCAACGTGAAACTGTCCTCATTATGCTGTACACAACAGTGAACAAACCTTGGCTGCAAAAACGACACGTCAGTTTGCATTCGTCGAACATATAACCAAAGTTAAGTATGCATGCCCCAACTTCTTCGTGACAGCTCTTCTTTTTATCCACGCAATCTTCAGGCTTTACTTTTGCGGAAACTATAAAATATGTTTCTCATTAATAATATCTAATTACATAAACACCATTAAATCTGATTAGAGTTCTGTACGGAGGACCATTACCATCGTCTACGTGTACCGAGGAACATTAATGTACAAGAAGGAAAGAAATCTGTATACTGTACAAGTACTTTCTTCTCAGATCTGGAAAAGTGTGACCAATAAGGAGTTTATTACACAAGGTTTTTAGTTTATCTTTTTACTTTTTCGACACTGTTTTAACCTTTTGAAGTCATGATATACTTTGTCGTACCTGGTCGTTTTTTACATCGCCCCATGTTTATCAATCGCCTTCATTCGTTTTGTCTTTATCGAAATAAAAGCACCTGCAATGTATCTCCTGTAAATCTATTCATAGTTCTCAGAAACGTTGCTGCTTAAGTTTTCCTTTCTGATCTGACGTTGAACAGTTTGTTTTCTGTTTGTTTTTTTTTTTGTTTTGTTTTTTCCTCAATAAATGATGTGAAATTGAGAGCTATGATTAGTTGAATATAACCAACATTCTGGTCCGACAAGAGGTTCTAGTCAGACGGAAAAATCATTAAATAAAATTTGCGATAAACAGCTCACAGCGTTTGTTGGCAATGTAGGCGACAGACAGTCTCTAATGTGTTGCCACTAATTTTGGTTTGGTACTTACGTTTTTTAAGATCAATATTTCCTATAACTGTCTTTTTCCCCGGGCCAATTGTTAACTCTGCAATGAGAACGCGCATTGAACACAACATATGTTAGTCTTATTTATCATTTGTGTGGAAGTTTAACCACAGTGGGATTGTAGTCCGTTTATTTATTCTGTCTGTCTGTCAGTTCGACTATCTTTCGTTGGTTGATCTATCCGTCTGCATGTCCGTTCCTCCATCCGTTCGGCTATCCAAATGTCTGTCTGAGGCTACGCTACATAATCAAATTAGACCACCTCACCCGTATTTATATGGTGAAGACCCCCAGAGGAAACTCTATCAGTATCTTAAATTGTCGTATCTCAAACAAATGAAGTTCTCGTCGTTCACTGATCCAAGTGTCGTTTATTCGCTAATCCAAATAAAGAGAACCAACATTTCTTTACCTTACACAGGTTAACTTAAGTATATGGATGTGATTACAACAAGTTGTTGCGTGGCGATTTGGTCTAAGATATATTTTGAGCTAGTCTGAGTACTCCTTGGCTTTCATCAACCACTTCATCTCTTTTGAGCTAGAGGGTGTACTACGGCTTGTCTTAATCATGAAAACGAAGAAGAAATTAAAAAGTAAAAAGGAATGGATCAGTAACCCTGGTGATGGTTTGGATTTTCTAAAAGCAAGATCACTTCATTGGAACTGGATTTCAAACTCTGGCTAAGCTCTCTAAACTGAAGCAAAACTTAATAACCATTGCATATTTGAAAGTAACCTTAAAGATGGTCAACTCGACCCTACTTGACGAACACCGGTAATGAACACTTTGGAAATGGCTGTTGTCATTTTAAATTAACAACTGGTGATGAAAACCACTTTCTGGATGCGAGACTTACCTCTTTGTAATGGGTGATATACTTTATTACAAATCACATTTTGGCTAACCACTATTGTTAAGCCAAGAAAGAGCCAAGAGATTCCTTGTTCCATGCTGACCAATCTATCCTAAGAAGCATCGAAAACCTTAGTGTTGTAGCATCGTATAGAAATATTAACTGATCTGAGTATTAATTGATTAACACATAACGTTAATATTTATACAAATGACATAATTTTGATACACTATATTGTGATAGACATATTCCTCTACTCCCAGCAAACAAGCGAACAAACGGAAATAATTATGTGAAGCACGGCAAGGCTCGTCGTTCAAATTAACGCTTTATTCTCTTTAAATTATCATGGATCTCTTTCCTTATGCAAGCCCAAACAATGATGTGACGGTAAAGTGCTGCGTTGGAACTATTAAAAGTCTTGTAAAAAAGCCAAAAGGTCAAAGAATTATCGGAGCTGAAAATATGAAAAACCAACACTTCGACCAAAGGCTCTTCGATATCCTAAGAGCGGCCTTCGCTCCTATGGTTGGCATTCCCCATCTTCAGTTTCACCAGTTTCTTAACTTCTCGGTTTTTGCAAGCAACCGCTAGTTATTTCGAACGAACAATATTGCCAAATTGATACTCTTATGCTCATAAACAAATGGGACGAGGAACTGAAAAGGTCAAAAAAAAAAAAAAACCGCTCAAAATAAGACATGTCTTTAATTATTAGACTGTACCAAGCCAAATAAGAATGTTGTGGAGAACTGACTTATTTTCAAAACAGATGTGATCGCGATACGGGTACCAAAACAACTTGCTATAAACATGTCTTTCTACAACATCAAGAACTGTGGGATCTTTTCTCGATTAGATCGTATTGCAGTCGACTTAGGTTGAATATATATGAAGTTATGTTGTCTAATGTCATACATTTTGCAACTACAATCAAATTAAATTTACATACTATTGGCTTGCATTTCATTTGACCTGTTACGTTTGATTTAGATACTCTATCTTAACAAGTGTTAATTGATGTGTGTTTTATAAGATTGAAAAATTAAAACAATTGTAGACTCAATTCCAGTGAGTGATGTGATCTTCTCACCTTAATGGATGTTATATTTGTTCAGTTCCTGATTGTTGAAAGTCTTTACCAGACGCCAAAAACTTGGGGGGAAAAAACAAATCCCAGCGCAATAAATTAATTATCCGCAGAATCAGAGGTTAACTTTGGCGCTCATGCGCATTAGTAGAGTTATCCACCGAGGGTGAGGTCTTTACTGGGACATAAAACACGACCATACAAGGTTAATAGGAAGTTGAATCAGCGTCATTGTTTCTTTATAACTGGGGGTGAACAACGTTGGAATTAGAAGAGATCGAAACTCGAAGGGGACGGAACAGGCCAAAAGGAAGGAATGTAAGGAATTGAAAGAAAGCAACAGAAGGAATTGAAAGGGAGGAAAAACGAAGAAAGCATGCCGAAACAAGGAAAAGAGAGTGAGAGATCAGAAGGACACGAGTCAAAGAGAAAGGTAAATTAATCCAAGAAGAAACAAAATATTATGTGCGGGAAGTCGTCTTCGAGTGTTTTTCAAAATGTTTGAATGGCGAAAAGGATCTAACAAAATAAGAAAAAACGACGTTCCTCGTTCCTTCATGTCCTGTGCTCATTCTGTCCTATTTAGCTGTGACTTCAGTGTTCGATCGAGACAAGAAAGAACTGTTTATCTTTTCCAACTGGATGTCAAAATGTAGTGGGACCGTTTTAAATGAGAAGCAGGGGGTAGCAGCCTGTAATCACTTGACGAGCGGTACAAGAGAGTCAGACCAACCTGAACCTAGCGTCCTTCACCATACAAACAACATATTTTACCGACCAACAGACTAATTTTTCGCGACAGTTTACCGAGCAGTGACGGTTTTCCCTATGGACTCTGCTGTAACGAATAACTTACAGGAACGCTGTGGTGTTTCGTCGCTGCAACCCCCGGAGGGTAAGATCCGGACTAAACATTCATTTCTTCCTCAGTTATTTGTCAACCTCAAATGGAATGCAACTTCGACAAACCCGCCTTGCGGTACGGGAAGAAAATAAAACTGGATCTAACTCAACGTGAATCAGTAAATTCTTACACTGCAGGCAAATACAAGTCCAAAGGGCGAGCAAAGTTAGCTGACAAAGCAACAAAGGAACACTCAAATTGCGGTTCACTTGCTGAACCTGTCCAGCTTCGAGCAGTATTACACGACAAATACTATAGACCTCTAGAGACAGGTATGTTGTACAATGCCTGCTTTGCTTCATGTTTCAGTCCTAGTGAAGATTATTAACGGACCAGTTCCTTTCAAATTACATAGTGAACGTTCTCGCGTGCCAAATAAACGACAAGAAGGAGACTTCGAGATTGCTGAGGTAGGTCGTTTACAAGGGCTTCTTTTGAACGCAATGAAGATTTCAGACGTAAAATTAAAACACTTCTAATCCTTTCTTTGGTATTTTCGTTGATTTTACTTTTACGTTTTCGATTTTCCTCTCAGAGAAATCAACGAAATTTATGACCTGAAAGAACTGAAGCATCTCAAACGAATCAGAAATGACAGTAAGATTGATGAATTATCTCAATTTGTTTTTAAACAAAATGATTCACAACGTAGTTGTGAAATCCCATATGGTCTAGTGGTTAGGATTCGTGGTTTTCACCCACGCGGCCCGGGTTCGATTCCCGGTATGGGAATGTACTTTTTCCGTCAGCTTTTTTTCTCCTTCCTGCACCTGCCAAGTTTTTTCCTTTTTACCACTTACTTGTCTTTACATACCAAAACATCATGAGTTATGTTTTTCTATCGATAATCTTGTTCTAAATACCCTTGACAAGCAGGATTTAGGATTTACTCGTACCCAGGGTCCTGCTTCCTAGTGGGATGGCGCAGACGTCACTGCACAAAGGAATACAAGAATACTTAATAAACCGGACAAATCATGCACTTTGAAATTGTGCTTAAAAACACGAATACGTGGGTCTTTAATCCGTCTTCCAGATTCGAAACGGACGCCAGGAGTTCATGCAATATATTTTGAGCATTCTAAATGCATCGACCACGGAACTTTAGTATTGCTGGCAAAAAGGAAAGTGAAAACAAAGTAACATGGCAGAGATTTGATTTGCCTCATAAATTGAGGAGATTTTTAACATGGGAAGCTCATTCCAAGCGGTCAACCAAAGAGTGGTGTGGTTGTGCCCGAGTGGATCTTTAGTGGGGCTAAATGGGTCATCCGTCATGGAGTCATTGAAGATTTGGGAAGTCTGAAGATTTACAAAAACACACAAGCGCTTACATTCTAACTCTAAACACAAAATCCTTCTGGTTTTATTTTTTTTCCCAATATTGTGAATCATTTAGATGAAATAACAAATTTAGTATCGCAATTGTGAATGAGCTGGTTTCATAGATAGTAAGTATACTCAAGTGGTTGGATAGTACTTGATGGAATTTGGTCCCTCTCTAGCTGCACGTCCGGATCCGCCCCTAATTGGACCCGCGTGAATGGACGTACGTCTGCCGGCTAAACGTTCGTGGACTAAACCTCTTGAGACCCACAAGTTTATCAACGTTTTTGTTTAGTGTCACTTTCCATAAATAGGGTCGTATATCTATCTCTCTATCTCTCCATCTCTCTGCCTCTTTTTGTCTAAATTTGTATGAGCTATATCATAGAGTTGTTATTTTTCGGGGTTTTTTTCGACTGCTTTCGTGTAATCCAAATGTAATTTTGATAAAACTCCGTGATTAAATAAAGGTCTCTGTCTGTCTCTCTGTCTGTCTCTCTATCTTTCTTTCTGTTATTCTACCTGTCCGCCTGTCTGCCTGTCTACCTGTCTATTTGCCTCTTTGTCTAGGGCAAAACGGAAAGATTGAGTGTTAGCTTGACACTTAAAAATGTCCCAATTTGCAAACTGACCAGTGAATAGCCATAAAAATATTCAATTTGGTATCTGTCGTGAATTCTGGGTTTGTCTCCATATGATTTCACATAAGTGCCAACTCGTGCAGGGGCTAATATCGCTTACTCCTCATTCACATTTTCGTCAATTTAGGTGGCCAGTTGAAAGTCATCATTACCGAGGCACGTGAGGACTTTCCGTCCAATGCTGCTACCCTGAAAGAGCTCTTTCGTGGGACATCCGTGGATACAAAGGGACTCTCTGAGCCCTCAGTGATGCAAGTACCAAGGAACCCTCCCTTAACAAGACAGCAATATGAAGAGTGGTCAAAAAAATGGCCCACAAGTTTTCACGAAAACAAACAGTACGTCGGTGCTTCAAGTACTAGCTTTTTTTTGTATCAAATCCTGATTTGTTTTGACGCGTCAAAGAAACGCGATTTCCCAGTGTTTGCAAGCGAGTGAAATTGTTCCTGGAGTAAATTGCTTTGGCCCTTGTGCTCAGAGTGGCTGAAGATATCCGTCCATTGCGTCATATTAAATATATTCGTATCAGTGATGTTTTTATTGGGTACGAAAAGTAGAAAATTGCATCGATTTGTTGTATTGTGTCTGGTGTATGGCGTTCTCGTGGGCCTCCTCACAGTAAGAATATCCAAACCTGAAATCTTAATCCTTTCGAAATATTGGAGCTTGAACTTTTCGTACCTTACGAAGACAGAAATAACAACGCCTGCTTCTTGGCCAGTAGCACCAATTTGTCTTAACCATTGAGCAACAATTTTCTTTTGGAAATTTAGGTTGCGTATTCAGTCCACGTTTTATAGTGCAATGGTAAATGCATTATAAAAAGTAGACTGTTCATTTACTCAGTAAATAGTCAAACATAGAGGTTCATTCACTCATTTCAGTATTGCGAAACTTATTAACGACGAGATATTCAACGACGAGGAATTGGAAGAAATGAGAGACTATATGAGACACGCCATTGAGGCCGCCCTTATTGGGAAAAAGGAGGGGATGGTAGGTAAAATACCTGAACGCTTCATTTGATTTATTTCTAGAAAAAAAAGATCATTTGATATTTTATGTTTTGTAACAATTCTTTACTTCCTTGTAGCCGCCTGTCGGGGCAGTGATCGTCGATCCAAAAACAAAAGAGATCTTATGCAAGGCGCATGACTTGAGTTTAGAACATTCTTTGCAACATGCGGCGATGGTTTGTATTGATCTTGTTGCCAGGCTTCAGGGAGGTGGAGCGTGGGACATTGACGCAGGCTTCTCGGATGAAGGTTCTTCGGTGGTGGATGACAATAAAATGGAAAATTGTACAGTTTTTGAGGAGACCCGCGCCCAGTCTTGCTTTAACAGGGACATTGGAAATCGAGTTACAGATGACCACGACATGTCCTGTGCAAATAATTTAGACGTCTATTGGGACGAAGATACATTAAGTTGCAGCCGCACAAATAAGAATGAGAGTGATAACGAAACAACGTCAATTTGTTTAGGGATGGCGGATCGCAGTGGATGCAATAATAGCGGACCTTACCTTTGCACTGGATATGATCTTTACATCACTCGGGAACCTTGTGTAATGTAAGTTGCAGAATTGTGGGGTTTCAGTTGAGAAATAGAAATGCCCCTAGACTCTAGAGCTGTTATGGAGATTAATACCCAAGTTGAAAAGTTGAGCGAACAAGAGTGGTGCTCCAAGAAACTAATTTAGTCAACCTCAAAGAAAATTTAACGCAATTTGACTTGAAAAAACTTACATTCTCGATCGGCTTTAATTTTAAAGTTGTCAAACCAAAGCCAGCATGACGAATTATCTCACAGCATCCACAATGCCACCACAACGAAAGTTCTTTTTTACAAATAACCAACACATTTTTAATGGATCTTTCAGGTGTTCCATGGCATTACTCCATTCAAGAATACGCCGCGTATTTTATGCCCAAGAGTTCACTGCTTTCGGTGGACTGGGTTCGAAATACAAAATTCACTGCCTGGAAGGGACCAATCATCATTTCGAGGTTTTTTCAGGGCTCTTAGAAACCGAGTGTCGCCATCTTCTGTAGCAAGAAACTAGAAAAAGAATTAAGGCAATTTTACTAAAAGGTTATTTTTCTAAAAACTGCAGCTACTTAAAATATAGGGCTTATTTGTTTCAATTCTGTTTGTTTGTTTGTTTTTAAACTTAGTTTTAAAAAATTATTTATTTCATTTGCTTTGCTATATAAAGTACAAAAACATCCACGTTGAGCCACGTTACCGTGGAAAAGCTGGTTTCAGCGGTAAAATAATGCAGCGAAATGACAAAGGATCCTCAGTGCCTGGCTTGAAGTCGATAAAAATAAAATACACTGAATGTTTCGTCATTCTTTGTTTGTCGTGGTTTTAACCGTGATTAATGATTCAGAGGTAATCAGGGCCAAGAAAATTTACTAATATTAAAGCATTTTTTAACACCCTTCACCAAAAACGAGAGTGGCGTAATTCTAAGCCAACCTGTCAGCCATATCATTGTTGGCTTGGTAAATTCTTCACCATGGGGTGGTTTAGAGATCGAATAACTGAAGGAGATTAAACAGATAAATTCATCAAAACTTCGTTCAGTTTATTGATCAGAATGCTCAAAGATCTTTCTTGTTGTTTTGAATCGCGAATCTTTTCCGACCGAAACTTGCCAGTTGTGTGTGACTTTGTCATTTTGCGCCTGTTAGGTTTTCACGTCGAAATCTTTTACGCAAAATCTGGGAATACTATAATCTGGGAGCCTGTAATTTCCTGTGACGTCTTTTGATAATTGAAACTTTAGATACTAGAATGTTCGGTACTGTTCGGTATGCGTGTTGTGGAAGAGTGCCAAGGAGTGGCACTGAGATTGGGGCCACTTAAGATAATTTATGCTAATTCATGCACGCCTACGTCATTTCCAGCTTCAATTACATGACTTGTGGATTAAATTACTTGCAAATTAACAGGAAAGAAGTTGGACGTGTACAAGACTCTCTTTGTCCGCAGATGTTGACAAGGATTTCGTATTTACATCTGAATGTAATCAAGTGTTAGAGTTTTGTAGGAAAACATCCATATTGTGGTCTTTGGCTTAAGGCTTTTTGGCCCGCTTTCCCAGCGAAAGAACGAAAGTTCTTTATCGATTTTTACAATTTATTTAATCATGAGTTGCAGACTAGTTCAATGGCTGCTTCTTGTGTTCATCTTAACTTCATTATGGAGTGCCAATAGTTTGCCGTATCGTACCAGAGACAGTGCTGATGGAATTAACGATGATCCAGCCGAAAGAGTTAAATTATCGTTACCTGAAAAAGACGCAGAAAATGGAGATTTAACATTGCTTTCAAATCTCACGGATTCCACCAGCAACTTGACGACTACTTTGAATACAACTAACAACTCGACAGTTTCTACGACATCTCCTAGTATAAATGGTTTGAATGTAACGACAACTGCTAATAACAGTGGTATCCTCTTGAATGAAAGTTCGGTGGCACCGCAGCGGACGGATAGTGTAGTACCTGTAAGTAAGTTAGCTGTGAATGGGTCCGTCGTAAGCAATAACTCTTCTGTGAACCAGACTATGCTGGTAACTACGAAGGACGTGAACGCTACTAGTTTTAGCGTGAATGTGACCCTGAATCAAAGCGAAATACTGAATCATTCATCAGAAAATCAAAGTGGCTTATCTAATGTCACTTCGACTACGAACCAAGCCAATGTTACCACCACACAACTCTCTTCTGTCACCAGAAACGAGAGCAACAATGCAAGTGTGTCCTCGAATGTAACAACTCCAACATATCTGAACTCGACACCGTCTTTTAGATCAGACCTTAACAGTGTTACAACATCATTGAACACAACTATTACACTGCCAAATTCAACAGTGTCCACAGCCAATTCTAAACCAGCCCAATCAAATGAAACTGGTGTAACTTTGAGCTTGGGTACAAACAAATCATTCACTTCATATGTTACGGCAGGAACTTCAATCACATCATCTATTGCTGCAAGTTTGCCCACAGGTCAAAGTCCAACAGTTCTTTTTTCATCCAATCCAACAACCCCATCTGCTAAAGATGCTACAACAGCACCATCAAGTCTCACAGCTTTATATACGCTAGCTGTATCAATAGCACCAACTACTCACTTGCTTACTTTCAACAATACATCTATTGTACCCTCTTCTCCTGCTATCTCAACTACACCATCTGTCCAAAGTAACTCAATGGTACTGTCTGGTCAGTTATTAACAGTCCCAACAACTCATAGTTCTTCATGGTTACCAAATGTTCCTGGTGCTTCAGTTACTCAGTCAACTCAGGATCTTTCAGAAACATCAACTGCTGCTATTTCAACAGTTCCATCAGCAGTTCCCACTTCAAAAGAAACATCCACAAAGAGTACTTCAACTGAACCTTCTACTGCTATTACCATTACTTCTACTGATGTCACTTCTACAGGATCATCAACCAAAGGTATTTCAACTGCACCAACTAATGAACTCAGCTCCTCTAATATCCCTGAAGAAAAAACCACTGCTGCAACTAAACCACCAAGTTCTGATGCTACAACTGATGCTGCAAAGACTGAAACAAATACCCACAAAACACCTCCATCAACCACTAAAACAACTGTTACTGAGAAAACTGAAAAAGAGACTGAAGCACCAAAAACAACTACTAACAACAAGAATGGTATGTATTTTATTTAAAATGTTGATGCCAATTATATTTCATTATTTTATATGAAATTATTTTATTATTTTACTATTTGACATGATTATATGCTAAAAAGCTAGAGTTAAAAGAGCTGATGTTTTTGACTACATGTATAATTCATTAATTTTAAGGTGGAAATTGTAATCCAAGTATGAATATCAAAGCTCAGCAAAAGTCTCATAAAAGAGGCATAATAAGGAAAAAAGGTTTATTGAGATCTAACATTTCATTATATTTAATACAACATCATCAGAGAATGAAATATAATGTGACAAAGACCAATAATATGGTTACTATTACAGGTAACCTTCATTCCCTGATGATGTTGTGTTAAACACAACAAAACATTAGATCTCAATAAACCTTTTTCCTTATTATGCCTCTTCTATGAGTCTTTTGCTAGGCTTTGACATTCATACTTAGATCAGTCATTTGGAGGTATTGAACACCTGAACATGACTGTATAGTTGGAAATGTTTATGATTTGAACACCTGAAGATGACTGTACAGTCAAAAACATTTGTGTTTTAACTATTAAATTCTTAGTTTTCAATAAGTACAAAATTTGAGTGAACATCATATTAATTACTGACTTAGGACAAAAATTAATGCAGAGTGCTATTGGCACAGTGGTAGTGCATGTGTCTTTCACCACTGTGACTGAGATTTGATTCCAGCTCTGTGCAGTTATCTGATTTGAGTTACCTTGGTCACATGTGAGAAGAGTGTTGTCCAGCTTGACTCTATCAAATATCACTGGTTTTCTCTGGGTACTTCAGTGTCCTGCTCTAGTAACACAATGGACCCACGAGGGGTGGCCCTTACTGAACTGCTGGGGAGAAAACAGCTCTGGCAGCTTACTGATAGGGTTATCCAGTATAAATAAAGGCACTTTATATGTATAGCCCAATGGCACTGAGCTGAAGTTGCTGTTTTCAAAAACCCAAAACTTGGCCTAACAAACTCAATTGGACTCTAAAGAACTAGCAAATTATTCTTTTTGCATCTTTTGGGACTGAGCATTAATGAGTGTACACAGATGAACAATTCAAATTCAACAATCCTGATGTCATCTGTGCAGTCTGCTATTTTTCCCATTACATAATGATTATTTACTATTTGTGTGAGCTGTGGTAATTCTCTTAACCAGCTAACATGGGAAAATATGCAAATGCAACTGTTTTGTTATTTGATCAGATACTATCTGTTTTAAGTGTGGATACTTAAAATCACTTAAACTATATGTAGATTTATGGAGTACATTTTAGATAAACATATGAAGAAGTCTTGTTGTTTGTAAGAAAGTTGGTTTTGATCATCTAAAGAATCAGGGAAAGGGGGGTGGAAATGAACACCAATCACTAGAGTAGAAAGAAAAGTGAGAACTATAATATTTCAATCCAAAGTAAAAAAGTTTTAATTATTTATTTAGTGAATGGAAGAAAGTCCAATGCTGATGAGGTAATAACATTAATCCTAATTAGTACATCCATTCCTATGACCATTATTATTCAAGTTTCTATTTGAATCATAGGCTACATCATTGGTGCATGTATTGATATACTATTAAAAAGGTTTCAAATAGAAGGAGGTATTCCACAAATGTATGTTAAAAGATTGAAGGTCAGCAGTGCTAATGTTCCGTTATCATTCAGGCCTGGCATTGTTGTTACATTGTGATATTGCTCTTTCTGCATTCTCACCAGAGTAACAACAGTGTGAAGATTACTCTTGGGACCAGCAATTTGCAAACACTCTTGTATTTGGAATAAAATTCTATTATAGAAACATGTTGGCATAGTTGTAGTCATTGTTTTTTCTTTATGTGCTTGTCGAGATGTATGTTTATGATGTGTTTATGTGTACAGTGTTAACATTTTGTACAACAGCCAAATTTTTCTGCCATAGTCTTTGTCATACCAGCTATCTGTTTGGATCATGAAGAGGTTTTTGTCTATTTGTCTGTACTTGAAATTTTTCCTTGTACAATTCTCTTTTATAACCA
Source organism: Heliopora coerulea (assembly GCA_030142905.1). NCBI lineage: Eukaryota > Metazoa > Cnidaria > Anthozoa > Scleralcyonacea > Helioporidae > Heliopora > Heliopora coerulea. The sequence continues at coordinate 189,843 of JASJOG010000034.1, read as the reverse complement.
ACTGAGAGTGAATATCAATGTGAATTATAATACAAAATTTATTCACTGGCAGCACTTTTCACCATAAATAATACAGGAGTTACATTAACTGTCAGTTATGGCCTTTCTTGCTCAGGTGGTTGAGTGTTGAATGCAGATTCTTGGGCTTGTTCACTTTTATCTGAAAAGCTTTGAAGTTGCATTTTCCAAGACTGGTATTGGTTGGGTCTTCTAGAGGGTTTTTGTTCTGTTTCTTCTGAGAATCTTGTCTTTCATTTAGAGATTAAAAGACTGACACAAAGATTATTTATGGTCATCTACCACATTTTACTATACTGTATTGATACCGTGCTGGTAGCTGGCTATAAAGGAATTTATTTTTGTGTGGTTTTACATGAGTAGCTGATCATATATGTGTTGTGTGTGGCTCAGTTTTTTTGGGGTTTTTTTTATTTTAGGGTAAGGAAGCAGTTTTATGGGACTTCATTGTTCCAGTGGGAGTTGGAGCTAGTGTGGCACTGGCTGTTGCATTTGGTGTCATCATGGTACGAACATGCAGACGAAGAAGATTGATTAAAGTGCGTTTTGGGGGAAAGGTAAGTATTATATTTAAGCTTAAGGTACCAGTACTTTTAGGAAAGGCTTGAAAGACTGTAGAGAATTGTACATCATGATGTGACGAATATGGATGTACAGATTAGTGCTTTAGTGCTATTATAAATCAGGCAAAGGATTTCTTCATTTTGCTTTCTTTATTTCTTTTCTTTTGTTTACTGTTTTTGTGTCCATGTTTTGCTTTGCTTCCCTTTCTTTCTCTTCTATTCCTTTGTTTTGATTTTATTTCTTTTTTTTCTAATTCATTTCTTTTCCTTATAGCCTAGCCATCCTCATTTATTAAACAATGATCTAATCAACTTGCTGGCTGAGTCTGATGATGAGGAAGAAGAATAAGCAGCAAAATTCAATGTTTCTTGGGCTATACAATGGATTTATTTAGTTTCAACAACAATGGTTGCAATGATTTATGTACCTAATGGTTCAATATATATTGTGGTATTCCTTTCACCATTTCTCATGTATCACAAATCATGAAATTGGAAAAGAAGGCCACATTATTTATTATGTAGTTTTTCAAGGTGAACGACTTTTCCTCTGATACATGTGCAATGTAAAGAAAAATTGGCTATGATGTTGCTACAACATTAAGATCCAAACTGAGTGAGGAGTTCAAGCATACCACAATTCATTGACAACATGGGGAATTATTGCTGCCTTAGAAACTGGCAAGGGCTTTTCTTTAAATTGTTATTTTCTTTTAATTATGCCATTCACATTCAATAAGTTTACAATTCAATTTATATGAAAATGAAAAATTAACTGTATTATATGTTTTTCTATATGTTTTTAATTACTATGAAGCACAAAGTAAAACAAAAAAAATAATAGAACAGTTAGTTCATTAGAGATAGGATTAGAATAGGAATATCATTATTTACCCTAAGCAAATATGTTAGGTACAATTTGTTATGGTTTGAATAATGTATTACCAGAATATTTTGCTATCTTTTGTTTGCTTGTCTTGCAACAAATTGATGAACACTGAATCCACAATATATTATCATGCAAGGAGTTTGTGTGCTGGTCTGTGACTATTAAGAAGTGTAGATAAGTGACATCCTCCTACATTTGAAAATGGTAGTTTTGTCTGATTATTTGGCTGATCAAATGCTAGCTTGGTCAGGCAATATTTCTGAAATTCCATGAAAGTTTGTTGAGTCAAAGTATTCCTTTTGTTATCTTGGAGAGATCACAGACAATGAGATGAAAAAAAAAACCTTGTTACTAATGCCCAGAGCTAATTGTTTAGGCTCACTCAATACCAGCTGCAGGAGGCTATAATCCTGTAGCCATCATGATTTTGAGCCTGCCCTTTTTGTTGGCTATTCCCTGATACTTATACTCTATATACACCTTTGTTCATGAGGAGCCCTGAAAAAAAAAATAATGGTAGATGAAGATAAGGATTTCATGTGGTGGTATGGAATGGATGGAAGAAGTAATTAACCCGTTCATGCATACCGTTGTTGTGCAACAACAAATTACAACAATAGAACTAATGTCATTAGTAATGAAAGAACAAAGCAAAAAACAAAAGAAAACAAAGAAGAAAAGAATAAAAATATCATGCAAGAAAGGGTTAAGGTAACTCATTAGCGATCAATAACATGATTAGTCAGATTTTGATATAGGTACAGACTGCAGAACATTGGTTAATACCGCGCTGTTTCGTCCTTCAACTGATTGTCACACAAAAGTGGCATGAAGGGGGGGTCTCAATGCAATGTGCAGGAACGATCACCCACTCCCCCGAGGGGAAAAGGGAGTAAGTGACATGTCCAACCAGGGTAAGGAGGCGCAGAGATTTTGTTACAACAGCTGAACTTTATAACGGACTGAAATCTGACGTTGCAGAAGTTTCAGAATATTCCTCTTTTTTTCTTTACTCTAAAGTATATTCTTGCTTTGCTTGGCTTATGCGAGTTGCGTGGACGTGAGGGGCGATGAATTCGGACCTCAAGAGCGTAATTGTTGTTGGAAGTACTATTGGACTTGGACTTGGACTAGGTTGGTTGGGGTACACTCATTTTTACCGACGAAAGAAACCTTACCAAGGAGGTGTAGTTAGTTCGCTGCATATCTATCCTGTGAAATCGTGCGCTGAAATTGAGTTGACTAAAGTAGAAGTGGAGAAACTTGGACTGCATCTCGACAGGTAAGGACCCTCTGACCATCTTATCTGCTCCCTTTTTTATGCTAGAGTCAACCAGCTACTCGAAGTAAATGAACGTGAACTGTTCTATTCTAGACAATGGGTGTTGGTTAATGCCAAAGGAATTTTTATGACTCAACGTCAAATCCCCAAAATGGCTTTGATTCAACCATCATTCGAAGGAATGAACTACTTATGCCTGGATGCCCCTGGCATGCCCAGTCTGAAAGTTCCTATGGATATTGAAGACAGCAATGAAAAGAAGACTATCAAGTACTGCAACAATTAAAATACTGTAATTTAATTGTAGTTGCTCTTTAATTTCGCTTGAATTGACTCTGATCCAGGGTGGACTATCATGAACTGCAGCAAGTGGATTTTGAAACAGAGACCTTGTGATTCCTTTCAAGAATAAGTGGATGTATCAATTTTGCCAGAGAACATACTAAATGTTCCGAGGCCAAAGCCCTGGAGGTCCAGCTGTAGTGCCATTTCTACTGAGTATTTCAATTTTCAAGTCAAAGGCAAACTGAAATAGATACACTTCAATATATTTCTGCCAGTGGTAGTTTGGATAGCTTGGCCTAGATCAAGTCAGATATTCTCTAATTTGACCCCAATCTTTTCATAATTTTTAGCCTTTATGGTCTTGAAGGTGAAGGATTGTACTGTGGTGATGAGGCTTCCAAATGGTTTGACACTTTTTTGGGAAAAACAGGGCTTAAACTCTACAGTGGCCAAAGCACAAACTTAAAGCGGAGAGATTTAAAAGCAGACACTATCTGGGGTGATGTGGCTAAGGATGGTGATGAGGTACAATACATAATATTATAATAATGCTGCAAGAACTCATTGATCAAAGATAATCATCATAGGTGATCAAGGTTTTTTCAAGGAGGAACTTTTTTTATATTTTAATGTCAGTACTGTCCTTGTATGCTTGACATTTTGAGACTTGGCAAGACCACTGGAGAGTATTAATCATTATGCAAGCATCATAAAAGAGAGAAATTATGCAGAATGAGAAAATTCCAAGAGAAGATGTTAAAACAGCTTAGCTGAAAAAAAATCCCTTTTTTCAAGTCTATAAAGCAAACTGTCTTCAGAGTGTATAAATTTCCATCAAGGGTAGAGTATACTTTCTCAGTTACAGTGAATGGAATTCAATATGAGTTCAATGTGACACTACTGTACCAGTAAATTCTTGGTTTTTGGTTACCTAGGACCATCTGGCAACAATATTAAAATCAGTGGTATACTGTAATTGTTAAGGTGGTCTCGGCAGCCTAGCTATCCCAAAAGGATCCATGGGCCACTCAAACGTGTAGAGCAATGTAATCATTAATCACATTTAAATAGGACATTTCCAGCATTGAATGTGTGTGAGATCACAACATAGTTTAATGTTCAAGCTGAGCCCTTGGATCTATACTAGATATTGACTTCCTCAGAATTTATTGAGGACACATCCAAGGTCCCCCAGAAAAGAATTCTTGTTACAATTAAAGTTATCTTTTTCAGGTGGTCTATGCTGATGGTGCTCCTTTAATGTTATTGTCTGAGGCATCATTGACATCATTAAACAGTCACATGGAAAACCCTGTGACCATGAAGTCATTCCGACCAAATATTGTTGTAACAGGTTGCCAGTCATATGATGAAGACTCATGGGACGTTATTTTGATTGGAGAAGATGTATTATTGAGAAAATTAAGACCCACTCCCAGGTAAACATAGTTGCTAACTCACTTGTGTACTTAATCACTCACAATAGATGTACTCATTCATTAACTCATCCATGCAGTCAGTCAACTAGCCAGCCAGACAGTCAGTAATTTGCTTTTTGCTGATTACCCATTCAGGTGCATATTAACAACAGTAGACCCAGATTCTGGTACAATGAGACCAAACCAAGAGCCTCTTAAAACACTCAAAAGGTATTTGTTTACCAGTCACTATGTGCTGTTACAAAATTGTGGAAAACTGAAGTACAAATAAAATAACCAATTCAAACATTTTTGTTTTGAATCAATGAATTATAATTTATATTGATTATTATTTTACAAGGGTCCGTCTGCCAGAAGATGGTGACAAAAGATGTGGGAATGATCCCTTATTTGGAGTCCTTATGGCTATTGATAAAATTGGAACAATAAAAGTTGGAGATAGGGTTCATGTCGTGGAATAGATATGGTCCATTTCTTTGGTAATTATTTATTGTTAACTATGGTAGTTGTGATTAGTTTGTCACAAATGATTTAAAATTTACAATTTAATTGAATTGTTTAGGGCTATATTCAATTATTTTGAAGTTGCTAATTGAATAAAATTACATTTCTTCCTGGAAGATTAATATTTTAGAGCCAGTTAGGAAAATTTTTTGTACAACAAGAATGTGAAATCTGAGCTTAAATGTTTTAAAATAAATAAATAAAGTATTTTGTCATTTTTTGGCATTTGTCAAAGTTTTATTGAAACCAAAGCTTTATTGAAACTGTTTTAAAACAGAGCGTGTTCTGTGGCACACAATGGCCAAATTGAAATTATTTTTCATATCTTTTCTTCTTCTTCAGGCCAATTGCATGGGGAGGACATAGTAGGGAATTGGATTATCCACAACATTTGGTTCTGAACATCGTTTCCCTGATAACCAATGACATCATTCTTGCAATTGTAGTGTACATATATATATATATATATATATATAACTTGGTGAGCTTTTGTAAATCACTTGGTCTAATGATAACTCTGAAATAGAGCTGAAATATTACTGTTTTCAACTTGTCTGTTTCTTGTTCTAACTTGAATATCAAGTTACAAGATGACATATTTTGGTCTGTGTTTTATTCTTTACTGTCATATAAGTGGGGGGAGTTCTTCTTTGACCAGCTTGTAATCTTTGTCTCAGTGCTACAAATGCATTAGAGAGTAATATTCATCCTTTTGTTATTGATTGTCAGTGTGATACCCATTTTACTTCTGACACATTGAAAAAGGTCCATTTAAGTTGTCATTGTTCTCTCTGCTTCAAAGACTGGCCAAGTCCTCATTATTATCATTATTGCAGTCACCAGTTCATGTAAATATTATGGTTATACTGATATGACCATGACTGTGATTGCATTAATCTATTGATCATCATCCTTTTTATGATCATCATCTCCACCTTTTATTATTTCTGTAGTGATGGCCATTGACTATTGTTGTCCATTACCAATATCTTTTAGTATCTGTTTGTTATAAAATAAAAAATGAAAGGTTTGTTAAAAGATTCAGTCATTGTTTCTAATGACTGAGTCTTCTCTTTTCTTGAACCAGGTTCATTTTGGTTGTTCCTAGGCTTCTCGCAGAAATCTTATCTTACAGTATATTTTGTAGCATTCCCGATCCCTCCTCTCTCCCATTTTCCCACATGACACGACGCGGCCTGAACCCTAGTTACATTCCTTTAGCGGCAGCGCGTAATTTTCAAACATGGCGTAATGGAGGTCGTTTGATACAATTTGATTCGAACACTACAGCCATCCCTGCCAAACAAATATGTAGCATCATGCCACCGCGAAAGAAACGTATTAGGAGCGATGACAGTGAAAACAGTACAGTGGATAGCAAAGGTATTACTGGTGTAAAAGCCATTTCTTTCTGAAAGAAAGAGAAGATACCCTTAGAAGACGGTTAATTTAATGATGTTGTCGAGACTTGAGTTTTATTTAGTGATGATCAGTATTAGAAGAAATGTAAAATTAAGTTACCGTTGACGTCAATTTTTAGTGTCTCTTGTATAAAATTTTCAAGACGCTTTAAATTTGGTAAAGTATCAGTACGTTCAAAACCGGTTTCTTTAGAGTCCTTAAAGGTGGGCCATACACAACCCATACGTAATGTTAATTTGCGTTAATTTATATTACTGGTTTATACAGTCAGCTATCGATGACGAACAATTGTTAGTTATTTTTTCCGTTTAGAATGTTAAACCTTAAATACATAGTTAACCATTTTTTATTGGACGGGTGTCTGGCTTAATTATCCTGATTTTGTATCCCTTCAGAAATTCCCCAAATCTTCATTGACGTGCACTCAGGCCATGTATGATGTAGTCTCACTTTCTCAACCCTGAGCAGTTTTCTGCCCCTTGTGCACATTTAGCAACCATGTCTCCTATGTAATTCTTATCAATTCAGATGTAAATCCTTGTTCCAGTTATCTGTCATTATATTCATGCTATACAGCCATCACAGACAGATTCACATATTTAACATTCTTATGACAAGAAACCTGATGTTGTGTTGTTTGAAATGAACTCTTTAATTGGTGAACTATTGGGTTTATTGACTTAAAATATGTATTCAAGATCCCATGGACAAAATATCCTCAGATATAAGCTTTCAAAAAGCACTGATCAGTGTCAGGGCAGTATGTTGCATACGATGTACATTGGAAACAAAACTTTCAAAGGATAGATTGAAGGCTGTAAATTTGAATCACATGTATAACCAAGCTTTTTATTAATTAATCTCTCTGAAATTTGTACCAAGTTCATTCTGAAATCAAGATTTGAAAACTAAAATTCATCAAAGTATATCTGCCAAGCAATCACAAGAATATTTCGTGCATTTAAATTGGGTAAAATTTGCCTCCAATCCCTGTGGACTCAATAGCTCAACAGGTGGAGCAGTGGACTGGTATCTTGAAGGTGCAGCTTCAAATCCTGCCAAGCAACACTTCTGACTTTTACCTGTCCCAGATATTTAACTTCTGAACATTTATTCATAATTGTGACTTCAAATTTTAGGCCCATCAAGTGGCTCTGATGTACAAAAGCCTGGAAGCTTAAGGAACTTACGTCATCAAGTGAGTAAAGCATGTCAGTCATTGAAATTACATTTTTATAGTTTATTTAGGCTGATTCATGACTGCATTAACTTTTTCCTGCTGTTACCAGTTGACAACAACTTTAAATTTCATTTTCTTTGCATTACATATCAGAGTAAAAAAATTAACTCGGAAGATTATGATGGAGACTGTGAATTAGAACGGCATGACAAAAACCGTGTGACTAAAACAGCCACACGATCTCGTATACTGAAGCAAAAGTTATCAAACAACTTGAACAGCGACAGCTCCAGCTCTACTCCAGTGACACAAATGGATGTTGATGATTATTTTGGATTTGAAAACATGACGACACCAGTGCCTTGTTCTCCAGTTCCTCACTTTAGTATTGCAAACACTAAAGATACACCTTCTGGTGAGGTTACTGGACCTAAAGGTTCTCCAGCAGTCACACAGATGACAAAAACAATCTTTGAAACACCTGTGGAAAAGCCTGTGAAAAGATTTAAGAGGAAGAGAGTATCAAGAGTGAGACAGGTAAGTGTTTCAATAAGTTCAGAATTTTGTGATTCAGCAGGTTTTAGAAATTCAGTAGGATCTGAGAATAGGGGTGGCACCAGGAACTTCCCAATGCAAAGGTCAATGTCCCAGACAGAGGGGGCTAAACCAGCAGGGTCAGGACCATGCCATCTTTATAACTTTCTTATTTGAATGTCAAAACCACATTTTTCACAAGAATAATCTCAACAGGTTGCAAGAAACAGATTACTTTTAGATTTGACAGGAAGAGAAGAGTCTATTATCTTTCTTGGCAAAATCAATAACAAGTACTCATAGATTGTACAATATTTATGTGTTATCAGCAGTGAAAATTCCCTGACAAATTGTTTATGTTTCTCAGACAGGGGGGCTGTAATCCCTTTGTCTGTCTCTGATGTCACCCCTGTCTGAGAAATGAGTCTCATGGTTGGTGAATGTATGTGAAACCAATTGCTTTTGATCTTGAACTAAAACATTGTCTACCAACAAGAATATGTTTTTGAAATTTGATGTGAGTGTTTTATGTCTGTCAACTGAACATGTTTTCAAACTCCAAACATGAAATAGTATTGTTTGACTGGTATGTTAAAGTAATTGATGCGTTTCCATTTGTTTCGTTTTATTGTACAAAGTTGAGAAACTCTACCAACATGCTCGTTCCCTTAGTTCAGGAGCAAGATAATAATACGGATGCGGGTACATTCACTGCACGAACTTGTATCCATATTACAAACACGTCTTTATTTCTCGTTGATGCGGTTTCCCTTGCGATCTTCCCATTATTATAAAAGGATTTATATACAACCACACACAAAGCCTTATATAGTAATGGCAGGGTCGCCACATGATTATTTAATTCTTAAAATTGTGTCCGGAAGCCGCCCTAAAACAAAGATTTTGTCTTGGTGACAAATTTCAGTATCGTTTTAAAAAACGTATTAACCATGGTGAATGGTTATACTAGGCAGTTCTGAAAAGAACTAGAGGAATCCACATAGTTCTTTTCAGAACTGCCTAGTATAACCTTTCACCTAGTATCACTTTTCACCATGGTTAATAGTTCACATAATACTTTTCAGAACTGCCTAGTATAACCATTCATCATGCCTAATACGTTTTTTAAAGCGATACGGAAACAGTCCTGTTATTTTTAGTTATCGCGATTTTTGCGGTATCGGTATCTGTAAAATGGAAATGTATTTTAAGCTGCATCTATTGCCGTATGAAGATCCGTATGCGGTTGCATAAACGTAAATTCTCTTTAAAAAGCGGGAAAATTGCAGTCGAAACTGAATGGATGGAAACAAAAAAAAAAAAAAAAAAAAACAAACCAAAAAAACAAACCAAAAAAAACATGTGCGCAATCAGCGTACAAACTCATATCGTGATGGGACCCATATCCGTATCAGTACAAATGGAAATGTAGCTTAACACTACTTCCAAAGTTATTGCATGTACTTGAAATGGATGAGCTATAAACACACCGAAACCTTTTGTAAAATCGTGAGGGTTAAATCAAGGTTGAACAGCAGACCACAGAACTGCGGAACATTGTGTTAGGGTTAGGCTTAGATTCAATTGCAATGCTGACTCTAAATCTAAACTTAGTCTTTACCGCAGTTCTGAGGTAATACCTTCTCGTGGTCTGCAGTTCCATCTCTCCCATTGTTAAACTTGACATAGTAAAAATACTCCGGAGGAACATTTACCAATCAAAATTTTGAAAAAATTCCCCAAGTTTTCTCAATCCTGCTTCAAATGTTGTGTAGACCTGGATCAAACCTAAACAAGAAGAAGCGATACTGGCGCATTTTAATGAAGTTGACGGTCATGAACTAATAATTGAATAAAGCTAAGTGTATTATATGTAGAAATAAGCCATGTTATGGACAAAGTTTATTATGGTACATATTATATTATGTCGAAATTAATTACATATATAGATGTATATATAGTTGCAAGTGGCTTGAGAACTGGGTACAGTGAGTAGTTAAATGTGTTGTAATCACGGTAATGTTTCGAACTGGGATGATATCACAACGATAAGTTGTTGTGACACTTGAATATTTAGTCGTAGTGTGAAATGATGAAGACAGTGACTTCTTTCATAAATTCAAGAAACAAAGTCTCAGTTATCATTTAGATGTTATTGAGTACTGCCATTTTAGAGGAGCACAGTGAGTTATACTCTGTACACAAATACCCTCAGCATCCTGACGCTGTATGAGGGACGTTGCCGCTTATGTCCAAACGCTTTATTATGTTGGGCAAATGTGCAATCGGAATTGAGCATCCAAGGAGAATGTGTGAGTACTGTTATTCCATCAACGCTCAAAAAAGGCAATAACAATGCATTTCATATTCTGTATATATTAACCCCCGTTTGACTTGAACTTCATGACATTACTATCTACAAAAAAGAAGCGGAACACACCTGATGACCCCTTTTCACGATCAGTATCAAGATTCAAACCTGGTTTGGAATGACAACACCGGGAGGTTTTCCTTTTTGTGCACTTTTATTGCCTTGATTAACATTCATGTTCGCATTTGTGCACAGACAGACGTATGTAAATGTGTCGTGACTTATGATGAAGCCAGCCAGCTCCATTCTTTAATTTCTTACGGGAAATGCCCGTCTTTTTGGAAACAAGGCTTTGAGTGAAAAAAACGTGCTTTAATTTTCATAGCATTTCTACCAGACGTGTTTCCCCGAAATTCTTTTCTTTCCTTGCCATTGAGGTTTTAATCACGCTCAGAATTAAACGACCTGTTCTGTGGCTGGTGATTGACTAGTTTAAGGCTTAAAAAGGTACTCATGGCCATAATTAACGCACTCCGATACTGATTAGGCTGCGATTTCCAATAAGTTGAACAGAACTAGAGACTCTACCTATTTTAAACGACGTTCCTTTGATGTGCCAAACCCAATATAATTTAACGTAAACAAAGATTAAACATGCACGACGAGGCGGGGTTTGCACATTCTAGAAGTCTACAAATTTTTCCAAACCTTTTGATGAATCAAAGAATCTCTGGTTAATCTATCGATTGCCTGTTCTCCAAAACTACTGCACGCATCTGGGACATTTATGAAATGATTAAGGTAAGCAAACCAGAGTGAAATACCAGATGTTTTATTTTCAAAATTATGCGTCTTTGTAATTCGTAACTCTGTAATCCTCCGTTTCCAACTGCGATTCATTAAGTTAGCTTGTACAGAAAATACAATAGTCTAATGCAAGACCATCGCTCATTTGTGGCTTCCTCGTGAAAGCGCAGTAGATGCAGTTGATCTTTGAACCAGTTCGACAGTCCTCATCATCGCTTTTCAATCTAGTTGTCAAACTTGTAGGGAGCTGGAAGACAACATTTGATAAAGATGGTTCGTGACCCGAAACCAAGTCCCGTCAAGCAAGTAGACGAAGAAGTACAAGATATGTGTGAGAAGGTGAGTTCATTTACTTGCTGATAAACATATATAACAATATATAACAATATAAACATATATAAACATATATAACAATATAGCTGGCCGCTCAGTTACATCTATATTTTATGCCTCGATATGTTGATTGTATCGAGTGTATCATATACAATGACAGTGTATCTTAATATACCATAATTCTAATGTATGGGCTGTGATCCAAATCAAATCAAGTTATTTCCAATTACCCTCAACAATCCGAAGGAAAGACATGATACTGAACTTGTTACTATATTGCAGTGCCTTCATTAAGACTCGGCTGCCGCCGGAACGTCGGCGGGTGTTCTTATAGAATACCCGCCAAATCGCTTGCTTTATTCCTGTCTGACAGACGAACGTTCGTCAAGCTCTATCCTTAGAAAAACGATTTCTGTGCCGCAGACGGGGATCGAACCCGTAACCTTCTGATGACAGAGGGTTGTGGGTTCGATCCCCGTCTGGGGCTCAGAAATCATTTTTCTAAGGATAGAGCTCGACGAACGTTCATCTATCACTCAAGATATCTCCAAGTTCCCACATTTCCAAAACATACACCTCATTACATTCCTGTCTGTAATTACTTTTTAGCTACTTTAAGTAGATTCACACACGGACACTTTCCTAGGATGGGCCACCTATTCTGAATCTAACCGAAAGCCCTGCTTTGTGCATGAATTATAAATTTTAGAAGAATAGTCATAACTAAGTTTGATATTTGACTGTCTGAAATAGGACCAAATATTTCTAAGCACCTGCTTTCCCTTCAGGGTAACGGTTTAGATATTTGATTTGACAGTTGGTAATATTTTTCGAAATTCAAGTCTAGTCTTTATCGTTGACTTGTCCACTCAACCATGAAATGTTAGACATATCGTCGTAGGAGCTTCAGTCGGAGGCTGAATTATAGTTTAAGCTATCTAAAGTATTAGTAAGCCGTTATTTAGCTGTTATATGTTTAAGTATTATAATTGATATAATATTATATATTTATAGCAGTGAATAACAGCTAAAACTAACTTCAAATATAGTTCTCCCTCAGCTCCTAGAGTTTAGGAAAAAGAGTTTGAATTGGATATGTCTGCGTGACGTAGTTCTCCAGCTGACTTGTTCTTGTTAAGTCGATCGCCAACGCGTTAGTCCTGTCGCATTTTCGAGGGTTTGCTTGCAGCAGCGGTTAAGGAAGCTAAGACTAAACTCGGACAGCATATAACGAGCTGTAACCTTCTACGAGAGCTAAATAATCGAAGACTGATGCCGCCGGAAAGAGTTAACTAGATAGTTGTCCTTGCAAAGCGGGAGCTCTCTTCTTTACGATTAAAGTCGTCTGGCTTTAGCCGGGGTCAAATAATAGAAGATTGATACCGCCAAGAAAGAGTTAATGTAGGCAAATGAATTATCCTGCTGAGTGCTGGCATTTCTAAATTGAATCGAGAAGGTACAAAAAGGAAAATTTCACTGTCATCCTGCTCTGCAAAAATCACCCAAAAACTTAGTTGGCTCGAGGGGAATTTCATATACATGTTAACATTGTTCTATTTAGTGGCGAGAAAACAATGTTTAGTCTTTTTTCAAAATAAAAGGTTTAACGATATCTGGTTGTCAGTCTGTCAAGATCTTTTTTTCTTTACTTTCAATCAAATGATTTGATGGCAATCTATTTGGAAAGAGACGTTCATCTATTTCATTTCTATTTCAGAATCATCCTCAGAGATATACATGAAGAGATAATCATGAAAAGTTTCTCCTCAGACGTTAATCTTTTTCCTTATTTTGACCAACATGACCTGCAAATTTAACATTGCACTTTCTTAATTCAAGAACTACCTTCGAATCGCTGGACCTCTGCTATTCGAGTTTCATCCATTTCAAGTGCATTAAAAATTCTCCCGACAACTTTATGCATATCACTTCTCGGTTGAGTAGTTAACTATAAGAATGATTAAGACTTGTTAAGTCAGAAGGCGGTGACACGAATTTTTGGTCAGCTCGGTAACTTTAGATGAAGTTATCAACTAAGGTCTCTAATTCATCTTGACACTCGATTCGCAGACGTTTCTTCAGTCGTAAAAATATTAACTCTCACTGTTACGGTTATTGATACTGGGCAGGGGTAGCGAACATGTGCAAGCAAACCTGCAAGTTTCGGAACCACATCTTGCAATTTTCTTTGGTTCAACAGGGATCTTTCCACGTCGTCGCTAGAACAACTTCGAGTTTCACGAAAAGTAGGTTCGGCACAGATTGTGCACTGCGGCATTTGATCGTGTGCAGGTAGAGTTTATGAACTCTTCACCGAAATTCATGGGTTTCTTTGGGCTCTTCTTTTTCCTCCCATATATGGAAAGCTGGCAAGGTAGGTTAAACAAATAACCCCAAAAGCTGGTCGTAAAAACTGTCAATGAGTATAGTTCAGCTGTCGTTATAATGAAACACCGCGACGTCCCCAGGGCCCAATTGCTCCAAAAGTGAGTAGCTTAACTCTTGATTTATGCAAATTTTATGGACAACTTCTCAGCGTCCTGTGCAGGAATAATGGAAATGTTCTGAGAAATACGTAGCGTTAATTCGCGTAAGCATTATACCGTGAAATTTTCATTCGGCTGGTTAGTCAAAACAGGGAACTGAAACAGATCAACTGATGATCCTTTCAACAACCGTCTCTAGTGGCTAGCGACGCGAACATCATAAAAACGACTCGCTTATGTTTTACGTAAACTTGATTTCAAATAATTGGTGCAATAAGTTGTTTAACCCTTGAATTGACAGGTAAAAGAAGTGGTTCAAGAGAAGACATCCAAAACCTTCCCAGAATTCAAGGCTTCAAGTTACCGCACTTTGGTGGACTACGTCAACAGCAGAATAATTGTGTTTATCAAGGTACGGCTATTTGAATTTCTGTAGTATGATGGAAAGTATGCTGAAAATGAACTTTGCCATTTAATGTTCGTAAGCGAGACAACCTTTGGATTACGGATATGATCAGTTTTGTCGTGTCCGCTCGAGGTGATTGTCGGAAATGTCAATGTCAGCACTCGTGCAGAACCATTGGGTCATGTGTTCTGTACGAGTAGTCTTATACGGGGATTCATCAAGCTGTTTTTCCTTATCCCATATCCCTTTGATTCGTGCAGGTACGGATCAACGAAAGTGGCTACATACATCTGCGATTATACCGTAAAATTCCGTCCAACCACGGAGAAGTAACTTTCGAACAGCTGTTGGACGAGAAGAAAGAATCAGACCCGTTGGATGCATTTGAGCCGATGAAGACCGAATCCTAACAAATCTAAAGCCCTTTTATTTGGACCATTTTTTATTATGAATGTCAGTGCATGTTACATCGTGGAACCGTTCGGTAAACTGGCTTTGGTATTTGGCATTGTACCATATTTGGCATTTTCGCACACTTTATAATTCTTTTTCCCGGGACTTGTAATAATTGATAGTGAATTGAGATTTTTCGAGTAAAGAAATTTAATAACATACACCCACATCGTGTCATTTATTAGTGTGTTTAGCTAAGTTTTTGATACAAACAGATCAGATAAATAGAATAGAGCCAGAAAACGTAAAACTTCATAGGGGTTTCGGCCAAAATCTCAAAGCAATCCTGCTTGGTATACGCATACATATTTTTAAGTCAGGTCGCTTCTGGTGGTCAAATTAAGTACGATTTTGAACTTTCGGGCAACCATTGAAAATGTTTATCGGCGTGCTTATACGGTGTATAACACCTTATTTGGCTGATAAACTTTATCTACAGTGCAATCTTTGTTGATCAAAGCATGGATACGCTGTTTGCACGCATTGTCTAATTCGATAATAACAAGGTGGTTGCAAAATTACCATGCCACTGGTGGAACTTTAGTCTACTTCTCACTGGTGGCAAATTTGGTACTTACGGGTCAGATTCGAGCGGTTAGGCTTCATGACATAAAAGATTGTATTATATTTACATAAATGTTAAATCCTAAAGAATAAACACGCTTTCAAGTACTGAATGAAAAATTTCTGTTCATTGATCTCTGAGGATAATTATGAAATCTCTGATACTTCTTAGCACCTCTAGACCTTTTAACGCCCGGTACTCGAGGTTCTTAATTCCAGATCTAAAACCACCAGCGCAAATCAGGCATTAACATAAACATATATTATTCAGGCTTCGAACACCTGATACCTGACTTTGTTAGAAAATCTAGCATTGACTTCTCTAGAGATGACGCGAGCTAGATTGCGAGCCGAAGTTTTAGGGCAAAAAATGATGAAATAGGATTTCATTCACCACGTTACATTTCATGAAGACTTTCCAGTGCTTTGTGAATCTCGTGTAATCTTATCGTCCATTCATCTACGACCTTGGAATATGCGACATACGGCATGCAAATGTTTGTCAGGTTCAAATCTTCAGAAAATGACTGAGCCTCAGATGTGGGTGTGAAGGCAATACGAGAACAGAATTTCCCAGCAAGATGTACATTACATACTTTTATACAGCTATTTTGTGCTGCAGTCTTGAAGGGATGACCAACAACGTCTCTCACGAGGATATCAAATATAATAGTGTAATATAGTGTTTTTTCCTTCAACACATACGACTTAAGTTCTTGAGCGTTAAAAGATACGCATGGTATATACATTGCGTGCGACCCAAGGTATTTTCGTCTTTTAAAGAATATTGGAAAATTCAAGCATCTTTTGAAACTTTAAATCAGCAATTTTATTAATATAAAATTTGTCAATTTATCAAGTATTTAAAATGTATGTTTGAGTGTAAAAATTAAAGATACTAGACTGCAAAAAAACGAAAAAGCGATACATTGACGTTTTGAGCAAAGACCCTCCGGCGCTCATATTTTAGTCTGATGAAAAAGGTTCGCTCGAGACGTCGGTACCTCGTTTTCTCTTTGTTTTGGCTGGGAACTGTCTTTCAACTTTTTTTATTTTGTTTGAAACTGTCTACACAGCACTGTATTGTAGTACTGACGTATTAAATGTAGTTTGACGCCTTTGGCAAAGCAAACAGTGTTTGAACAGTGCACCTAATCGGACCACTGCCAAAGAAGTTTTTTGGGCGTGAATTTTGTCGCGACCTCCTGTCCAAAGTCGTAGGAAGAAAGTTTTCTTTCAATGTTTATCATACTCGAGAACAGGGAAGCCGACAAAACAGTTATGTTATGTGAAGTTTCCGTCTTCAGGACTATCCCAATCTAACTTTTATGTCATGTAAAGCATCCTAAACATTTGGAACTGATCCCTGTTTCCGAAACCCTTGTGTCAGCCTCGGTATTGGGTTGAGGAGATCTTCGTATGTTCACGTGATATACACAGCACAAGACACTTTATCCTCCTGCATTCAGTTATAATTCTTACACAGCAAGATTTCTATTTTTTGTTGCCAGCTGAGCGACTCTGAGATTCGTAATTCGTGACACTCGATAAACCGTCCATCTCCTAGCCATTTAAAAAGCTTCCGCTTTTCGTGGTGGATATCTCGTGACCAAGGTCCTTTCCTGACCACTCCACCTTGTCAGTAAATTCCCCACTTGTTTTCAACGATGGCAGGCCGTATGGCTTCTTGTCAGCGGCGCTACCACTTGGTCTTCGGTAATTCTTTGCGCCATTCTCGAAATCTATGCCATTCCTGAGAAACGCCATGCAATTTTTGTCTTTCAGAGATTTTGAATATACATACGAAATCGTGTCTCCTTGATCATCGCCTCGAACCTTCCAGCGTTGAGACCTCTTTGGTCCCAATCCATCAAAGTCGCTTTTATTTTTAGTCCTGGCTCCGGCACTCGATCCAATGTTCGGGAATCCGATAATCTCGTTTCGTTTCTGCACAATTTGATTCTTTCCTTCTGAGCGCGTATTCCTTACTTTGCCCCCAAGCTTCTTGGTGCTCACTCGACGTGATTTCTCTACTTTCTCCCTCTTCCTCCAGGTGACTTGTTCTTGAACAACAGATCGCCTCTTATTTCTTGAACTATTCCCGTTTCGGGTGGTCGTTACACTCACCTGCCCTGTCGTGAGGTTCTTATTCGCAATCCATGTACCACCAACAGAGTTGTCGTGCAAGTTTTCTATCTCTGGAAGATGAAGTCTGTTCATTGTAAATCCAAGTAATTGGTATCGTGTGTCTGATACCTTTCATATGCGGGAAGATGACAAGCGGTCGTCTTTAGTATACAACAGAAATGTCTACAAAATCCAACTGATAATATAATCGGATGTCCTGAGAAAGCGTATGCTGACGCTTGGGTCACAGTTAATCAATGATCAGATTCAGACAGACACTGAAACAGTTTTGAACCAATTAAAATGATATGCAAATAATCTCTTAAGTCTTCCTATTAGACGTAACTGCGGATATTAGATTACTTTAATCCTCCTTTACTTGAAAGCACGCAAAGAATTCTCTTAAAGTAAATATATACGGAGTGATTTTCCTGGTTAATTTTGTTGAATCTTCTCAGATAGATATCGAGCCACTTGTGGGGAGGTCACCTAATGTAACGACTAAATCCCGTTTACCTTCATTGACTGGTTATTATCAACTGTCTGGTTTATTCCATGGTGTTTACTTAGGCTTTACCGAGGATTTCTCAGAGGCGATGTGATTTTAAAACTTTCCCGCGCCTCATGTTAAATCTTTTGAAACAAACTGTTCTCTAGCAAGTGAAACAGTTTTGGGAAGTCGTTAGTCCTAGCGCCTTGATTTCACTTGGTGTTCTCGAACCAGGTCTTTGATTTACAAGTAATTAGATATAATTTGTCGTCATTATAAATTTTAGAAATTCTTAACTTTTTGTTGAAACATATTAGAAAATTGACAATCTAAGGCAACGCAACTGAATGAACTGATGCCCCATATAGTAATATAATCGGGTATACTTACTCTTACATTATTTCTGAAAAACATTTCTTGTGACTTTATGAATACATGTGCTGACAACTTCGAACAAGGTGGATTAAGAAATAGTGTTTCCTTTTACCTGGTTACCAAACAATCTGTAAGTAAAATATTTTCGCATTCTGAACAGTTTGCTCAGGCCTTGCTGTCATGTTAAATGGGCGAAGCTAACCATAAAGTTGCAGTGAAAAAAAAAAACAAACGAGAAAACCGTAGCTGAAGAAACAACACTCGGACCCGTACACATAAAGATAATCGCTTCGTTTCTGTTTCGAGGGGGTAAAATATGCCGAGTGTTAGTGTTTGTGTTTGTGTCCGTTACTGTCTCTCTGCACCTGTTCGCTGTGTCTGCCTTTGTCTCTGTCTGTGTGTCTGTTTCTGTCTGTCTGTGTGTGCGTATGTCTTTGTACCACTTATTTGTTCAATGAAATTTTTTTATTAAATATTTATGATGTTTCAACTAAACATGCCACTTAAAACACTGCGACCCGCAACTCACTGATTCGCGCAGATTCGCAACTTTTACACTCGCTGACTTTGTGCTAGACTTACTCGATTTAATTTGCCTGATCTGCAAATAATTATGTGCCCGACAACATAAACTTTCAGGCCATGCATTTAGTCAAGGTTTCATAGCTTAGATTCTAAGTAAAATGACCTGAGCACGGAGTAATTTTTGAGAAGAAATTCCGAATTGTGTGCCTGAGTAAGTGGTCTACTTTGGAGCTCTACTGACCATATCCTATCGACATGTTGAAATTTTCGGTCTGAAGAAAATGCAGAAATGTATATGTACGTATATGTGTATGTATATGTATATTGTACATACATACATACATACATACACACATACACACATACATACACACATACATACACACACACATACACACATACACACATACACACACACATACATACATACATACATACATACATACATACATGTATACGAGATGTGTATATATATGTGTGTGTGTGTGTGTGTGTGTGTGTGTGTACACGATCGGCTCATGACTCATATGTCAAGTTCATTAACGATTGAGAATACCACAGTAGAAAGTCGATCATGTGACGATCGTGATTAGTCGTGACTTGCATGGTAATGCAAATGCTCCCTTGATCCGATCACAAGCTTTGGTCTTGTAGCGTGGTCGTGGTTGAATTGGATTTGGACCTCATCAAAATATTTCGGATGCAGTCAAGTAAATAACCCCGGCAAATCCTTCAAATGGCTTGGGCTGCAGTGCTCTATGTATTCACAGCACTCGTTGGAGGTCTTTTTGTATATTACTATTTCACCAAATCAAAAGTACGTCTAATTTCAGACTTGCATGTGACACAACAGTGGTAACATTGGCTGTGTCGTTTATATTTTTTTTCTAAAGTACCTACGTTGTTACGAATGCATTGCAAATTATCGTCATGTTGATCTTACGTTATTTCAGAAGCCCAAAGGAGCTGGAGATTCTCCTCTAAAACGATGCAAGGTCGTTCGCAAGGTTAGTCAATTTGGAGTAAATTCTTTGTTGCTCTTTGTCATAATTTAAAACTTGTGCTTGCTTTTCATTAATTGTAAACTAATGAATTCGAGAAACATAATCGTAAGTAAATATATATGAAATATATGTCAGAGTTTATCAAAGTTAGATTTCGCTATTAATTCTTGCTTAAGTCATGTGATATGTCATATCGTAGATACACTTTGTTCGACCAAAGCAGAGTACTGAATAATAAACTAATTTCTAATACATGTAAACATCTTTGTCAGACACTGCCTATTGGGACGAAGAAGGGATGGGAGTTAATTGGTGTGGAGCATGGTTTGAGGCTTTGGCAAAGGAGTGAGGCAGAGGATGACTTGAAGTTTGGATCATCCGTAATTCTTCCAGTGTCACTAAAGGTAAGTTATAATCTCTATTGGAACAAATTTGCATAAATTTAGCATTAGGATTAAATAATGCATTAGAAGTCGCAAGTGAAGGCTTACAGTGTAATTACTGCGTTCAATTTTATGAGGAATATGAAACACTCAGAAAGGAATTTATAAAAAAATCCCTAGCACTCTACTGTTACATTTACAAGAGAGCTTTTGTGTTACATAAAAAGAACATTTTCATTAGAAGTTGAGTGGAAAAACAGGTTTGGTCACATGTTTTCACGTTCGTCATCCAGAATTGTTCATTTTCTTTATAGCAGGCAACCATAATAACAGAATATTGTAGCCAACTTAAAATAGTGTTAGAAAAGGCAGGGAAAGCAGATATATGAATCCTGTTGTTTGGATCAGAGGTTATTTAAGTATTTAATAACTTGGTTTACTTATTTCCATATCTCCTTACTTGTTAAAGTTAAGGAGTTAAACATCATTTAGAACCCATAAGAATAAAAAAAATTATTAAATGAACAACATTGAATGTAAGACTACACCCTCGTATATATATATTCAATCTAGTTCAACATGGATAAAACCAACACACCCAATCAGTTATATGTTACCTCAGGGATCCTGGAGTGCTTGTTGGGAACTATTATTGTTAAGAAAATGACAGCCAATGTTTTCCTTCATATTTTTTTTTCCAAACACTCTTTTTATAGTAGAAAACAAAATTTGCATGAGTAAAACTGGTAAAAAAAGTTTTTCTACTTTCAGGTTTTGGTGGAGATGTTAACAGATCCACTATTGATACTGGAATGGGATCCATGGGTAACAAGTGTCTCCAGAGTTACCTTGTCAAACAAACAAGATCTTACAACTCAGTTTTCAGATGATGTTATCTCCCTGACTCAGACACCCAACTCATTGTCTAAATTTCTGGAGATAGTGGAGATTTTACTGAGCCTATTCAAGAGTGATTCAAAGGTTTGCTCAAGGTTAGGATTCACGATTTGTTTAATAACTTGAATTTTTATTGACCCAATGCACTGTACCTGTGGGATTAAAATATCCTGGTGAAAATAAGGTCTATTTCTGGCATCTGGTTTTCTTGTGATTTTGTTGTGACTTTGTTCATGTTTCTTTTTTATCTTAGTATACTTTTTAAAACTTCCAGAGTAACTATGACTTTTTTGAATTTTGTCAAGCATGCTTGAATTGAACAATAATGGACTTACTTACATAGATAGCAGCAGACACTGTAGGATAGAAAGTGCCTGCACCTCTACAGTACTTCAAAGATTGAATTTACAGGGGTAGCTGGTGTCAAAGGTTGTCTAGTGCTGGAAATGTTGAAATTTTTTCCTCAGTGATTGGCCATTTGTAAATTCCTTGTTGGACATGTTTGAACATGAATATTTTTGCTTCAAAACTGAGCATTTTTAAAGCCAAATATTTTACTATGATCCAGGAAAGATGCAAACTCAGCAGCAATCAGTCAAAGACACAATTAGCAAGCTTGACATCAAGTCTTAAGGGACATAGATTATTGATTTAATAATAAATAGGAGGACAGATTACTAATAGATAGGAAAGCATGGAACAAATCACCTGTTTAACTCACCAAATACCACCAAACATCAAAGAATAGTGTAATGTATCAGAATTATTAAAAAAACTTTGTACTGTTTTCAACTACTTCAGTGAACATTTACCATAAGGTGTAGTTGCACCAAGGATCTGACCATTATTCATGCAGCAGTGGGTGTCAAATGACATGAGAATGTGAGATATACTTATGATTAACTCATTAAAGTCAAGCTGGTATATTCATCAATAGAATTTCTGTATTGTTTGTAATTTTAGGACATGGCATCATGAGGAAAGTATTCAGTTTTGGCTTCACTCAGCTGTTGTTGAGCCTTTTTCCTCTGATCCTGTTTATACAATGTTCATGGCATTTCCCATGAAAGGTCTGGTAAAAATATGATATTTTTGAAGCCATGCTGCTCCTCCAATCTGTAATCTGAATCAGTGAACAGGAACTCCATTGTTTGTTTCAGTTCAAATTTCATTGCAAAATGCAATAAGAATAAATGATTTACTTGCATACAAGGAATATTGTTAATATATTAGTTATTTAATCAATGATATAAGAGTAGAATACTGTGTAGACAGTAATAAATAAAGTAAAAAGTTAAGAGGTTGATAACTGCCATAACTGATCTCAAAGAATATCAATGTTTTGAGCAAAGGCCCTTTGTCAGGAAAGAAACAAAATGTTGATATTCTTTGAGATCAGTCACAGCAGTTATCAACCTCTTAACTTTTTATCTTATTAGTTATTTAGTCATGTTAAACAGATATTTTAGTTATTTCCTTTTTTATTTCTACATTGGTGTCTTTACTATTGACGTGTTGGCTTGTTATGGTAACACAGTGTTACAATGCCATTTTCTTTTATTTTGTAGGAAAGAGTGATGAGATGTGTGAGGTTACTGTCATATCTGAGGGCATGTCAAACTTTAATCCTTGCTCTCTGACTGCAAAGCTTGCTGGACTGAAGGATTACATTGCTCATATTCAGTCAGATGTTTTGTATCCTGAGGCACAAGATGAAGAGAAGAATATTATCATTGATGATGATGAGGAATTTGAAGAAAGTGAGTGAAATGGACAAAATTTATTGGGTTTGAATTTAGGAAAAGTAACTTCCAGTTTCCACAGGGGGAAACTGACCCCCTAGACTACTCATCTCTAGAAGCAAGGGACCTGGGGTCACTTATCCCTTAGGTTTATTCTTCCCAGTCACAGCAGCTAACATACTATGGACAACTGGTAATATACTAAATATGACAATTTCTACACTAATTTGTTTATAAAATGAGCCTGAATAGAAAATCATACCCTTACGAGCAAAGTGGCATCCAAACATCTTTGCATTGCCAGGAATTTTTTTAATTGCCAGCTGAAAGATTTTTTTTTGCTTATCAAAACCAAATTGTTGATGGTACTCTGTGAGTTTGGTGAACATTAACCCATTGAGGGGCAAGGGCACACTTTATAATTTTACCCTGACTACGCCAGACAATTTTACTCAGCAAAGGGACAAACCCTGCTCCTTAGTGAGTTAAGTTACAGCCTTGTCCATCACTGTTGCTATTATTTCAGACCTTTCTAATCCAAGTAAATTTAATAAATACGTCTTGTGCTTTTCTTTGCTCTTTCTTGTACTAGTTAAAGTTTCTCCTTCAAACAACCCAGAAGAAAACTATGAACAAGTTTCTGAGGTGATTGTAAAAGAGTGTTCACATTGGACTGTTGGCTCTCATATATCACTCATATATCATTCATAAAACCATTCTTGAGTTTCAAGATTTCTATATTATTCAGAGTGTTCATTATTTTACCGTTTAATTTTGGTGTTCTTTTTTACTGTAGGCGTTTGTGGATGTTACAGGCGTTTATCTGAGACCGGAAAAGGACGTACAAAAGTGAGTGTGTTGAGGTCATTGGAGAACCAAGACCATGATTTCCAAAGAAAACAACAGAACCAAGACCTGTATGCTTGGCTTGCTACATGGTCTTCTTCCCCCCCGGTCGAATCACAGAATTCACGTTAAAATAACGTCAAGTTTTGTTTGCTCAAACACCATATTTCAAACTTTTTGCCTCAAGTCAACATTAGCAGGCAATCTTGACGGTAAAAGTCACTTGTTTGAAAGCGTCTTTTTTACTGGAAAAGACCGCAGCCAAGTGTACCGTGAAAGTGAAAAGTGTCAGAACAGAAAGCTTCCCTTGAAGGTTACTATTCCTTAGAGTCCGTGTACTCTATGTCAAAAGCTCACTGAAATGATGACATCTTGTAAATACATTTTAATTTGTGTCAGTTCTTTCGTCATTTATTGCTCGGTTCCTTGTTTAACATTTTCAAATAAAGTAATAATCCAAATCTCATCACCCAGATATAAAGTCGCCATTGATAATGCACAGAAAAAGATTCTGGAGTGCTACAATGCCAAAGCAGGAGACGATGGATGGAGTTTTGTTGGAAATGTGAAGTAAGTCAAATATGTCTGGTTCTTTATTGTAAAAAATGTGTTTAAAAAAGTTCAAGGGATGCATTAAGTAACGCTTACGGTGTCTTATGCGTTTGCTTCATAAATTGTTAA
Organism: Heliopora coerulea; assembly: GCA_030142905.1. Classification (NCBI taxonomy): domain Eukaryota; kingdom Metazoa; phylum Cnidaria; class Anthozoa; order Scleralcyonacea; family Helioporidae; genus Heliopora; species Heliopora coerulea. Next base: position 165,297 of record JASJOG010000034.1, on the reverse strand, counting down.
AGAGGCTTTGGAGGAAAAAGTTGTGCTAGCGATAAAACAAAGCTTGATATTATCACTTCTGCTTTCCTAGTTCAGTTGCATGATCTTGTAGCACGGTTTATGAAGGGTTAAACTGTGTTAAAGTGTCCTAGGGTTAGATAGTGTGGTTATTGTTGCTCGGTTTGTAGGTCAATTGGAGTGATTACAGCATTGGATACTGAAATATTGCTTGAGAGTTCAGTTCACAGATAAACTAATATCTTCGCTCTCTGTTTTCTTGAAATATCATTGTTAGGGACATAGAGATTTTAAAAAAGGCGGCCAGCCCAGGATTCAGTAAATGGGATTGCACTAAAGGAACTGGTGAAGTAAACGTTCCTATTCATTATTTGTTGGCGTACTGTGATGATTTGAATCATAAAGGAGAATGGGACGACATGTATTGTGGTGGTAAGTGAATTGCTATTACTCCTCGTCTGTTGCTTTGGGAAACGTCGTAAATTTGAAATTGGACAGTTTTGAATATACACATAAGACTCCAAAAGTTTTTGGAAAATCCTAAACCTAGTTACCAACAAAAAGTCGGAGCCCAATCTCAGTGTACAGTCTCAGCATTCAACTGACGTCATTGTCAAGGGATTGTGTCGGTTGCAAATAGCGAATTTTTTAAGATGAGCGGTGAGAGTAATTTTGGAGCCAAGTAATCAAGAAAGCAGTGGGAATCTTTTTAAACAGTTAAATTATTTACCCTTTTGTTACGAATTTCACGTCCATTGCCGTCTTCGATCTAAAATATCTCGTCCCTCTGGTTCATGACCTTCCTTAACCTTCTTGTGAATTTAGTCCTGCCATACTGCATACAGCAAAAATGTGTGAATTGAATTGTCGGTGGAAAACGTGTGTATCGCGTGAGAGTTACTAGGCTCATGATTTTCCTGATTTCAGGTCATGTCATCGAACAGCTCGGAGACCTGACAAAAATAAATTACATGGAGTTTAGGGCAATGTGGCCAGTCAGTGGTCGAGATTTTTGTGTGTTTAATGCCGTTCGTGTTCTGCCTGATAATACTTACGTCTTAGTGGTAAAAAGTGTAAGTACTTCAAGTGGATGGAAATACGTATACTCACATGCTTCTTACTGTGAAGAGCTTTTTCACTCCATTGAGTCTTTGATGTTAAATGAATGTTGAACATATTGCAAACTTGGTAGAACGTCAGTCATTCCTTCATTACAAACCAGTGCTCATTTGGAACCTTTGCTCTACCCTCATAGCCCGTCTAGCCCAGTGGCTGGAGTATCTTTTCGGTCATCAGAAGGTTAAGGGTTCAATTCCCCTTTGGAGCCTGGGAAAAACGTTTCTAAGAAGCATTAGAGCGCGCGCATTTCAAACACGTTAACACCACGCTAGGTTTCCTCAATAGAATTTGAGTAACTTTAGGTTGAAACGACTGGACTGAATTTGTGTGTGAATCAATCAACGTGTTTCTGCGTCGAAAACATAGATAGACACCGGGGTAAAATAGACTGATCCATGAACTGGTATTAACGATTTGGTGCCGCCTCTTCATTCCTTTTAAATGTTATTTCCCACGAAATTTCATGAGACTATTCCAGAGATTTGCGGTGTGAAAAGATGTCAGTGTTATTTATTCTGCTGTTTTCTCAACATTCGTTGAAATATGAGAAGATATTTGTTTTTGCCGTTCGTAGGTTAAGCACCCAGCTTGTCCTCCAAGAAAGAAGTTAGTCAGGTAACATGTTATTGTTGAACTAGTTGGACACCTTTGGATTAACAGTTCAATTATCAACTCCGGATTTCTTTGGTGTATATCTTCATGGAAAGTTAGAGCAAATCATGTAATTGCTTTGGTAGAAACTTGTTCAATAGAATTTTTCATTTATTTGTTGCGAAAAACTAGGTATAGCAATGTTTTTTTTCTCGTAAAAAATTGGTCTTAATGCGTTACTCGTAGTTGCCTTGATATCCGTTAACTTTCTAAGCATTAGATACTGAGGATCGGAGCCGATCGGAGATTGCAGCTTTTACATGAGACTGCTAGTGAGTTTCTGCTAATGAACATTTAGGTTATGTTGAAGGAAGTTATACAGAGACTTCTTTCTGCCGCTGGCTATGCCAATTACAGATACATTGCCAGTTGTTTTTGTCTAGCTTTTCATGCTTTTCTTTTCTCCTTTCATTCCGTAGAGGGAAAATCAACATTGGAGGATTTGTCTTTAAAGAACTAAGCAAGGACCCTCCACGAATCATGGTGACTTACTTGACTCATGCGGACCTGGCAGGTATCGTGTGTACATGTATCTGACGAATCATTTTGCTTTCATCGGAAATTGCCGTGGGGATGATATTAACCCATTTTATACAAACATACAAACGAGAAGAGAGCAAAGAGAAAGGCCGCTGCAAAGGTAGCAGCATCAGTACCAGCAGCATCGGGGTATATCTGTGGGGACTGTGGCTGTGTCTGCCGTTCACGTATTGGATTGGTTAGTCACCAGAGGAAATGTTCGCAAATGCGCTAAGTCATGGACAATAGTCCGACGGCTGCCTAAGAGTAAGAGAGAGTACAAACGCACACAGACATACATTACTTTACAGGTGAACTGTGCTCACCAGATATCTCCTGTAGTTCTTATATATGGAAGACCGTCTTGGAAATGTTTCTAAGATGTTTAGCTTCCACGTAAACGAATGCCGGTGGTGTTCCACGAACATTGACCTTATTCACCGAAATTTAAACTTGACCCAAGTTGAAATAAAATGTGGATGTCTTGTGTTTCCCACGACGAATGTAACCCCAGGAGGGAAGGAACACCGCTGCCAACGTTTGAGCATGCGAGAGTGTTTCGCGTGCAATTTTTCTGGCAATTGTATCGTAACGGCTCAATCCGCTGAGCTGCGGTTGTGCGATAAAGCGGTGTTACACGGAGCAATGTTACGAGACGTGTTTGCTCGGGGGATGTTACATAGTGAATCGTTTCAAAAGTTCATTGCAGCATTGCTGCCATGGTCGCGAGAAGTTGTGCTTGGTTCTACTTAGTGCACCGCTTGGTGCATCAAAAATGTCGCAGCACTTGGTGATTGCAGAACTATAAGGGAAAACGTGCTGAAGCTATCATCTCAAGTAAGACTCATCAGATGGAAACGTTTTGAAAAATCACGAGCATAGTGAGGTTTTTGGGATTGACGGCACATTCCCTAGAGTCTGCTCGACTCTTTGTCCCGAAGGTTGTTCCTGTTGGGGACAGCTGCCCGCATGGTTCTCACACCCAGTACCACGGTAAACTTACCTGATGGTGCAAACACTTAACCACGTGACAAGTTCTTGGCGTAATTAGGTTAACTTTCGCATTAAACTATTTCCGAATAATTTTCGGTAATTTACAAATTTGCTTTACTTTTCGATTCCTGTTGTAGTGTCCAAGCTGTATGTTTTATATGTTTCCCACGGCCTATCACTATCATTTCACTTGCCAATGCAGATCTTGAGAGAGAGAGGTTTATTATCGAAGTTTTCTTTGATGATTTATTGCGTGTTGTATTGCTTTGTTGTCGTGACAGGAAGCGTTCCTTCCAGTATTGTCAACAAAGTAACTGCGAACCAGCCGCAATCCGTGGCCATTCTCAAACAATGCGTGGAGAAGATGTACAAGGAAGAGCTGGATAATCCCAACAGTACATCTCAGTTCAAGGCAAATGCCATGAGTTACCTTGAGAAGATAGAAAGAGCCAAGAACGGAATGCAAAGTGCCACGTCTGCAGAAACAACACAAGCATCAGATGAAAAACAACTGCAGTCAAAGCCTGTTGCGTCGGTAAATGGTAATGTGGTTGGACGTGAGAGTGAGGTACGCCTAAAATGATGTAATTTGATCACCTGTAATTTGATCACCACGAGCTCTGGTATAGAAAACGACGTGATTTGTTTGGTAGTTGATCAAATGTAATATGCAAATGGAGTGATTTAATATTTTAGTGGTCGCTTTCTTGATGGCGATGATCTTCGTCATTTTAGTTGTGGTGGTTGGTGTGTTGGTGTTGGTGGTGGTTGTGGTGGTGGTGATGGTGGTGGTTGTAGTGGTAGTGATGGTGGTAATGGTGGTCATCATTCTGGTGGTGGTGTGTTGAACGTGGTACTGTTCTCTCTTAATCCTGGTGGTGATGGGTGTGGTGATGAGTGTGATGTTCGTCGTCACCCTGGTGGTGATCATCCTGGTAGTGGGTGTGGTGATAGTTATCCTGGTGGTGGTAGTGGGTGTGGAGATGGTCATCCTGGTGGTGGTAGTGAGTGGTGATGGTCGTCGTCTAAGCTGTCGGTGGTTGGAATGGTGGTGGTGGTCGTCGTCATTCTGGTGGTGTTGGTGACTGGTGTGGTTGTGTTGGCTGGTGTGGTTGTGGTGGCTGGTGTGGTGGTGGTGGCTGGTGTGGTGGTGGTGGTGGCTGGTGTGGTGGTGGTGGCTGGTGTGGTGGTGGTGGTGGCTGGTGTGGTGGTGGTGGCTGGTGTGGTGGTGGTGGCTGGTGTGGTTGTGGTGGCTGGTGTGGTGGTGGTGGCTGGTGTGGTGGTGGTGGCTGGTGTGGTGGTGGTGGCTGGTGTGGTGGTGGTGGCTGGTGTGGTGGTGGTGGCTGGTGTGGTGGTGGTGACTGGTTTGGTGGTAACTGGTTTGGTGGTGACTGGTGTGGTGGTGGTGGTTGGTGTGGTGGTAGTGGTTGGTGTGGTGGTGGAGTGGCAGACGTGATGGTCGTGATCGTGGTTGGTGGTGGTAGATGTGAACATCGTCATCCTGAAGGTGATGCGTGTAGTGGTCGTGTTGTGGTGGTCGTTCTGAGGATGATGGTGATCGTGATGGTCATTGTTGTTCTGTGAGGTAGGAAGCAAGTTTAAAATGGTTGCACAAACTTTCTGGAGCAGTTTATCCATAAGGAAAGGACACCCTGGTACAGGTACAACTTGGCTACGTATCCTAAGGGCCCATCCACACGAGATTGTTGAATGCAATTGTTCTTCCTGGCGCATTTAATGTTGTCTCAAGGAAACAATTCCTGCTTATGATTAGCTCGCTAATGTAGAATTTCGTCCTGCAGATTCTAGTGACATAATCGTATACATCACAACAAACAGGCACATTCCAATGTGAAAAGGTTGTTTTTTGTCATTGCTGTCGTGGTAGTAGTTGGCGAGTCAGGTTAATATAGTAAAATCAATGTCTGATTAGTTGTTGTGAGATCTAAAAGCTTTCTTCCTTTTATTTTGTTTTCATTCAGGATGGGCCGTCTCCAAACGTCATCAGGTCAAGTTCCTCAGCTCCCAACTTTCATTCGCCTTCCATCAAAGCTTCACCGTGTAAGTCATTTTTGCAATTACGCTCTTGCCGAGAGCGGTGGTGAGTAATTCTGAAATTTGAACTAATGGGTCTTGCAAGAGATACAAATGCAGGTGGAGATTTGGGTTAAAAGAGCGACCGTCTCTTGGAAGAGTGAGAAGGATATGCTCCACAGGAAAGTGTGGAACTGTTTGTTGCATGCAATTTTTCCACCTAAGGAATGCGTATTCACCTACTCGCGGTTAAGAGCACAATTCCTGCGAACTATTTGTATGCCATCATTGCACAACATCCTGAAGACTCTTACGACTGGATCTTGTATGTCAATACGAACTATAGTATGAGACAGTTATACCATGTGCATAGGTCACATGGTATTCATGTTATCATTTTTACCATACTGGTGGTATAAAATATGACCACTGCTAATACATTTGTCATTTGAAAATTTCCCTAAAGTTTGACGCAGAATTTACACCATGCACAATACATCGACACCAGGGGGCAGATTTAGAAATTTATGAGTTAATAATCAGTGTCACTTACTTGCCACCATAAACGCGCAAAACAGATTGTCGAAATTGATGTCGAAATTGGAAAAGATGTTATTGTCAGACAGAATTTAAACGCATAAACTTTTCAACGAACTAGGCAAATCATTATTAGGTGAACCGAATTCGTATTTCGCTGGGCCGAGTTAGTGTTAAGGGTGGGGCGAGTTGGCATTTCACTGAGCCGAGCTGACCTGAAGACTTCACCGAGTTGGTTAGTGGGCCGAGTTGACTGTAAAGCTCTCCATTGCAAGCCATTTTTGGACCGGATACCGGGATACCCTTCCCTAACACCTTGGTAAAGAACCATAATGGTTTTGGTAATTTTCCCTTCGTGTCCTCAAACAGTCCAATTTGCTTGCTCATTAAATTTACATTGTACCGGTTTCTCACTTCTTAGTCGACAATATTGGCACAGACTTCAAAACGATCGGAAATCAAGCCACCGCTGGACTGCTCCAAGAGGTAAATAATTATAAGGGATACATCCGCCACAGGGGGGTTCGGTCGGCGCATTTACGTGCAATTGTCAGATTTCACGTCGTGCAAGAAAGTGGCACTAAACGAATAACTCCCGACGTGAATTTAAAAGTTAAAAAGATGGGACGTGAACTTAAACCTGGCACCAGTCAAGTGCCAGCAAGTTCATTAAGGTCACTTGAAAAACTGGTGGCAAGTATTTGGTGGCATAGGACTAAAGCCTCGTCTTAGTTAACGCTGCATGTTCTACTTCCGCCCGGAATTAGCCTTTGGTACCAGTTTTCCGCACGACGTGAAATCCAGTAATTATACCCGCTATCCGGATCGATCCCACTTTGTCAACGGGTGACTATGGGTGTGAGGGTGTGGGTATGGTGCCGGTTGAGATGATGTCATTCATATTCCTGTGACTATGCAGAGACATAAAAACTACTTTCAAGCTGTTTGAAGGGCCAACTTACTTAACTCTGTCCCTGAACGTAAACCTACCCCTACCCCTATCCCTCACCCAAACCCTAACCCAAACCCTCATCCTAAACCTAAACCTGACCCTAATTCTAATTCTAACTCTAAGAGATCAGGGGTTTGTAAGCGTCCACTAAACTGCACTCTGGCCTGTTCGAGTTTCCACGACGTCATTTACGTGTCCGTACTCTATACTCCGAGAAAGCTTGAGTGGTCCAGTCGGAGGGTGCATAAAGACCTTGTCATGCTGCAGCCAATTTTTTGTTTCGTTGTTTAATGTACACCTGGGGTTTTTTTGCAGGTATTTGAGGTAGCAGAGGTGGATATCACGAAGTCTACAGGATCGTCAGGGAAAGTGTATGAACAGTGGGAGTAAGTGTTGTAAATCATGATCTCTGTGTAGAGAAAAGTTGAAAGAGTGATATAATGTTATTCATAAAAGCGCTAATCAAAGGTCAAAACAACGTTTAATGATCGTTTGGTCCCATGTTCAATTACTTCTGGGTTTCATTAATCATCAACAACCCATCCCCATAACATGCTCGTTCCCAATACCACCTCGGTGTATTGAGAATTGGAGGCCTTAAAGTTTCAGTGAAAAGGCTTTCATCAAATGCTAGAGGAAAAGGTGGATCGGTTCTTCCTCAATGCCTAAGTTCATTAAACTTCGAAGCTATAAGCCGCAGATTAAAGCTCGAATCTTTACTAGGATTGTGTTTTTTGTTTGCTCAAAATGCGATGGTACAACTTTAGGAAGCTTAGAGTATTGGTGATCTTATATTGACATTAATCGATGTCATTGTTTTTGCTGTAGGTATCGAGGAACGGAGAAGGATGTCATGATGTTTAGAAAAATTCACACAGAAGAAAAAATGCACAGGTACCTGACGTAGTAAAGTTGAGCTTGTCCATTATGTTGTTGTGTAAAGACCACTAGCCCGCTTACACAAACACACACATGATATGTACATATACTGGATTACCCAGTCTAGCCTCTACAACCAAGCTTTTTAAAAATTTACCGAATCGTAAGGAAATTAAGGAGAATGTCAGAACGCCCTCCACCCGAAATTCTTGACTTGAGAAATAACTCAGTCCGGGTGGGATTCAACTTAAACATTTCCATGTTGGAAACTGTCCTCCTAATATGTAGCCAGGCGATGCAGGTGTGGCTGTACAAAAGCATCTTTGTCACTTGATGAAATCGAAGAAATCCTTTTTTTCTGTTTTTAGTTTTATTGGAAAGGGAATTCTTTCTTGCTCGCCGTCCCGGGTTTGGGAAACCCTAAAGAAGCCTGAAGCTCGATATCACTTTGATAATATGCTGAAGGTAACAGTTTTCCAACTGGTAACTTAGATATTAACCGCGAGTTTGCTTAAAAAAACTTTAATTCAAGTTCTTTTCCGGTTACTAGTCGTTTGTTGACGTTTAAAGAATTAAACCAAAAAACTTCATCTTATCAGCTTGATATAGACAAGACAGAGACAAATGCTGTGGCGATATTTCGACTCAACCTCACAAAGTCCTTGTCCAAACAACTGATAAGCAAACAAATTTGAGCAATCAAGCTAACAAGCTGAAATTTTTCGGTTTATGTTTTATTCTATACTTTTTGAAAACGTTGGCTGGTTATTATTGTTCCTACTTCTATCGTTGATTTTCATAGCTTTTTCTTTACTTAAATAAATGTAGAGCTGTAATTAATAAACCTCAAAAAAGGAAGTGGGGCATGTGCTTGTATACTGGAAGTCGGCTTTTAAGTAAGAGTTAGAGCCCGAGAACGGAGACTTTACGTCAGATACATCCCGAGGGCGTAGCCCGAGGGTTGTATCAGGCGTGAAGCCGACGTTCGAGGGCTTTAACTAACTTATTTCATGATAAGATACATTTTCTATCAAAAAGATTTCACTTGGGAAAACATGTTTTTGACACGTGAATGTATAAACATTGGATTGAAATAAAACGGTTGATTGGTAATTAACAAAAGGTTAATGTATTTGCTAAAAGGATTTTACAAGTAGTGATTTTTAATATCAATGCTGTTTTTTTTACTGGAGGGCGTCTTACAAATGATCAGAGTTATTTGCATTTGGTCGAGTCGCAAGTAAGGAGGCTATGAATTAAAACGTTTATCACGTCATGTTTTCGGACCAAAATATTCGCTCTGAATTTCATTGAAATGAAAGAACTTTTTGCTAATATTGCAAACGACGAATCAATTAAAGAAGGGAAAAGATGACAATTTGTCAATAAATAATTTCAAAGATGAGAGAAACATTTCATTTGTGACAGACAAAGAGCTGGAGAAATGGAAGGCGTTGAGGATTCTGCAAATACTAAGATCATGTCTGCTTGGGGAGTTCGTTGTTGGACTGAATTGGCAGGCGTATGTAATGTAAAATCTAAATCCGTTAAAGAATAGTTTACCGATCGATATGGGAAGAAGCGCTTTCAGTGAGATTAAGAAATCTTATCAAACTTATAATATTAAGAGGAAATTCCCGTTGTTTTTGAGAAGTGTACATTTTTCGTTTCGAAGGATTTTCACGTATTTTCAGAAGGAAAATGTCGAAGTTGTTAGAGTTGGTATATGTAACGTTAAAATCTTAAATTGTGTGCAGAGGAATTATACATTTAGTCAAAGTGAGTTTAGTAAATTAAATAAGGTTTAGAATTATAAATTCAAGGGATGTATATGATTTCCCAGGGATGTATACATATACATCCCTGGGAAGCTCAGCATACATCCCTTGAATTTATAATACAACATTATACTTAATTCATCAGCCCCACTCTTCCCTGCTGAATATCAAATTCCCTCCCCGGGCTATTAGTCGCTCGATTGTTTAACGAGTATGTAAGCTAAATAAAGGATCATGAATAACAAAGAAAATGCTTTCAATCATGAAATAAAGAGTATTAACTCATTCTAATGCTCCGGGGTTTTTTCTTTTGTTTTTTTTTTTAACAGGATACAAAAATACTGACCAAAATTAGTGAAACATCACATATACGTAAGAAGTAACTGATGTACTTACTATTTTATTTATCCTTTGATAAAATTTTTCAAACCATGGATCCGTGGGTTTCTTCGGCGAGGGTCGCGAGGTCAATCATGGATCAAATGGGTTGCGGGTGAGATCTTGTCAGGGTATTAGATCTTCTTGCAAAAGTTACTTCGATTCAAAGGAATCACTCGCTGACGAAATTCTGAAGTAAATAGCCGCTGAGGAAGAAAATGTAGATTCAAATTGTGAAATTGTGTTCTCCCATCACCTTCGGACTCAGTGATTCCAACAACACCTGTTGCGTGGCATAAAACATAGGTTAAATTGTTTTTAGTCTTGATTTTCAGCTGTACAGCAAGCTTGCTCGCTACATCGCAAAAAAATTGGAACGTTTGGGTCGCCAAAGATTTTTGTTGAAAATCAGATTACGTTCAATTCCTCATTTTAATCTTAACAAATTGGTTTGTTTTGCCGGTCTAGAATATTTGCATTTTGAAGCTGCAAACTGCTTTCAAAAACAAGCCAGAGATTTTGTAGTTCTACGAACAGAAAGAAAAGAGGTATGCAAAAACTCTCAAGGTTGTTTTATTTATTCTTACCATTAATTATAAAAATTCTTGATAATTCCACCTTGCAAAAGTTGACCATATAAAGTTGACCAAACACTGTGCATACCCTCTTCCCCCATCCTCTAGGGAAGACGATTTATTTTTAAGCCACCTTCGAGATTGCGTGTTCTTACCGTAACACTCTGGATACGAAAAACGTCGCGATAGTTAATGAGACTCCATTTCGTAAAAAGGCTTTGTTCTGCTGGCCTCACTCACAGTGCCATTAGTTGACGATTTAACAATTTTGTTTCTACTGATCCTGACCCAAACTCTCGTTCTCGCTCCATCCGTAAAACCAAACCCTTGATGAGTTCCAAACAAAGTTATCAAATTCATTAAAAATTCACGAGGAAAATACAAAAGAAAGTCAATCGTGTCAGATCTATATATGTGATAAAGACACATGTACCTTTATACGTGAACAAGAAGTTCAATTTTTCCGGCTTACGAAAGATAAATTTCCAAACTTTCTTCGCGAATTAGCGTATTAGGTGGTGAATTTCATAAGATATTTAAAAAGCTCGCAGTACGTGTTTTGTCGGGTCTAAAAACACTCGGCAATCGCCTCGTGTTTTAAATCCCGATAAAGCACTCCTGCTCGGTTTTTAAATATTACTTTAAATTCAGATATGTTATGAAATGTCAGTCTGCGGCCAGTGACGTAAGCCTTTTCCATTTGGTAAGTATTTCGACATTTTAAGTGTCCAGGCTGCCACGGTAACAATCTGCCACATTGAAGTGGCCGTAAAAAATCACCGGGAGGGGGAAATCACCGGCAGGGCGAGCACCACCGAAGGAGGGGGGAAATTTGGGAAAAAATGGACCAGTGGAAAGAGGAACGAAGAGGCGATGTGTGATCCCCACGGATCAGTTTTCTGTTTTGGACGTATTCCATTCTGCGCTTAAATACCGTCTTCACATTTGGCTTGACTACTCTATTGTCTGAGCCACGTACCTCTGAAAACTTGAAAGTGCAAGTATGAGTACCGTTCAAGTTAGCAATTTTAATGGGCTTTTGAACGTAATAATAAAACCTTTTCGAGGTTTCATGTCACTGAAAAACTTATTCTGACACATTTTGGGTCTCATTATTGCTCTGTTTTGTTAATGTAGAAGGACAAATATCTCCTGTCTTTCATATCTGTTGACTACCATAATAATGTTCCGGTAAAGAAAGATGTGAAACGAGCTAAGGTAGGTCTTATCAAAATCAAATACCTGCTGGGAACTTTATAAAGACTAAAGTATAATATAAGACAAACTCCGAAAAAAATCATCTTGCTACCCAAAATACGAGAAAAAAAACTTAAGACAAAATTTAGTTGATATTTTGACTCTACCACATTGTCGTTGTCAAACCTAACTAAATAACATTCTTTTAAATCAACCTCTTTGTATTACTCTCCATTTTCACGGATATTTTCATTTTATCTTAACTGCCAGATCCTTGCAAGTGGTTGGGTTGTTGAACCCGTGCTTCATAATGGTCAGCTGTATTCTATGGTGACGTATTTATCTCAGGTATCGACATATATTTATATACATATTTAATGACGCCGTGACCGCTAAACTCTAACATAACTGAAAAGCTGATTCCAGAAGATGATTAGACGAAATAGCGTAGCCAGAATGGCGGACATGGACCCCTCGTGATCATCCGTGATCATCAGGCCCCTACGCGGCCATTTGGCTGTTTCATAGTGTTACATAATATTTCTCAATTGTTTCTTGTTTTTGTGCTCGTGATGTCCGTGTGATTGGAACCACATGCAGTGGGTGGTGTTATACTTTAGTAAAAAGAATAATGAGAATGTTCCCTGCACTTAATTAGTAAAATCACTGTGGATAGTTTCTCTGTAAAATAATCGTGCAGTTCTGCTTTATCTCACGGGATAGAATATTTTAAGTAGGGGAGGCACTTCAGTAATAAGTGCAATGAAAACAAACCTTGAAATTGAACCTTGAAAGTTTCTGAGCGTGATTATTACCCTATACTGGAGGCCATATTGCTGTTCCTTAACCCTTTAACGATACATTTTTGATCAGTCTCATTTTGTTAGGTGCGCAAATATGGCCGCTACAACGTTTGTTACTTGGATATCTTTAGATTGAGTGAAAGTCACCTGCAGTAACTGGAAGAATGATTTCAGTCAATGGTTCGACCAAAAAGTCTAACCAGAAGGGGTGGGCTTTCAACCTCTTCGCATGTCAGTTTCATGTGCCCTACGCAGTCGTCGGCGTCAAACTGACGTCCAAATAAATGACCACGTAAGGGACTGAAGCTGACGGTTCGACAAGTCGACTTGTTCGGCATTTTTGGCTTCGTTTTCTTGACTGGCGGTCAGTCTTCAGTTGTGGTAGAGTTAAGATTCTGTGAGTGAATTAGTCTTCTCTCACTCAAAATCATCTTTTCCTGTTTAGATGAATCCTGGAGGCAACTATCCAGCGAGCCTGATCAATTTTGTGGCAAGGAAACAGCCACTGTGCATTGCGTATTTAAGGAAGTATATCGTTTCCCCGGATTACTTTCCATCGAATCATTCCACATGAGCGCGAAAGTGGACCCCTCTAAACTCAAGTTGCTCCTTGCAAAGTGTAATTTGTAAAGCGGTGACCACTTGGGAACTTACGGCAAGGAGACTGCGAACGAGAGTTTTTTGGATGATGGAAATTTAAAACATCCCTCGTACCCGGGGACTTCAGGGCCGTTTACACCTGCGATTTCTCACGTTGTGATTGTCATCCTGGTGTATGTAATGAACTCATGATAGTCTATGTAGCAAGATATCCGCTTATGATTGGCTGCAGTTTGTCCTCGACACTCATCAGTTAAACACATACTCTAAGATGTCAATCGCAAGGTGCAAAATCGCACGTTGTGATTGTCATCTTGGTGTATGTAATAACCTCGTGACAGTCTATGTAGCAAGGTATCCGCTTATGATTGCCTACAGTTTGTCCTCGCCACTCTCGTCAGTTAAACACATACTCCAAGATGTCAATCGCAAGGCACAAACTCGTACGTGTAAACAGCCCTTTCGACTGACTTTACTTGAAATCCAGGGATCAGTTCATGGGCGTGAGGTCAGGTAAATACCTGGGGCAACACCGATGCCAAAGGTCTCGTGCGTACGTGGGCTCCAGACTGATTGCGTGGAAACGCGCGAGGAACCCGACAGTTGAACACGTTTCACTTGAATACAAGAAAACCGCTGAAAAGATGAGGTTAGAAATCCGTTCATGAAACATTCCGGAGTAGTCTGGGTTTACTCATCCATTTTTGCAAGCCACTTTCAAAATTAATGATTAGTGTTTGGGTCTGTTACGATCTTCTCTGACAAACAATTAAAAGTTTCTTCCACTCACGTATGCGCAAACATTTAGCAGCGGTGTTGCCTGTACCTGGTGGAATTAAAATTGATAATTTTTAACCAAGATTAACATAAACTACGTAATTAACTACTTCAGTGACCGTAACTTAACTTCTTAAATTAAATGATATTCTATGGAGCGTTTTCTTAGATAGATGAGCCGTTATGGATTGACATACCCCTTGATGAGGAAATTAATGCCAAAATTTTAAGCAGTTCTTACTAAATCTGTTTTTCAACAGAAGAAACAGTAAATCTTTTAAGGCCCCTACAACCAAAGTTTACAAACACAGGTTAGCAAACCCTAGTCTGATTGTGTGAGCATCGCAACAACAATTGGCAAACATACATGTGAATGACAAGATTTCTATTTATTTGTCATTCACATACAAAATTTTTCGTCCAAATCACAGCGGATTACGAAATGTCGAGGAAACGCTCTGTATCACAAAGTTTAATAAATTTAATCATTGTTAACCCAGGCAAAGTTAAAATTAGTGACTTTCTATACAAGCCACACTCTTTGGACTGGTTGTTCATTGGACGATAAGTCCTAACCCGGATTGCCTAAAAAAACATGTTTCCAGGTATGTTAGTTGGCCAGTGAAGTTCAAACTGATCAACAGAGTCCAACCGTCGTGAATATCACCTGACATCTGTCAGAGAACATTCCAGCTTTTGTTCGCCGTATCCTCAGAATTTGTGCACAGATTTTTCATTAATCCAGGATCGAGATGACGTCCTGTTGAACAACTGTCTCCAGAAGATTAAATCATAGAAGTCCCCCGTTTAATCGTCCAGTGATTGCGCGTGGTCTTAGTGTATTTTAAGAAATGCGTAAACTGCTTATCCTCTGATGTATGATTTCAGGACATCGAACACATTCTTAAAATCAATGAAAAAATGAAAAAAAAAAATTTGATTGAACTGATATCAGGCTCCGTTTTGAAACGTCGGTGTTGCGATAGTAACCTATCAAACTCCTTTTTTCATCGTAGTTTGGTTTGATATTCAAGTGATCGAGATGCATCCACTCAAATCTGTGCTAGAAGTTGCCCCCCAAAAATTAATTTACTCTGACCCCATCAAACACTCACCTCCACTAGAAATGTTCTGGTCAGCCAGTGGAAATAGTGAATACTTTAAAAAGTTTTTGTACCTTTACTGCGTGCAAGTATACAAACTCGAAAGCTTCGATATGCCAATACAATCACGAAAACTCGCAGCTTTATAACTTCTCAAATAGGAGGAAATATTCAATGAGCATTCATCGTCAGGTTAACGTTAACAACACGACAGTTTTTGCGTTTATGAGACTGAAATCGGGTTCAGTTCACATCGTTTACAAAAAGGATCTGCTGCTTCTTTTGACAGTTACGGAGTTAAACGGCACTACGATTTTTACCGCGACAAATATGGCCTGAAGCATTGATTCGTCAAAAATGCTATTTTTGAACAATTTCACTGGAAGTTTTAATGCGTGCTGGCAAGATATTGCACTCAACTTTTTGAATAAACTGCGCCTTTCTACGGAAGTTGTATTGGGCATTTGAGGTACGCTGGAAGTGATAGGTATAAAAACCAATACCAGCCGACAATTTGAAAAGATATAAAACAAAACATAGTCCGAGGATTAGCATCTTGAGAAATCCAAGATATGGATTGAAACAAGACGAGAAATGAGTTTGTGATATTTCGATTTTATTACAAAATCATCGTCAGACTGACAAAGTCATCATCAAAATCATTAGTCTGACGATGATTTTGCAATAAAATCGAAATATCACAAACTCATTTCTCGTCTTGTTTCAATCCACATCTTGGATTTCTCAAGATGCTGATCAACTGATAGGTATGGTGCGGGATATCCAGGAATGCATATCGAAATTGCGTTAGAAATACTATTGGTTACATGAAGTAACCGCGAATTTTGAATGCATGCGCGCGAAGGAAGGAAAGAGCGAAGAAAGTGTATATTGTATTCCTGTTATTCGTATATTTACTTTTAATAAGCATTTGAGACGTGTTTAATTTAGCTTTTATGAAGCTGAAAGTTTACAATGAAATTGTCTCCTCAATTCACGCTTCTTGGACACGAGAATGTTTACAAGAAATTTCTTCAAACTTCACTGGGTAAGAATAGTGTGCATGACTGCAAACCAGCAGAAATTGTTAAAATCGTATCAAGTCCGTTTTTGTTGCCAATTTATGCATGTCACATTGCACGTTTCTTGTTAGGGTGACATATGATGCATTGATCAGCATTTATTCCCAAGAATATCAGGTAGCATTCATATTTGTTGAATAAACGACTGGTTAAGTTTTCCAGTGGTTTTGCCAGATTTTCCATATAGTAAACACTCACGTTAATCTCCAGAAATATTGTTTGAAGTTCCTGTCATTAAACAATTTACGTATTTGTTAGTGAAGACTCGAAAAAGGGTCATCACAATATTTAACTGATTGACTCAATGTGGTGGCCTTTTCTAATGTGTTACCGTTGCATGAAAAATTTACTCATATGTAGTTTTCTGTCCAGGACCATCTGAGTGCCAGGTATGTGCTGGCCAAGGGTCATACTTCCCCAACAACTTTTGAAATTTTGGTTAAAGAAAATGGATATATTTCCCCGAATGACCAGTAGCTAGCAATGGGTGTTAAATTTTACGAAATGACGGTCAATAATATTGCTTAATTGAAAAGAGGTCAGTAGAAGTTTTCTTGTCACATATTTGACACTTCTTGAGTGCTGGGCAAAAGGGTCCACTTTGGTCTGAATGCTAGCGGCACTGTTGAGTATCCAACACTGCTGCCTAACACCACCCACCATGAGCAGAACCATGGATATGTTAAATTGATACTGCTATTATTAGTTATTCGAAGGGATTTTCCCATTTGAATGACTCACAAAAATACCCCCAGTTTAAAGTGGTGTAAATTCACTGGTCTTTCAGCCCTTTATAGTTGGCTGTTGGTTCATCATGGTTGGGCATTGATCCCCCTAAGGAAAATCTTGACTATGCTACCTGATAAGCAGAAACAGTAAGGGATCTTTGGTTTAAAACAATATATTATAGTTTTTTTGCTATGTTGAAAGTTTGACTAATGAAAATCTTTTTTTAGAAAAAGGTAAAGAAAACGTACCATAAGCACCATCAAATGGAAGTAATGGAATTATACTACAAACGGTTTGTATTATGTGTTGTCTCTTGTCTGTTGGAAAGAGATAAAGGAATTAAACACAAGCAAATGTGAAATTATTTAGCATTTCCAATATCACAAATCACATGATCTACAGTGAGAACTGCATGTGCAAAATTTATTGTGACATTAAACACTATCTTCTTAACCATAAATGGACAAGGGCACACTTTAGTATTTTACTCTGGCTGATGCCAGGTGATTTTACTCATCACAGGGATGACCCGTGGGTGTTAAAGGGTTAATTTAGGAGGAGAAAAAACAGTAGTAAACAACAAGCACTGAGGAACAATGTAGTAAATGAAGGCAAAATGTGAAGTGAAAAATTTAAAATTTGGAGACCAGGTTGGAGATATTAAGTATTATCAAAACAATACCTTAGCAATTTCATTTAAATCTTTGTTTCTTCACTGGTGATTTCTTTGACATTTGTTTCTGCTGAACTAGTTTATTGCTAGATTTTTCTTTCCTTTTGCTTAAAAATTATTGTCATTCCAGGTACCTAGAAGCAGCAAGCAATGCTGAGACTGAGTCAATTCTTATTAGAATTGCTTCAGAGGTGAGCATACCTACTACCTATATCTCAATTTCAAGGGTAGTTGTTGCAGATAGTTATATAGGTTGTTGTTATTAGTGGCAGAAGCTCTTAGGTAGGGTAGTTTCTGTGCAGATTTTAGGAATAGTTGTTAAATTATATTTTGGTTTTGGTGGTTGTTAGAGTTTATACTGAAGGTCAAGTGTAGGTTTAGCTAACCATATGACCATCAGATTTGGGTATCTCCAAGCTAGTATAAATGAAGTTGTCTGATACAGTAGTTTAGGAGAATAAATGTAAAAGGCAGACCTGACATTTTGGGAGTATAAGGAGGGCAAAGCCACTTTGGTTTTGGAAATGGATTCCTTAATGCTTAGTTGTTTCTTGTTACCTTGTCCCACTGATTTAAATACAATGTGTTTCTTTTTTTAGAATGACCTCTCCTCTTGCATGCTTGCACGCATAATCTTGGAAAGGTACTTGTCCCATACTTATTGTCAGGGAGGTAGTGGTAAGTATGAACTGACTGTTCTGCTTTACTATTGTTATGCCTGTTCATCATAGTATTGCACATTATGAATTAACATCTACTAAAGTACATATTGCATTAACTTTACTGTTGATGACTGCAACTGTTTCCTCCACTCCTATCTACCTCAAAGGTTACAGTATAAAACAATCCAAAATAACAAATGACTTTACATTCCATGTACATGCATCTTGAGCAAGCTGTTTATCATTCAGTATTTCCACAACCTCCAGTTAACTGTACATAAAATCCCTTTTGGTTCAGTTTCACAAGGATTTGGCTGACAGTAAAGTCTTAGACAACTACACTATGTTTATATAGCTCATAAAATCAAAGTTAGATGATTTTTTAAATTCCTGAAAGTATTTAGCCTGTTATGCTTTCTGTCTATGGTAGATGTCCAAATTCAGGAGAGTAAAGCTTACTTTAACTTTCAACATGCTTTAATCTTGATTATTCCTTTTGCACATCTTTTTAGTTCCCAAGGACATTATTAGTCACATGATCAAAGACACCTCCCTTATTCCTGATCAAAGGCTTTCTAAAGAAGTCTATCAGGTATTTAATGTTGTTATATTAAATGTGTTTACACCACTGCATAACTTTTTAACTTGTTGTTTCAAGGTAGGCAATGTCGAATAATTTCAAAACTTACCAGCTTTTTCTCTTCTAGTGTGTAACAAGTGATCAAAATTTTGGACCCTTGGTGGACAATATCAAACAGTATCCCTTGAAAATCTTTTTAATTAAATAAAAGAAAAGAAATGAATGAAAAGGAAAGAAGAGAATTTCATGTGTACAATTGGTAATATGGTCAACTAAGGTACAAAAACATTTCAAAATCCTTGTGGAAGAATGATGTTGGCATTTGTTGCACTTCCTTAGCAATTGCATACACATGATGACATCCCATAATCAAAAACATTTAACTGATTAAGGGGCAGGGCTCATCCCTTTGTTGAGTAAAATGATCTTGTGTTTCCCAGGGTAAAATTACAAAGTGTGCCCTTGCCCCTTAATGAGTTAAGGAGATGACTGTTAAGCATGTTACATTCACATGTGCACACACACACCCTCAACACACCCCCACTCACAGCCCCACTCACAGCACATAGCTGCACACACCAGAAAACATGCATCACACACTCGCTTATGCACATAATACACCTAAACACATGCAGCAAACACCCACACAAAGCACACACCCACACACGGCACACACCCACACACGGCACACACCCACACACAGGGCACTACCACACAGTGAATAACATTAACCTACACCACATATGCATGGTAAAGGTACCACTCATCTCTTCACATCCCGGAGTAACATATGTGATGGTAGGTTAGAGGTGAAAATTAAATAAGATAGTTGCTATCAGGACAGAAAGTAAAATGCAGTATCGTACCAAAAAGTGAATAAACGTGGTACTAACGTTTCGAGCGAAAGAATCATAGCACTAGGACGGGGGGCTTTCTATACAAACTTCAATACCTGGTTTACTCGGTTTTCGTCACAGTACTGACTTTTACTGTAACTTTCTCCACGTCATCCAAAACTACCGCGGCAGTACTCAGTTTGTGACATTACAGTTTTCAGTACACTTGAGTGAAGACGAGGTCCGCACGTTCTTGAATTTTAAAACAAAATTGCTCATTTCCTTACATTTTACGTAGTTCTGTGGGCCTCGAATACGAACACATTCTTCAAGAGAAACTACGAAATTGGAAAATTCCTTTTCTTGGTAAGATTTGGCGGTTTCTCTGAGACTAACTGATCCATTAATGGAGTAAAACAATTTTGTATCCATGAGCTTTTCCCGGCAGGCTGTCTCCCCTTCAATATTAAAATCGGCCTCTGAAGTTAACCAGAGTAAAGTAAATTGATCTTGCCATCAATACTGTCTTTAGGAAGGAGCTGAAGACAGCATTGGTCTTGCTTGCTACCAATAAGACTTAGTTTTTATTATAATATGCTCACACGTTTTCTTTATAAATTGTTGTAACAAATCGCCTTTTAATGCCAAAGGAGAGAACGAAATGAGAAGTCAAGGATATGACAAAACACCGGATTTTAAACTGGAAGTTCCAATAGGTAAGTGTAAGAGCTATTGCCACGTTCGCCAACCGTTCTTTGTCGAGCTTCAACCACAAGCTTTCTTGTTATCTTTGTTAATTGATCACGAGCTTTATAGATTTTCTTACCTAAGATTTATTTCTACTTTTCAGGGTTTAACTCTTTTTTCAGGTGACTTTTTAACAAACAAAAAACTCCTTAACCTTCCTATGTCCCATAAAGGAATATCAATTTAACCATTTGATAATAGTGTCTGAACAGTGAACACTTCGACTCAACTGTTCAACTGAACTAGTCATCAGCTACTTCAGACGTGAAGGTGGAGTTGTGTTCCAAAACATTGACTTAAATTTTGGATAAAGAAATTTCTAAAGTCTTGTTCATTTAGGGAGATCCCTTGCAAAGTATGCTTACCGTATATAAAAAGGCGTCGAACAGTCCCCACATTTCAACTTTTTTCTTATCATTCATATAGCTGTTGGCGGACAAGTAGTGAATTGGATTGAGTCTAAGGCTTCGTTTGGGGATGAGACTAGTCACGAGAAATATTTGAAAGAACAGTATTGGAGCTACTGGAACAGGTACTCCTGCGTTTCACCATTTTACGATATTGAAACGCATGTCTGATTGCAGGTTTATACTTGGTCTAATAATGGCTCCGTCTTGAATAACTTGAAAAACAGCATTCCAGACGCCACTAGTTTCGTAGTGTACGCGGTTGTTTTAAACTAGAATATTTAACCCAAATATTCACGTAGCTATTTCCATGTTGTTTCAGATTTGGTGCTGGAATGGTGATCTACTGGTTCGGCTACATTGACGAACTTGATTGCAACCGAGAAAAAGGAATTATTCTCAAAGATAATTTTCCTTCGGATGTGGTCACTCTTACAAGTCTCGTTTGCAAGGACTAACCATGAAAAGAACACTGGCAAAAATCACAGAGGTTTGAAGAAGTCAGAAGTGTATTTTTATGTATAAAGTAAATGGTTTGACCCGGGAGATTCGATACATGTTGATGATGATAGATCGTCCAGGTTAGTGTAGTCTTTAGAGAGATTGTTGGTGACTGACGTTTCGACAGCCTCTTTTTCAACGCTGAAGATGACCGTCGCTGAGGCCATCGAAAGGTTAGTCACCAACACTATTTCTCAATACTACTCTAACCTGGACCATCTATTGTCACCAACATGAATTTTTATTTAGTATCAGGTTATATTGCCTGATAAAACCACAGGGCGAAAATCCAGCTGAGTAATCTAACTTGCAAAGTATTCGCATTCGTTTGGCTATTAAGATTTTAACGCCAAGCTAACTGATTCATCTCAGAGTATCTTTATATTGAAACTTGATGAATAACTGACCCATGGAGATTCGCAGGCTTGACAGTACATTTGTCTCACCTATTACGGGCTATAGTACACGTAGTAACCTTCCCCCTGCCATCTTATTCCATATAGTTTAATGGTCAGAGCCTCCAATCGACGATCAGGTTAAAGGTCGATTTTCAAGAGTCAGAAATCTTTTCTAATTGATCTCTCATGAGAGGCACGCGCATTCATATCAAGGACTGAACGTTACTTCACTCATACCATTGATAAGGTGGTAACTGTCCCCGTTAGTATGCAACAAGCTATCTATTTCATTCTTTAGGCAACTGTATCCCTAGCTAATTACAATATTTCGTTCCATAGATCACAGTGTCCAAATATGGGAAACCGTTAGACAATCCCTCATGTCGACTCAATTCATCTTATTTGCTGTTACTGTCGCTTTAAGACCCATGGCGATGTCAGTTTTTGGAGTTTGCTTCATTCTATATTTCTTTAAGGAGTCGTTTGGTGTTGGATAAATGTGTGGATATTATCAAGTTCCTCAAAATTCAATCTATACAGCACTCTTGCTCCAATCAAGGTTCACATAGTGTTCGTTATAAACTCTTCTAAATTACAGGAAAATATGACTTCAGATATTTTGTGTCTTAGAAATTTTCATTGAAATATATAGTAGGTATCAAAATTAGCGGTTTAAACGTCTTACGGGAAACTGCGCATGATTTTACAACACTTCCTATATTGGCAGTGACATACTATATGTGAGCTGTATTTAGTAACCATTTTTATGACCCATTTTCTGACAAAATTATTACCTAAGCTGGCTCACATGAAAGCTGCACGTCCTTGGTTTCGTGGACAACGTCCCCGTTCATCCATTTCCAGTGGAACTTGGGTACTCTGGTCCATGACTTACGAAGTCTATAACCACTATTAACTCTTCCCCTTCCGACTTGCTTGCTTGTTCGACAAGCTTGCATCGTGCACACAAGCAACGTCAAAAATGAAGCACCGAGCCACATAAACAACTGGATGAGGACTGACTCTGGATACCTCTTTATTTCAAGTACCGTAAAGTTAGAATGTCTTGATTTGTCCGTGAAACATTGGTATTTCGAACCATTTACTCCGTACGCTCTCGTCCATTCGTCAAGCAACGCCGTCGACTTTTTAATATCCATTTGGCAGGATGTGCTGAAAGTGCACTACAGGAGGAAAATTGATACAATTGTATAACATGAGTTGTAATGGAATATTTTCCATGTTCTTCTATGGACAAGTCATCTAACCGTTTTTCTGTTGACCTTCGCAGTACATGAAAAGATCGTCAAGAACTGTGACCTTTCTCAGTTTTTCTCAAGATCGAATCTTGGTTTCTTAAAGATTAAATTTTCAAGAGCAGTAGATGTTTTAGTTTGTTTTGATGATAAAATTCATTTATATCTTAAAACACGGTCGACATTTCGTATAAAGGTTTCTTATGTGTTGCCATGTGATCGTTTTCTGGGCTTTTTTAATCCTTATTGTGATACGGCTGCCTCGTCGATCGAGTCAGTTCTTATGTGTACTGTACTTTGTGCTAAGCTGGGACAGTCATACCCCGATTGTCATGCAACGTCAGTTACAGCTTGGCAAATAAAGTCAAAGCAACTCAAGTGTTTGTTTTATCAACTGCACCTTACCCAAGTATCCCTAATCACTTCATCTTTCTGAAGTTGTTGCTGATGCGATGGCCTTTCTGTTGTAACCACTTGTATCTTTAGACAAAACTCACACGAGTTTTCCCCGGTTCTCAACAGTTTAACGGTGGTACATTCGGTCTTCTGAAATGACAGTAAAGTTTGACAGCCTGGTATGATCACAAATGTTGTCGATATTCCTGCTGCTGCCAACCAGATCAAGTACAGCGTCAACAATTCCCGTCGGATGCAGGCTACAACCTTTGAACCGCAGTCCGCATGTTGCATGGTTTTTGTTCAAACATCCAGTTCAAAGTTTTCAGTGGCAACTAATTTTTTAATGCAGGCTTTCGCTGCCTCTAATTTTTTCAATAGTTTTAACGTCTCGTGTAATCAGACACATCAAGTGTTATGATTAATAAAGGTGGACTTCTTCCTCATCATAATGCCTTGTTGATCACCTGTGTGGATCGTTTGAAATGCAATTTATTGTGTTAACCCCTTATCTGCGTTTGCCATCTTGGTCCCTTAAAAAGACGCGTTCTTGCGTGAGAAATCTCATTCGTCAATACGCCATTAAGAAGTTATCGTCAGACGAGAATGTCGACGCCACAGAGTTTCATTTAAAAGTGTTTCTCAACCCTTTCCCGGCGGTGATATAGCCCTATAGTGTTCAACACTGGCTAACATCTAAGTATTTTACTCTACCGCCAGACGATTTTACTCTTCAAAGGCAGATCTACCGTAGGAAAAGGATTAATCTTTAAGCCATCAAAATTTATGCAAATCTATCAGTTCGTGACTTTCACTTTAAATCTTTTCAAACCGTCATACTCATTTAGAATTTTCTTTGATGGGATATATAAATGGAACGCCACTGGCGTTTAGCGTTCCGTAATAGCTATGTCGTTTTAATCTGGCTCACATAGATTTCTTTTGTAAAGACAGGCCAAAACCAGTTCCTAAAGTGCGCTCAGGAACCAAGTAACTGCTGGAACCACTGAGTATTTTAATAAAATACACAACAACGGTAACTCTGAAAATCGATAACATATTTAATTTATTCGACTTTTCGACTAGGCTTTAGTCATCATCAGGAATGCTGCTGGGTTACAGGTGGGGTCTACTTATGGAAATAACAATCACGTAAGATCTATTAATAGAAAATAATGAGTTCTCGGGATGCTTTCGTCCCATGGTTGAGCTGCAGTTTCAGGCGGCAGATGGCGAGCGCTTCCTTATGAAGCAATGTCGACCAGTGATCGGCTTTGTCAATAATTACACAGTTATTAAATATAAAGTCACATAAACTGATTTGTAAAGTTTCGTCCGGGTTTTGTTCGTCTAGCGAAATTTGAAAGAGTGATTTGATGTGCTGAAATTGTTCACAAGAATTGATGTGGTTGTGAATTTCCGAGTCCGGGCAAGTCGTGTGTTTTGCGAAATTCACAACCACATCAATTCTTGTGAACAATTTCAGCACATCAAATCACTCTTTCAAATTTCGCCAGACGAACAAAACCCGGACGAAACTTTACAAATCAGTTTATGTGACTTTATATTTAATAACTGTAATTATTGACAAAACCGATCACTGGTCGACATTGCTTCATAAGGAAGCGCTCGCCATCTGCCGCCTGAAACTGCAGCTCAACCATGGGACGAAAGCATCCCGAGAACTCATTATTTTCTATTAACAAATCTTACGTGATTGTTATTTCCATAAGTAGGCCCCACCTGTAACCCAGCAGCATTCCTGATGATGACTAAAGTCTAGTCGAAACGTCGAAAAAATTGAATATGTTATCGATTTTCGGAACCAAGTAAATTGCACATATTTTGTATATGATATCGCAAAACTGCATTAAGCTTGCTCACGAGACAACCACGTGATTGCTAAAGTGAAAGTGGATGTGAAATCTTTCCTGGAATTTAGTTTCCACAATCAATACCTAGAAATCCGTCTCCTTATTCCATGCAATAACAGGTCCCTAAAGTCAACCTGTATACATGGAGTCCGCAACGTTTGACTTGTTGCCAGCTGGGAAGAAGAACGACGCATTTCGAGTCTCATTCGATTTCTACACTCCTAGGGCACACTTTGTGCTTTTACCGAGAACTAATGAAGACATAGACCCGGACTTAAACCGTATCACGTCCCAAAATATATATCAGCTACTTGAAGCAGCCAAGTCAATGCTGTCCTCTTCACGTATCAGTTCCGGAACTTTGTCCATTCACTGCGGTTCGTGGATATCAACCAGAAGTAAATTTTTAGCTCATCTCTGTGTTGACGTTGAGAAGTATTTGGATATTTTTGAACGCAGGAAGTGCGAAATTCCCAGATGGCCCAGCGGCCGGTACGTTACCAAACAGTGGAAGGCGAACAAAAATCCTTCGTCATACGCCGCAAATGTTCGAGGATATCCTTTTATGAGTTATTTCAGCGAAGACGTTGCTCAGATCCAACGTCTGGTTGATGACGAAAGTCTATCCTCGGATCCAACCACATTCGAGTACTCCGGTATGCACATTGTTTATCACCCAGCTCATCCCAAGGTTGGGTTTCTTGGAAAGAAAGTCGAATCCACGGAAGAACTCCAGAAAGTCCTAGAAATTTTAAGAGAATATGCTCGAAGTCATGGCTTGACAAACGCCGCATCACGTGACGAGGACAACGGTTGTCACTTGTGTTTATGTCTTGGTTCAGGTACCTAGACAATGCTTTTTAACCGGGGGTATGCAGTGCGCGAGTGTGAGGGGGTGCGACACCCTTCCACTTTGGATAATTTTATCGCTAATTTGTGGATAAAACAACGAACCATTTAGGAAAATATTGAACCACCACAGCACAAAATTACGCCTTATACAGTTGACAATACACCTTTGGCGACCGAAACTCGAACATGGGTTCGTAGTTAAAGGCTATTTTTTTACGAGCTATTTGTCGGTGTTTAAACACTTCAACGCTGTTTCGATTACGATAATTTTCAGGGCATGCTATAATCCTCTAGAAGTGTATCCCTGTGCCCCTTCGGTTATCCATGAGCTTTATGGAAATTGTGGGATCAGTCTATCTTATACGGCTCTTTTCTCCTCGCCAGGATGAATCAACTTAACAAATTCTTTGCGAGTATCAATTTCTTAATCTTTCCTTTAAATTTCCTTAATCTTTTCTTTAAAATTTCCTCGATGTTAAAAAAGAATCGGGGGAAAAAAACAAACAAAAAAACCAAAATGTAATCAAGAGACCATGAGTAACTTCGGAGGTGACGCCTACTTTGAAACATTTAGGAGCTAATAGCTGCTGGGGAATGACTGCTTGCGACTTGTGGGTAAAATGTTGTGAGAAATTGTTCTTTTACTCAGTAAAACATCGATGCTGGGTTGAGCGGTCGGTATGGCACGCTGTATTGGTCAGTGAAACACACTAGGTTGGTCGCTAAAAGAAGCGGCACACTGCAAGGCCTCTTCGAATGGTCACGGCACGCCACTGTTTTAAGCCTAGTCCACACGAGCAAATTTTCTGTGGCAAGTTTTCTGTGACAAAGATATTTGCTCGTGTATAAAAGCAACAAATGCTGTATTGAAAACTCGTTTGCCTATGTGCCAGAAATGACTATGGACAGTAGAGACAAATCCGAAGAAGCCACTGCCAACCTCTGAGTATACAGCGAATTTTCTGTGACGGGTCGTGCACACGTGTGGGCTAGGGTTTAACGTAAGGTTTTACAGTGTATTGAGATCAACATAAGAGATGAAACTACTCCGGCCCTTTTTTCCTCTCAGTGTTCGAGGCTATCTTTATTGAGATCCTACTACAATTATTCATGAAATAATTCAATCTTGTCCTGGTTTCATGACACTTCATTTAAAAGTTGTCAATGTATAAGTATTTATATGTGTTATACAAGGACTTCTTCACGGTGACAGTCTTCTTTCGATCTTAATCTTAGAAACTTCAGACTGGAATTTTGCCGATACTGCATCAGGAGATCACGTTGTTGGATACATCGTAACGACTGGTTCCCGATTTTATCGTCTCTGCCCACCGAATCGTCGCTTCTCATGGTTTGAAGCTTTTAAGCAATCCAATTTTGCGTGTACCACATGAGTGGAGTACAAAATTATCTCTTTATTTGGGTAAATTTTTTTTTTAAGTAAACAATCCTTAAGTCTACAATGTTCTTGTTAAAATCATTTTTATATCCAGATGAATTTCATGACTCTTACGGTGAAGCCAGCCTTGGACAAACCGGTAAACGAGTATCCTGGTTACTGTAATTTAGTCTGTATTTAAGTAATCGTAACGCGAAACCAAAACCAATCGTAAAATACGGAGATATCACTTATGTCTTTTCCATTTGTTCTAAAGATGTTACTGTAGCGTTTCTTTAGCAAACATTATTTTCCATTTTCCTTGTTGGCTAGCCTAAATTTGTTACGTTTGTACACACTTTACCACCAATAGATAGACCATCAATTTATGAAATTTTGTGAGCGAGGTCTTTAGGTTTGGTGTAACTCGTTGATTATGGAGCCTTAGGGTAGGAGTTCGAGATTGTTGTACGATTTTTCAACTTCTTAAATATATCTTTTTAATCTTGTGCTTGAATCTCGCTTCTCGACGATCGTTTAAAAACATGAAAACGGCTTGCCTCAGGTTCAGGTGACCCACAGCACGAAATCCGCCATTATCACAATTGTCGCCTTAAAGCTATTGGAAATTGATTAAAACGTAGAAATATTTTCTCCTCCCTCTGACAAAAAGAATAAAAGAAGAAAGGAGATTTGTCGGAGGAAAAGTCCAAACACAGATTGAATACTGGTCGAAGGAAATACTCGCTTTTCTTTGACTCTACACTGAATTTCTAGGTTTAGTTATGCCTTCCACGATGGGAAAAGCTTTTAAAATCTCCTCAGTGTCCTTAGCAGAAGGTCTTTTTGTGTTCTCAACTGTCCATTTGGCTTATCTTCATGGTAATATAACTTTGAGATTAATATACATCGCTTGTGAGTTTGATTTCCAATTAAAATAGCCTTTTTGTATTGGAAAAGCTGATATATCAATCATCTGAAATCCAAAATTCATTACTTTTAACAACTTAATTGTTTCTTTTGTCTCTGACGAGACATATTTGCTTGTTCTGATGCTAGGTCGCATTTTAACTTTAGCCGAACTGTTTACCCATTGTGGATCGAATATCGTATGTTTGTAATTATCATTTGTTGTCATTACTTTCATTTGTTGCTTGGTCATAATAAACCCCTCTGAAAACGTTAAGTCCAGTATTTTCAACGTCTTGGAAATTTAATTATTCCTTCATCACAAGCATATGTCCTATTCATGACGTGAGAACACAAACCAAACAACAATATATCAAAACTATCAAGCACGTTTCATTTAAAGCAGTCAGTCATCAAATAACATCACATTGCCATTAATTTATAGATAAAAAGATTCACTTAGTACATCACTGAACTTCAACAGCTTCACAACGTGATACCTTGGTGCACGCTTTGTACGAAAAGCTGCAGTTGGTATGTTGTCGACGTTATTTTTTCCTCAAGCTAGCTACCAGCTGGGGTTGATGGGTGAAAACCTATGTACGTGAACCTCTTGACACTTTCACACTAAAGAATGGCTTTTGACGACGTATATTATTTTGTAAAAACCCAAAAGGCAGAGGGAATTACCGAAACTTACGAGAGGAGGTATTAGGGACCTGAAGATCTACGGCATCAACTTGAACGGTGACGTCCTTTTAAATTTAGACATTTAAAGAAACCACGGTTTATTGACCACTGTGTTTGATACTTGTGGCTTGTTTTATGACTCCTAAAACCCTCCAATCCTCCCAAAAGGACTGTAGTCTCAGATTGACTTCAATCTTAAGTAACAGCTTTTTTCACTGCGCGAGCTGACGTCGTCCTTAAGACGTGAAAATGGTCTGGGTGACGGTGTATGACCAACGACGACAGAGTTGAGAATGCTCTGGAGAATAGAAATGATTCATTCTCTTTGTTTTGTATGAAGAATTATTTTGTTTAAAGCACGTCGTTGTTGAAGTTGACGTCTTTGATCTAAAGGTGGATTTCTACTTGGTGCAAAATGTCGCTCACACGACTTCTTTTTGTTTTAGGAGCTCTCGAATGGAATCAAGGAGAAATCTATTCAATTTTAACCATGCAATAGTGGCGCGCGCGACATTTTACACCGAGTGGAAATCCACCTTTTAGGTCCTTTGTTACGTTTCGGGCGGAAGGCCTTTCGTGGGAGTGAAACGTCATTATCTCTTCTACTAAATTTCTGCATTTCCCTCAACCTTCTGGCTTTTAACACATCGATCAACGTTGCTTATGCACTACTGTACTCTTTTATTAATTTGTTCTGGCTAGCGCCGGAGGTTTTTGTTATTGTTAGCACCAGACGATTTGATCCACCAGTTAGGTGCTCCGCACTCCACCACGAACCAAAGTGGGTAGTAAAATCAGGTTAAAAAGATGTTTGCAATTTTAAGGCTAGTAAAGATCACATATTCCAGCCTTCGTCACGCGGATTAGAATTGTTGATCTGTCGAGACTAGCGTGGCTAAAGACATCTGTGTATATTGGTTTTCTGACACGTGAGACAATAGTTTGTCTTGACGCTTAATTTTCCTATGCTAATGAAAAATACTGAACGAAATTAAAGTTAGGGGTAGTTTGTTCTCGTTGGCTTGTTCTTGTTTGTAAGCGTTTAGTTTATTCAGTTAAAAGACGAATGAACACTGCTGTATCATGCCTGCCAGTTTGCTGCGTACTCCGCGGCGTTTTGCTGTATATTCTCTCTAAAACCCGACTTCTTGCTTTGTGATTCTCGTTTTTCTTTCTCCAGATAAACAATCGGACAAGATTCGGGGAAGATCTATTGAGACAATTATCCTTAGTTGGTAAATGAAGATTTTTAGGTAAAATAAGTTTGTTAAAGTGAGATTTTCGCACGGAGTACTTGCGGTGTTTTTCATTAGAAAGCGCACTTTTAAGACGAGACAGTGGTCGGAGGGGCTAAAGGACACTGAGCCCCCCAAATGAATTTGAGCCTCCATAACTTTAAAAATGCAAAGTGAATGAGAACTTGTCATGAGTAAGTTATGACGCCTTCTGAATAATTTATTAGTCCAGCTGACATGTCAAGTTGGACACGGTGATGTTCCAAGTGGAGGAACAGAGTACCCCGCTGAGGGAACAATCCAGAGTTTGAAGTTTTTCCTCTGATATTCTGGGCCCATCGTGAATTTGTGTTGCGTTTGATGAGGACAACTAGTTTGAAAGACTTTTACTGAATAGCATGACAAATAATACAACTCAGACTCATAGGCGTACGGGCCCTAATCATTTGGGGCGGGGGGCAGAGACGATCTGCCCGAATCGCTCTGCTCGAATGTTTAGTTAGAAAAATCCTCGGAATAATGACATACTGCACACGGTATATATATATGGCAACCTCAATGCACGCTAATATCCAAACTCTTGTTCATCGTTATCGATTTTTGAAAATTTTTCTGTTTTAATCACGCTTAGAAATTTATTTTTCCCAATTGCACCTGAGCTATTTGCCCGAATCTGGAGACTCAGGAGGGGTTTGAGGACGTTTACGTCGTCGTTCTCTCTGCTTCTCAAGCGACCTACTGACGTTCAGATGCGTATCAAGGGATTATTAACATGATACAAAGACTAAAACATCACGTGGTTTGAAGTGGACAGTCGGCAACAAAGACTAATAAAGCAGCTCAATTAAAACTTGTGGCCATGTTCAGACATGCAAATCCACTTGGAAGCATTTTTCGCGATAACATCCGTCTACTCGGCACGTTCGTCATGCAGTTTACTTTCCAAGTATAAGGAGCCGGTTCTGTCTCAGATAGTCCCCACAAAGAAGGTGAAAATATGTCCAAGTCACTCTAAGTGTAAGTGTAAACCCCTTTCGTTTAGTTTTTTTTGCTTTTAACCATCGCAGTTCAATGCTTAAATTTTTTTATAGAAACATATGGACTATTGGCTCTTCCATTGTTAAGGTATGACACATTTAAAAATATTTTTAACATCCCCCAAATGGACGTTTTACGTCCATTTTGAGGCGTTATTTAACTGTAGACAGGTTAAAATAAATGGAAGGTGAAAATAACGAGATCTTTGACTTCAGTCCTGAACATTACCCTTCATATTGGCACGACTTCTTAAAATACGCTGCCTCTAATATATCTTTCAGAATCATCCTTCATTCAGAATCACTGCCGAAGTCAACTGAAAAAAGCTTGACTCGAGTCAATCCCGCTCGAGTCAACATTTTTCAGTTGACTTCGGCAGTGTCAGATTATCATGAAAAAATTTCTGTTTAATATGTCTGAAAACCGACATTGCACGGTCGTTTTTTTTTTAAATTATTTTCTTTAAACACTTCAGGAAAACGACAAATTTTTGAAAGTAAACATGTTTCGGCAAACTTATGCCATCTTCAGTGCAATATGAAACCAACAAACTATTTACAGGCTACATATGTGATTGTGATATGCTAATTAGGATACCACTGTATCTTAATTTCATGTTTACTTTCAAAAAAGTTGTTTTCGTGAAGTGTTTAATTTCGTTTGTGCTTCTCAGAAATTATGGTAAAATTATTTTCTTGTTTAAACGTGCTGCTATTATCTAAAGACCGATGACTAATGTTGTTTCCCTTTGTATTTGCCAAACTTCCAATAGCAAAAAAACTGTTTTGGTTTTAGTTTATGAAACCAAAAGGGAAGACTATGTTTTTGACACTTCTGCCTATTCCCGATCTCGGTTTCTTATCTTTGGGGACTGTTTTACTACTCAGCACTGAACGCAACATCTCGCCCTAAACATACACGTAAGAAATTTAAAATGAAAAAACAAAACGCTTTTTCCTACGTTCTTCAAAACTAAGTTTATACTGAGAAAAATTCTCTCTAGTGTCGTCTCGGGGGAAAGGTCATATGTACAGACCGAGGGATCAAATTTCGTCCTTTGGCCTACACTGATAAGTTAACAGCTTACTTTTGTATGAACAACCAAGAATTTCAGGGAAGGCAGAGATTCGAACTGCAAAACAAAACGTGAATCGAAAATAAATAGTCAAAGTCTATTTCAGTGGCTTGTCATTAGATGTCCAGCGTTGTTTTGTCTTAATCGTTACACAGCTGCCTCGGGAGGAAATACTGTTTTCTGTAGACATCACTTTTCAGGGGCGTTGCTGTTCAGATTTGCGTGGCGTCTTATTTTCCTATATATTGCTGTTTTCTTGTGAACACGAATTGTCTTCTAGGCCTCTGATCAGAAACAAAGAGTAATAAAACTGTAAGTGACAAGAGGTAACATTTAATGAGGATCTTATCACGGTGGACTGTGCTAACTATATAAGTAACCATTATTATGGAAATTGAAGTGATGGATCTGATGCTAGCTCAACGAAATTTTTGATAAGAAATAGCTTTTTTCCCCCTCCATTGTGGTGTCACGTTCAAGAGCCTGCCGACGTTTTAAATCGCCCCTTGGCCTTGGATTACAAATTCTAGGATCACTAGAACTTGTAATCGGTCAATATTGGTGCGACATATTGAAGGATAAAACATTTTGATCGCAATATAATGATGTTTTTTTTCTTAAAGTTAAATTATTTAAACCAGGTGTTTCTTATCATACTTACACTATGCATATCACTCTGCGGACATTATCTTTTGATAGACAGCCTGATAGTTTCAATGTTTCCCCTTTCTTTTCTTATTCCAATCAACAATGTAAGTCGTAAAAGTCTTCCTGTTTGTTTACCAAACTTACCAATGCAAAGTTTACAAATCCCAATTAAGGGAACGTACTGATGAGGAGACGAAATCAACTTGGATACCATGAAAATTTCCCACATTAAACAAAATTGAGTCGAGGGTTGTGTGAACAGGAATTTCTGTCCTTGGTAATTTTCCTTCATCTTTTGGGAGGTTAAGCTTTTGTTATCTACTGGGAATCCACAGCGAACGGCAGAGATGGTTTCGTGAGTGAATTTTCCTGGTCACGTGGTCAAAATTATCGACCTCTCAACAGACGTTGATACAAATTGTGTTGTCAATTCCATACAGCCGTCAGACTGAAATATGAGGCAACACCATCCGTTGTCCGATGAAAAACATTTCAACCGATGAAAAGAGAGCTGTGGTTTATCTGGTATGATATCTCATACATAGTGATATACCATCAATTACATCCAATTTAAAATACAAAAATGAAAACATAAATGCGTATTTTCTCAGTAGCAACAAAGTCAATACACATTTAAAGAAAACGATATATTTTTTGACATGTTATTTACAATAGATGAGGAAGTGATCTGCTTACAAATACAGAGTTATTTGCATAAAGTGATGATAGGTGTATTTATAAACTGAAAATAGTATTGAAGTGATGAATTTGGACGTTGAGATCGGGATTGATTTTGTTGATGTGAAGAGCCTCTTTGATTTTGAGGGAGAAGGTTGAATGAGCGGAGTCGATGATTTTAAAGCAAGAGTGTGAAAATTGCTTTTTACAAGAGGGAGAGGCGTGAAGATGTTTGTAGATGTTTGAGTTTCTGTCCGTATTCGTGTGTTCCTTAATCCTGGTAGTTAATTGTCGAGAAGTTTCACCAATATAGCGGGAGTTACATCCTGCACAGGAAAATTGATATACTACCATAGATTTGGAAAGATCAGGAATTGGATGTTTGAAACAAAAAAGGCTTTTTATCTTGTAAGATGTAAAGATCAGTTTGACTTCAATGTCCGTGCAGTAGCGTTTAATGAGTTGTGTTAGTTTACGTTGTGTGTGCCGTGAGTAATCACCTATATAAGGTAGTTTGAAATAACGTTTGTTGTTAGTTTGTTGTTCACCGTTTAAGTTGGTTGCGGAGTTAGTGGAGTCAATGTTTTTGTTGTTGTTCAAGTAGCGTTGTATAGTGTTGTTAATGAAATGAAAAGGAAAAGAGTTGCGTTGTAAGGTGAAAATTATGTTCTTTAAGTCCTGTTTAAAGCCGTTTTCTGTGTTATTCAATTTCCGTGCTCTGTCTATCAACGTTCGTATCAGTCCAGTTTTGTAGGTTGAAGGTGTGAAGCTAAAATAGTTTGTCAATAGTCCTGTATACGTTGGTTTGTGGTAGGTAGAAGTGACACAGTTGTCATGTGATTTAGTAAGTAAGACATCAAGAAATGGCAGTTTGTTGTCTCGTTCCGTTTCGTATGTAAAGTTTATGTTGTTGTGCTGTTTGTTGATGTAATCGAAGAATAGTGAAGCCTCAGTTTCGTCATTAAAAACACAAAAAATGTCGTCAACATATCTGCGATAAAATAAAGGTTTATTGTTGTTGTAGTCGTTAATCCAGTTCCGTTCGTGAAAACCCATAAAAATGTTAGCCAAAGTGGGTGCTAAGGGTGAACCCATACTTACCCCGTCCGTTTGGTCGTAGTACTTACCGTCAAATAAGAAATGCGTCTCAGCAGTAGCGATGTTAAATAATTGTTTTAGTTCTGTTCTGTTGATGGTAAATGTCGGGTTGTCGGTAAGAATTAAGTCACTAGCGATATCTATAGTTTCGGTTAGTGGTATGTTAGTAAAAAGGCTTTCAACATCGTAAGAAATAAAAAATTTTTCTTGTGGAGCGTTGGCGTATTCGTATAATTTTTCTTGTGGATCGTTGGGTGTGAGGGGGTTGAGCAACGAACTAAGGTATTTGGCTAGGTTATAATGTATTTGTAAGCAGATCACTTCCTCATCAATTGTAAATAATTTATTCATATCCTAACTCATATATTATTGTATTATATTACCTCACATCATTCATTCTGCACTGAAGATGGCATCTTGAAGTTGTCGAAACATGTATGCTTTTAAAAAATATGTCGTTTTCTTTAAATGTGTATAAATGCGTATCTTTTTCGCCTTTTTAATTTTTATTTTGTTCTTTTTTATAACAAAATTTGCTTCCGAGGCTAACTTTTTGCATAGGGAATTGGTGGTGAGGAAAAATCAAGGAAAATATTTTGTAAACAATGCATTTTCAATTCGCTGCCTAGCTTCAACCCCTCGTCACTGGCTACGCCCCTGGAAACGGTTGGGATATCGTGGCGAACTTGGCCATTTGTCGGTGTACACTTAGAAGATAATCTCTTTGCTGTCCGTCGCTTCCGACGATGACAATTTGACTACGGAAACCTGGAGAGAATATACTGGTGGTAACACGTGGCACTAGAAAAACACAGAACAGGGCCGTTTATATAAGAGGAAATGAGCCACGGTTGAAATTAACTACGAACAATCGTAAAAATCGCACTTCAGAGAAGTTATTTTCGCCCATAATTAGCCGCGGCTAAGATGAGGTCCCATTCACGCTGCCACAGTTGCCATGCGGTTCCTCATACTTGCGTACGTAATTTAACTCTTCAGACCACCATTCCGTCCGCTGTTCGCTGGTGAACTTTGCAATATGTCTTGAAGACTCTTGCGACTAAAAGGACAGCCGCGTGCGACCATTGTGCCGTGTGGAGGGAGCCTCAGTGGCAAAAATGCTTCCCTCAGTGCCCTGCTTGCAGCTAACTTTAGTCGAGGCTTATTTTGGCTGGAGCAAACGGCTCTAGAGAGGCCATTTACATTGACGAGAGAAATAAGACGCGGCTTACAATAAGACGCCCACCACTGTTGCATTCGATTTTTCGCCCTGGGGGTATGCAATTAACTCCAAGGAGCACCATTCCCGCTTGCTGTTCGCTCATTAATGTCGCAATACCGACTGAAGACTCTTGTGGCACAATCACATACATCAGAAGGAACCACTGCATGTCCCAATCCTACAGTGTAGATCAGGCCTTAAGTTTCTCATTTTGAGTGAGTACGAGACGTTGGACATCAGTGGTCCAAATGAAAATATTTACTAATTTATGAAACAAATACTTGACACGAACATTCGTAGCATTCAACCATTTACGGAAATTAAAAAAACAATGTTTACATTAAGTTGAAAAATGAAATGAAAAACTTACGACTCGAAAATTCATCAGATTCTGAAGTAATCAAAGTCGGTCGAAGTTTCTCCTTAATATTCAGCAGGTAACAGTTTCCAAGGATTCAGAGTAGTTTGGTAAAAAGAACGCGTCATCTTTATTGTCCATTTGAAGTACCGCCCTTCAGAGACTATTATTGACTGTTTATTGCAATTTTTCTTCGTAATCTTGAACAATTTAAATCTCGCGACTGTTCTGTTCAAATATTTCTAATTCCGCGTTCAGCCATACACTGCTGTGGTCGTGATAAGAATTTGTTTAAGTTCAATTTCTTCAACTTTCAGCTACCGAGCTGCAAAGGTTATGGTCTTTATATATAAATGGAAACCATTGGCTTTAACCTACGAGAATATTATTGTAGTCTAAATATGGTTGTATGGCAACTGGGTGGTTGCTATGTATTATTCGAAAGTTTCTTCTACTTTACTCTTCTTTTTTTTCCCATTAAGTTCGCTATCCGGACAATGATTAGAACAGCAGATGTTTTTCATTAGTTCCTATATGCTTTTATTAAAATACACAAACTCTGATTGACTGTTTAATCATCAGTGTGTTATATTATCATATGTCATTTTAGATCAAGATTTGGCCACAGTTTGCCGAACATTCGAAGACATAACCAGTAAGCAAAAGGTCCGAAACGCGTTCACCGTATACATAGAAGGTAAGAAACTACTACATGCCCTTTTCTCGTAGTTTTCTCAACAATCGAAAGAAGCTCACGTATGGTAAAGTCGACAATCTTTTTAAAAATCTTCAGCAAGTTTCAATATTCAAGTGCACCTGCGAGGCAGCCGTACTGCCTAGCGACTTCTTAAGCATTATCCGCGACGTGTATTATATGCTTTGTTTTGTGATATAAGACTCCCAGGTCATTTCAAGCTTCAGTAATACAATTATATCCTGTTCAACAAACTTAAACCCGTAGCGAGCAATGCCAGCCTTGGATAAATTAAACGTTGAACTGTTCCATTTTCGGTAAGTAAACTCGATAAAAAAAAACAAACCGGCTCTTCTCGAGCTGTAGCAATGGCTTATACATCCTGTAGTTGATAAGACAAAAAGCTTCTATGTTACTGAATGTCGTTTACGTCAGTGTTTCCCAACGTGGGGTCCGCAAACAATTTTAGGTGGTCCTCCGGGGGTCCGCGCAAAAGAGACGGAGTCTGCAGAAGGTAACTATTTTTTTTGGCAAATGACTACCTGCAAAATTGGTTCAACTATTTTTTATTGCAAACTACCAGTCAATATCGCCAATTCCGAAGGGTGTAAGTGTAACATAAGAACTCGTAATTTTGAGGTTGTAACAGGTCACACCTTCATCTCATGCTACATGCAACAACGCTTCGCCTGTTCACCCCGAGCTTTGTTCGTAAAGGAAAAGTCTTCCAACATTTATCTGTCCATAAATTAATCATGAGTTCGAAATGATCTGACACTGGGAAGATTAAACTACGAGGATACAATGTTGAGTACTTAAAATTTGGTTTTATTCCATGCCGAACTGAGCAAAGCAAACCTGAATGCATCTTTTGCGGAAAGCAAAAGCAATGAAGCAATAAAACTGGCGAAGCTGCAGTTTCAGTTGGGGAAGGGGTCCGCTGGGATTTTTAAAATCAGTGAAGGGTCCCTGGGAAGCAAAAGGTTGGGAACCACTGGTTTACGTGATGAGGCATTGTTCCCATCCGGATAGGAGCTTTATCCTGGTGTATTTATCACTGTTTCTAGAAAGGATGTGCAATTTAAGATCGCGATAGTTTCTATGGTTTCGGTTTAGAATATATTCAGTACGCACTTATTAGGACAAAAGGCGGAGGGAATGGACAGAAGCATAACATATTTAGTATCCTTGAAAAGGTCGACCAAGCAGTCGTTCCTCGACCTAGATCAAATGGAACTTCACGAGTGAGCAACTGTCCAGTGTCAGATAATAATTCTCACGTTTATGATTAAGAATGGGAGTTCAACCCTTTATATATCAGACATCTTAGGACAAAAGAACCAGTGAGACAACAAAGGGAAAACGAGAGAACAAAGAACACAAGAAAAAAATTGAAGCGTTGAAAGGTTAAGGTCTACGCGATTGAAAACGCGCAATGTGTTTACGTTTCTTCATAGGTGTGAACAATGCGGTGTGACCTGCTGGGAACGACATTGCACTAATTCTGAACAATATTGTGCTACCCGCTCTGGCCAGTGTTGTACTGCATACTGTTAGCAATTTCGTGTATATGAGCCGTTTCTTATATGCGGTCGCATCATTGGCCCTTATGTTCAACTGCACTCCAAGCAATGTTACCATTCGCGCTGTGAACCATTCACAGTGCACACAGTCTGCAATATTGTTAATGTCGTTATTCAGGAATGTTGTGAAAAAAATCGTTCGCGATTGATGAACCAATAATTTTGTCGCCATAATAAAATAACTAGGTCAACCAACCCTATGGCTACAACACTGCCATGGTGGGTGTGAATGTGAGAGTGTGACTGTCTGTGCGTGTGAACATGGTGTGAACGTGTGTGACTGCAGGTGGATTTCCTCTTGGTGCAAAATGTCGCGCGCGCGACTTTTTCCTTTTGTCACAGGAGCTCTCGAATGGAACCAAGCAGAAATCCATTCAATTTTAACAACAGAGTAGTCGCACGCGCGACATTTTGCACCGAGTGGAAATCCACCTTACGATTGTGAGTGAGAGTGTCGTACAGTGTCGACGTGACTGTGACTGTGACAGTGGGAACGAGCGTGAGTGTGTGGGTGTGCCTTTCAATGTGGATGTGACTTTGAAAGTGTGAGTGTATACGAGTGTGAAAGTGTAATTGTCAATACGGATGTGAGTATGAATTTACCAATGTCAGCGTGGCTGAGAATGTGAATGCCAGTCTGGCTGTGACGATGTGCTACCGGCCACTATGAATGAGGACGTATTACCTCCCCAAAATAACACCTGGTTGCAATTCAAAACTCATATTTAATTTGATATACATAATAAATTGCCATTGTACTTTCTGGCTTAATTCTTTTTAGCAGTTTCTATGTTTGCGTTTATTTGTGGAAATCTAGAGAAAATCAGAACTTACGGGTACGAGAGTTCCGACAGATAACGTTCAACATTCTGTTTACTCCTGCTCTTAACACACTTCGTTTGGAAATAAGTGTTTTAAAACTCTCCAGACGTAAGATAAAGTATAGTGGCTCTGACTGACTGAGAAATATAAACGATGACCAAACCTGTCCCAGTCCCTGAGTTACAGCAGTGGTGTTACTTTCTGCGTAGTTGTTTTTGTACACCTTGATGTTTACTTCGAACTACAATCAATGTTCCCGTATTCAACCACAGGAAACTTGATATCGAACAACTGTCAATGAGGGGTATCGGTGTGTCTTCGCTGCTATTCTTCGCTGCCCGAAACATTTACACCATGCACCCACCAGGTTGTAACAAGACCATCACACTAATTCACGTGAAATCAAAGGACCGTGCAATCTGAGTGAGCCCATTTTCGCATTATTTGCCCGGTACAGTGTATATAATATATATATATATATATATATATATATATATATTATTTATTTATTTTACAGTAAAATGCCGTCGCTACTCAGAGTTTCACGCGGTACCCGGTCATCAGGCAACTGACAGATTCGGTTCAACTATTCCTATTTACATAGGTTGTGACGTTAATTGATTAGGTGTTTCTTTACATGGCGGCACCTTGAGAAAAGTTCGGTATGCCTGTTTAATAATTTATTATGTTTTCCTTTCGTCATTTGGAGCTTTTCTTCAAGGCACAAATTGCATCGCTTAGATCCCGTCTTATATGCCGCGACTTGTTTGACGATCGACCAGCTAATGTTGAACTTCCGGTTGTTTTCCATTAGTCTCCAGATATGCTTGGACAGTTCGGTGTTATTTGCATATTTGATGTGTTGGAAAGATTTCAGGTGGTTTCTGTATCTTTGTTTGAATTCATTAGCTGTTACTCCAATGTAACTCTTTTTCTCGTTGTTGTCGGCCGCCGTCACATCAGCTCGGTAGACTACGCTTTTTATCAAGCACTTTCCAGCCAGTGGGCATGTGTCTCGGTTTTTGCAGTTGCACGTGGGTTGTTTCTTCGTTGCTGTCTGGTTTCGTTTTGCGTTTTGCGTTAGGATGTGTTTATTGTGCTTCTGTATAAGTGTTTTCATGTTGTCCATGCAGCTATAGCTTACTCGTACAGTGTGGCGGTTGAAAATTTGGTGTAGTTTGTGTGAGGGTGGGAAGTGTTTGTCGATAAGTTGTAAGAAGTCTCGTCCTATGTTTGTTCTAACGTTTTTGCTGAAGGGTGGGTTGTACCATATTACGTTTCGTCGTCTTGCGGGTCTGGTTGAGCTGTTGTTGTTATCGCGGTTTGGTTCGTACGTTAAGTCTGTGTTGACAAAGTTGCTACGTTTTAAAGCGTCGTTGTATGAAGGGGCGGCATCGTTGAATGTTGCTTCGTTGCACGAAAGTTTATTAATTCGTTTGTTTATTGACGTAGGTAGTTGTCGTAGGATTGATGGCGGGTGGTTGGAGGATCGGTTGATGTAGAGTGGTTCGTCATTTGGTTTTCGGTATGGTTTGTACGTTGCGTTTGTCAAGTCGAAGGTTATGTAAAGATAGTTGACTATCTTCAGGGACGGCGGAGCAGGGGGGGCTGCAGGGGCTGTAGCCCCCCCACTTTTTTCCAAATGTAATGTTGAAACAACTACGCTTTAAAACACTTGTAGTGCAATTTCCCAGAGAAGCATACAAAATGCTGTATTTTTATCTCAAGCCCCCCCCCCACTCGTAATTCCTCTCTGCCGTCCCTGATCTTCTGGTTGGTTAGTGCCGTGATTTTTAGCCCGTGATTAGCGAAGGTGCTAATTAGGTCTTTTCTTGCCCTGTCGGCCAATCTTCCCGATGATGTCTTGATGGCACACAAACCGTCATCACGGTATAAACCAATATTGTCTCCGAAGCGCGCTTTTAGCGAATCCAAAATGAAAAGTCCGACAAACTCGCAGATTTCAGCCCCGTCAAAGCTGCCCATTGTAACATCGAATGTCGTTGTGCTGTTTCTCTTCGTCCACGCCTGGCCGTTGTTAAAAAGTAGTGATTTTCTAGCGTGTTTGATTACTCTTATGTCAGTGTCCGAAATAGTTGCGAATCGTTTAGCGCAAGAGATAGCATTGTCGAGCAGGTCTTCCGAGATTGACGGATAAAAATCTATAATGTCAAATGATAAGAAGGTATGCCTGTCCTTGTCGCTAATAGACTTGAACCAAGCGACAGTTTCGTCGGAGTTACACCATTGGTTTGTATAGGTTTGGCTTCTTAATTCCAAGTTAATT
Source organism: Heliopora coerulea (assembly GCA_030142905.1). Lineage (NCBI taxonomy): Eukaryota > Metazoa > Cnidaria > Anthozoa > Scleralcyonacea > Helioporidae > Heliopora > Heliopora coerulea. The sequence continues at coordinate 123,697 of JASJOG010000034.1, read as the reverse complement.
TTGTCTAGTATGGTTTTACTGACTTTCCCGAGGTCGCTTTTTGCCGGGTTGATCAAGCGGCATTTTGGGTGGTTTTCGAAGTCTTCTTTATGGTCTTTTAGGGTAATGAAAGACTGGGTTTGTGCCATCGGTTCTATGCGTTTTTTTTATCTTTAGGTCGTTTGCTATGGTATTCAATTCTCCTTTGATGCTGTCAACTGTTCCGTCTTGTGCTAATTTATATGTTTTTGTAATGTTCTCTGTTAACAGTTTATTATACGTGCTTGCGTCGGTTTCATAAACGTTGTGTGTCTTGTCGGCAAAGATGAAAACATTGGGCGAGGATTTGACTTTAAGTAAGTCGTTTTTTAAAGAGGCCATGAACTGGTCATTCACGTGCCTAAACTGGAGGTTTTCAAACATTCGTGCGACGTCTTCTTCAAAGGGTTTCAGCTCCGGTACAGGTGATAGATTTCGCTTGGACTTTAAACCAAAGTTTGGAATTTTCTGGGGGTTGTCGGCAGTGCCATTTAGGTAAAAATAGTAAAACCATACTAGACAAAATTAACTTGGAATTAAGAAGCCAAACCTATACAAACCAATGGTGTAACTCCGACGAAACTGTCGCTTGGTTCAAGTCTATTAGCGACAAGGACAGGCATACCTTCTTATCATTTGACATTATAGATTTTTATCCGTCAATCTCGGAAGACCTGCTCGACAATGCTATCTCTTGCGCTAAACGATTCGCAACTATTTCGGACACTGACATAAGAGTAATCAAACACGCTAGAAAATCACTACTTTTTAACAACGGCCAGGCGTGGACGAAGAGAAACAGCACAACGACATTCGATGTTACAATGGGCAGCTTTGACGGGGCTGAAATCTGCGAGTTTGTCGGACTTTTCATTTTGGATTCGCTAAAAGCGCGCTTCGGAGACAATATTGGTTTATACCGTGATGACGGTTTGTGTGCCATCAAGACATCATCGGGAAGATTGGCCGACAGGGCAAGAAAAGACCTAATTAGCACCTTCGCTAATCACGGGCTAAAAATCACGGCACTAACCAACCAGAAGATCAGGGACGGCAGAGAGGAATTACGAGTGGGGGGGGGCTTGAGATAAAAATACAGCATTTTGTATGCTTCTCTGGGAAATTGCACTACAAGTGTTTTAAAGCGTAGTTGTTTCAACATTACATTTGGAAAAAAGTGGGGGGGCTACAGCCCCTGCAGCCCCCCCTGCTCCGCCGTCCCTGAAGATAGTCAACTATCTTTACATAACCTTCGACTTGACAAACGCAACGTACAAACCATACCGAAAACCAAATGACGAACCACTCTACATCAACCGATCCTCCAACCACCCGCCATCAATCCTACGACAACTACCTACGTCAATAAACAAACGAATTAATAAACTTTCGTGCAACGAAGCAACATTCAACGATGCCGCCCCTTCATACAACGACGCTTTAAAACGTAGCAACTTTGTCAACACAGACTTAACGTACGAACCAAACCGCGATAACAACAACAGCTCAACCAGACCCGCAAGACGACGAAACGTAATATGGTACAACCCACCCTTCAGCAAAAACGTTAGAACAAACATAGGACGAGACTTCTTACAACTTATCGACAAACACTTCCCACCCTCACACAAACTACACCAAATTTTCAACCGCCACACTGTACGAGTAAGCTATAGCTGCATGGACAACATGAAAACACTTATACAGAAGCACAATAAACACATCCTAACGCAAAACGCAAAACGAAACCAGACAGCAACGAAGAAACAACCCACGTGCAACTGCAAAAACCGAGACACATGCCCACTGGCTGGAAAGTGCTTGATAAAAAGCGTAGTCTACCGAGCTGATGTGACGGCGGCCGACAACAACGAGAAAAAGAGTTACATTGGAGTAACAGCTAATGAATTCAAACAAAGATACAGAAACCACCTGAAATCTTTCCAACACATCAAATATGCAAATAACACCGAACTGTCCAAGCATATCTGGAGACTAATGGAAAACAACCGGAAGTTCAACATTAGCTGGTCGATCGTCAAACAAGTCGCGGCATATAAGACGGGATCTAAGCGATGCAATTTGTGCCTTGAAGAAAAGCTCCAAATGACGAAAGGAAAACATAATAAATTATTAAACAGGCATACCGAACTTTTCTCAAGGTGCCGCCATGTAAAGAAACACCTAATCAATTAACGTCACAACCTATGTAAATAGGAATAGTTGAACCGAATCTGTCAGTTGCCTGATGACCGGGTACCGCGTGAAACTCTGAGTAGCGACAGCATTTTACTGCAAAATAAATGATATATTACGCTGTACGCATGGTATTGAGCGCTCTTAAACCTTACGCCTTCTGTGTGACATTTGTGTTACATACGTTTCTTGGTATATATATATATGCCAAAGCCATTCCTTGTTTTGGTTTATTTTGATATATAATATATATATATATACATATGTAATATTTAAAAACCGAGCAGGAGTGTTTTAGACCCGTTAAAGCACGAACTGCGAATTTTTTAAATGTCTTCTAAAAGGAACCTCCTAATACGCTAATTCGTGAAGAAAGTTTGGAAATTTATCTTTCGTAAGCCGAAAAAATTGAACTTCTTCACATATAAAGGCACACGTATCTTTATCACATATATAGATCCGATACCCTTATGATTTTTTTTTGTCTTTTCCTCGTGAATTAATAATGAATTTCAGATATATATATATATATATATATATATATAACTACAGACGGAACCGTTTCGGCCTACTGGGCCTCATCAGTGTAGTGCTGACGAGCAGGATGGAGAAGCCTACATTATATAGGAAACTCAAATGTTCCACACTTGTGGTACATCTAAGCCATGCCAGAGTGCTCTAACTAGTTAGTTAATGTCTAAGCTTTGAGCAATATATATATATAAGGATAATACTTCTTCCAAGTGAATTGAACCCATTCCGGGTAAGTAGAGAAAAACTCTACTTGACCGCGGCTGGGAATCGAATAAACTGATAAGGCTTGCCTAAAGCGACAAGACTTCGGTGACTCCAGTACTTCACCGACGCCACTGCTCATAGGGCGGCCTCTTTGTTAAATTCCTCGCGTGCCACTGTACTGGTATTTTGGCAACTTCAGCCTGGGGTTTATGAAACGAAGAACGCGATTTTGCTGATAACTAGCAACTGTTTTGATCGTTGATGGCATGTTTCTTTGCTTAAATGGTTTTGGTAATGTAGAGAATACATCGTTAACTAGAAGTCATGCACAAGGCAGTAGAGGAAGACACTTGAAGGAGAATGGACGAAATGTCGGTTTTATGTCGGGAGATGAAATTTCCATTTTAATAAACCAATTTAACACTCATTTATTTTTCTGACTGTTCAGTTAACAAGGTGAGACGATCATGATTGCTCAGTTAAGATGTTTCTTCGCGTTATCCGTACTGATGCATGGCAGATGACTTGATCATTTTGATAGTTTTCATCATCTGAAGATTACTGTCTGCTTGTCTGCTGCAGGGCTTTGGAAACAAGACAGAAGTTTTGCGGCTACGAAATCAAGATCACCAAGCGCTTTTGAACGGTAATACTTTAGGAGTCGTAAAGTATTAGTAAATTTTTTAACTGGTATGATTTTTAATACTCCATACAGCTTATCGAAAATTTAAACTCTTAACTCGTTTGGAAGTCCTGTTCAACAACGAGCCACCCCCAATACCGATTCTAACCTCAACCCTGACAAAAGAAGTAATAAATTGGCCGTGAAATCAACTGGTTATTCCAGAAACTTCATCCTGTTAAGGATAAAAATAGTAATGGATAAAAAAGAATGCTTTTTCGTCATGGTAAAGGATGAAGATATTTTCACGTGATAGCAAGGGATAGAAATACAATTTTTGTCCACCTTATTTAGGATAAGAAAAGTATTTAGGATTAGACTTTCCATGTCGGTTGTCATTGTTAAGTACAACACACGTTGAGTAAATGACAAAAAAGTCAACTTAACGAACTTCTTTAAGAGTTTTGTAGGTTGGCATGACAATAAGTTTAATAAGTAGACGCAAGTTTTTCCGGTAACGTTATGATGTTCAACGAAAATTTTGCTGAGCTTCCTTTCTGGAACCTCAGGTCATGAAGGACGCATTGAAGCACGCACTCACCGTGAATCCGTTGTAGAAAAATCTTTTGACGTATGCAAACACCTTTTAAACATTAACAACTCCAGTCTTGCTATGAGGAAGTCCTAAGTTTCCAGGACGAGAGTTCAGCAAAATTTTCAATAAACATGACATTACCCCAAAAACTTGCGTCTAATTATTGGCACTTTTTTGTTGTTCAGTTTCTTAACTTGTATGCAACCAACTAGTATGAAGTTTCCCAGTGCGATAACGGCCGGCTGACCCACTAGATATTGTCGTTTGGCCTTGGAGTTAAGGTGGAATGTTATTTTTCACTTAATCTGCTTAACAAGGAATATTTTCTTTTGTGCTATTTTTAAATAGAAATGGGCATAGTTTCCATATTGTTTCCACAGCATTTCCGGACATTTCGTGTATTCAGTATTTATCCCTCGATGTCATGGATCGAAACCGGACTTATACTTTCATATTTCGTTTCGATTTTTTTCTTCTATCTTCTTCATTTATTTCGTTTTGTAGGACTAGGATTAGGGATAGAGTTATTGCTCATCAGGATTTTGTTTCAAGTTGAATTCGTGAGGGAAAATCGTTGTAATGAGGAAAATTTCTAGTATATCACTGCTGGATAAGTATTTATCGATCAATGGAAATGCCTAGGAACGTTTTTAAAAATTGAAAATAGAACAAATAGCTGATGAAAACCGATCGCGATCCATCGCGTTCTGTGCGCTATTAACTAAAAAAATATTCCTTCGTGTTTGTAGTCCTGTTGGGGAATCGTAGTTGCACCTGTGCATCAATTTCTTCAGTAATCTCCACCCTGTCACAGAAATTTCTTATCCTCAGGCCGTTTTCCTAATGCTAGTGTGGTTATTGGCTTTTAACGATACTGTTTCTTTCGTCACCGTTCCTGTTTTCATTCATATATCGTTGTCTATTTCAGTTGGGGTTTTTTTAACTTTTGTTCACTAGTTATAGTTGGTTCATTCTTCATCTCTGGCATTGAGTCATTTCATTGATGTTGTTTCGTTGATGTCATGTTAAGTATATGAGTGTCTGAGCGTAGAATTTTAAAAGTTGTCAGTTTTCGTTTGGGGCAGGCCCGTATTTGTGTGTAATTTGTTCATCACCAGTTGTGTTTTAGCTGGCACAGCGTTAGATAAAATGGCTTAAGATATTGTACTCCTGCTGTGGCGATTGACAGCCTATTGTGGTGGTTGATGTCATAATTACCATTTTTGTTATGTTTTGTTTGTCTTATTTTTCTTTTTTTTTTCTATTTAATGTTATTATTATCTCTTTCGTTATGTTTTCTTGTTTTAAAGCTTAAGGTTTCTATTCGTGGTTTGGTCGGGCCATTTGTTTTTTTTTCGCCTATCGCTTATCACTAGTTCTGGAAAATGTCTCTAATTCCTTGACTTTCTCAAGAGCCGTTGTCAGATAAATGTCAAATCACGTAAAGAGGATCTATATAAGTGTTGAAAAGTAAGTTGAACACAAAAGAGTTGTCACTCAAAAACTTTGGCTGAGATAGATGGACTGAAAAGCCACTCCAAACCTATAAATGGGCTTTAAATTCTTAAGGATATTTGTACTCTGTACAGGTAAGCTACAAGTGATAAACTGCACAAGGTGGACGATTCCGTGACAACCCAGATAAGGCTGCTGGTATACGTATAATCCAAAACAATATATTTTAACCCTCAAGCCTTGCCGGAAGGTACACGTTAGCCATGTACCAAACCATTTCCCAGAGGCACGTAGATTTGGAGCTGAGCAACATTGGTGGGCAGAGATTGTGTTTAATATTTTGATCATTAGAAATTGAAGTGAAAGAGTGACTGAATACCTCAACGACTAGTTAAATTATTCAAGTTATGTATCGCAATGTGTCGGATTAAGAGCATTACATTACTGATAATCATCCGTTCGAAACATAACTAAGCGTAAAGTTTAGATGTTGAAGTTGGAACGAAAAGGCCTTCGGATTTATCACCAATGCTCGTACCCTTTATACTCTGATATAGTATTTTGATCGCCATTTTCACACCTTTGCAGAACTGCTCGTGTTAAGCCTGGTTCCCGCCAAGCGCCAACAACAACTGGGTCACGCTCAAACAAAAGGTTTCTGTCGATTTATCGATAATGTTAACCAAGAAACTTTACAACATAAAAGTGGGTAATGAAATAGAGATGACTACTTAAGCGAAACAAACTAATCTTTTCTTCATGTTGTTGTGTTGGTGTCCTCATGTCGTTATGTCACTAGGATGAACTACGCCTTAACTACTTTCATAATAAAACCATTGTTCACAATGACAAGTTGTGCATGAAAAACAATGATGCCCAGCGAGAAACCTCTCGGTTTCCTCCCAAGAGCACATTTTATGGAACCAGTCGGGAACATTTCTTTCGGTTAAATTGTTCACTCAGCAATGCCACGGAAGTCGTGTATATTATGCATGGTTGGCGTGCAAACTAATGTAATGCATTGCTCCACTGACTTTTATAGTGTTCACCAACGTCACTTGCAGCTACGATTGTCCACGAGGAATAATTGCAGTAGCTAGCTCCGAAAGAATCGACGTCGGAAAGGATATCGTGATCATAAATTGAGGTAAGTTTATCAAACAGCTTGTAAGGAATGGGTGTAGACTTGTTGGTTCATCATGTCGTGATGTGACGTTGTATAAGTCGAGGTTAGTATTTTAAGAAACGATGGCGAACCTCCATCAAGCTTATGTGATGGGAAAATGGCTCTCAGATTGCCGTAGAACTCTGAAAGTTTTTGATTATGATTAATTCGTATCCACAAGTCAAATCACGAGATATTCCCTTGGCTTTATCGAGCTGTGTTAGCGGTAACTTCATTTGACTGAGCACCATCCAACGTATGTACGAGTTGACACTTCGTTCAAAATAAAAGGACACTTTGATCTTTTGCGCTAATACATCACGCGGTAGGAAGTGCACCATATTGGAAGACACAGCACCCAAGAGAGCGACCAAAGCTGAGGAAAATCGTGTTTCAAACGATGTTCAGACGATGGTCGAACGGGGAAATGAAGGTAGAGCATTTGGAGAGTTAATTAAAGCGTACCAACGATTTCGGATCTTTTCAGGCGAAAGGGATTACCGTGATTAGCAGTTAAAGTTCTTGTAAACGACTGGAAGTAGAAATTTAATGCTAACCCTACCAAAATTGACCATGTTCTGTGGGATTTTCATCGGGGAACTGGGTTGTTTAGCTTACGCGAGCGGAAGTCCTCTCACATTCTACTTCAATTAATTCCTACTGCCCAATTTGTTTTAGAGTTAGTTGATATAATCATTCACCTTCAAAAATAACGATAACAGATACTGTTGGAGAAAATTGAAGACAAGTTTGCCAAGCGAATCATAAATGTACCGTCAAACTTAGGGATAGGAATCTTTCCTGATTGTATCATAGCAGTCAGGAAATGAAAATTGCTCTGAACGCGCAACCGGAGATATGGGGGAGGGGGCAAGAAGGATTAAGCGCCCCACTTTTAAAGATGGAGGGGTTAAGCCCCCCGTCTCTGTCGAAACGTTAAACACCCGTATTTTCTGTGCTGATGAAGCTTGATATCTGGAGGAAAATTGGTGTCCAGTTAAATGAAAGAACAAACTGTAAAGGAAGCTAAACTTTTAGAGAGGCAACCATGGGAATATTAGAAAATATTAATGCTTGTATTCACTTGGAAAGAGAAAACTGCAAAAACCCGTTTACATATGCGTTTTTGTACGTTGCGATTGTCCTCCTGGTGCATGCATTAAATCCAGGATAATTTATGTAGCAAGATACCCGCTTTTGATACGCTGCAGTTTGTCCGTGGTGCTCTCGTCAGTTTAATACATACTCCAAGATGTCGATCGCGAGCCACAAAATGGCAAATGTAAACGAGGGGCGTTCAGGGTTTTAAAAATGTTTGAAAAGCGCCTTCGAGATCGACCTTTCTGATCCGAAAAATAACTAAAATCTTCATGGCGTGGTAAAATTTATTCTTATTTTGTTGTGGATACTTCCACGTAATTTAACCTTCGCTCACCATCTGAGTCCATGTAGCTCAATGGATAGAACATCTCACCGGCGATCAGAAGGTTACCGGTTCGATTTCCGTCAAGGACTCAGAAAGTTTTTCTGAGTAGAATAGCTTGAGAGCATGCGTATGTAGAACATCCTATTTTTTTTTGTTTGCCTAGCTTTCGTCCCGCTCTTCGGGGACCTTAGTTTTGTTTTGCCCACGTCCCGTACGAGCGATAAGAAAGCTTAGCACATAAAAACACATTAAACTACATGAAATTACCCACAGTCAAATAAGGATAAAGCTTCCTTGCTCTTTGAAAGTTAATTTAGCAAATAAACGTGCCAGTGAACTGTGGCACATTCCCCTTTTCAAACGTTGACCAAGTCCAAAAGTGCACTAGGATATTTGTAAGTTGGGGGGGGGGCTAGAATATTAAATCAAGCTCCACTTGGGGGGCTCTGGCGGCATGCTTCCCTCAGGAAAATTTTATATGTTAAAGTCTTTACAAGGCCAATTGCAGCATCATGAGTTGACAGTCCTTATACACAACACACACCAGTAATGTGACGAAATGATGGCATTTCACGGTCGTCTGTCAGAGCCATTGTACACTCTACACTGTTTGCTTTTCATTTTACGGTATATATTTTTTTCCATGGACGCGAATAGAAATCATTTTGTGACTGCTAAGGGAGGGTCTTAAGCCCCTTAAGCCCCTTCCCTCTTAGGTGCGCCATTGTGACCGTGTTGAGCGAAGTGGGACGTTTGAAAACGTTCGGTTCGTCTGTCGTCGAGCAGTTAATCTTGAGAGATTCTTTTGCCGTCCGTTTGATGAATCCTGCTGCCATGCACATAAATAGGCCTAATTTTAAATTTTAATTGCTAATTTAACACACCAGAAATCCTCCGTAAGTAATTTTAAAATATTATTCATATTTCGCAGTGCGAAGTATTAAAGAAGAACACAGGGATCCTGGAAAGATGGCACCTGATAACTTCAGTACCCTAGTAAATGGCAGCAGTGATTATAAGTATAAATTCGTGGTGGCTGCTCATTTACCGTTAGTCATTCTCTCCATCCTGATCGTATTTGTAAATGTCTTTGTCATTCTCCTCTTTACATTTAAACAAAGTTTAAGAAGTCCTTCAAACTACCTCCTGATCAGTTTGGCTGTCTCCGACCTGCTTTACGGTCTCATTGGTATACCCCTAGTGTTGGTATGCAGTACAACCCCAGATTGTGTCTCTTGTATTATCTCGTATGCTTTCACGAGATTGGCGTCTATCTCCACCGTTCTACATATTCTCGCGATCTCTTATGAAAGGTATGTGAAAATCGTCTTTCCGTTCGAAATGCTGCAAGTCGGGAGAACATCATTTGCGCTGAAAATCATCGCGTCGTTGTGGTCCGTAAACCTCGTCTTCTCTCTTATGCCGTGGTGTTGGACTACCTTCTCACAAGAAGCGTGCTTCAAGGATGAGGATGAATCTGAAATGCTCAAGAACAAAGTTTTTTACGTAGTACATGTCATCGTTTTTGGGCTCATCCCCGTACTCCTCCTGCTTTATGCCGACATAAGCATATTCTGCGTTGTTCGTCGTCAATTAGACAAAATTGACGAGACATCAGTCGGACAACGAGATTCGAGAAAGCGCATTAAAAAGGAGAGTAAAGTGGTTGCTATATTCGGCGCGATGATGGTTTATTTCATCATCTGTTGGTCTTTCTACTATGCTATCCAAATCGTGGAAGCAGTTGGCGGAGAAGTAATGATCCCAGATTGGTTATTTTTGACAGTTGTTATTCTAAGGTGCACGACGCCGCTAGCTAATCCTTTACTGTACACGCTTCTGAAGCATGATTTTAAACGTGCCATTTGTCTTGAAATCAAACGCATAAAAGACAAACGCCTACCTCGCCACGGAGAACTTGCCGCCCATTATAGCACTGGCGACGCCACAGCTTGTCTGACTGACTTGCGTATACTTCAGGCTAAAGAGAGAATTGCCCAGTAACTTGTGAGCACTGGGCATATTATGGGGAGAGCTTTCTTCTTGTGAACTTCGAGAACACAGCCTACCACAGGGAGAGGATTCTCCATGTGACTTATGAGAACATAGCATACCAGGGTATGAACTCTCTTCTTGTGATCTACCAGCACACAGCCTACTATGGAAAAAATCATCTTGTTACGACTTGTAACCACGCAGCGTAGCATGGACGAACTCTCTTCCTACGACCTACGAGCACACGGCATACCACTCAGGGAACACACATCTTGTTCCAAAATCCAAACCTGCGTTACGTTGGAACCAATGTAGTCATGAACTGTTCCATCAAGCCGACATCAGGATGCGTTGGCACTTTTTGTTTTCCAGGTTTAATCAAATCACGAAAGTGTTGTCCGAGAGTTGTATCAAGGTTAACGACAGCATCGGACGTGCAACGAAGTTGGTTTTCGACAACAGAGCAACATCCCAAGTGCAGACCACAGTATGCGAACACCCAAAAACCACTGAGTATTCCTATTTATTAAATAATATGCACTGGACATGCAATACAAACTTCAGCGAACTTTTGGTGGGAAGTTTTCCATGGTCGAATTATCTGATCCAAACACGGGTGTTAACCAATCAGAGCACTCCATACACTACGTATCCTCAATTATTAGTTAAAAATAATCAAAGATAAGATTAAATCATTCTTTTTGTTTGGGAAGAAAGTTTCTTTGATAGGGACGCGATGTCCTTGACGTTGTCTTTGCGTTATCCTAAGCTGCCTTTATTTCTGAAACATCTTTCTGTGACCGATCGAAAACGGAGTTCTCAACAAGGGGGTAATTATCCAAAAAGGGGTAATTTGGGCTATCTCGGGGGGTAACGGGAGCCCAGCAACAACAATAGAAAAATATGATAAAAATAAAACTGAAAACAAATCCTGCTGTAGGGTAGTGTAGACTAGTATGTATAGAATGTAGATTGTAGAATGTAGAAATTGTAGACTGTAGAGTAGACTGTACAGCGTAGCCATAGAGTGTGGTGGGTAATGGGGTGAACAGTGCCACCTCAAGTGGGTAGTAGATGCAAGTGGGTTGAGAACCTCTGGATTAAAACAATTCTGTTGCACGTGGCATGCTACGGACATATGCATCTCCTCGTGGACGATGAGCAAACGGCAACACAAGAAGAAAACTGTTTTCTTGCCGAGTTGCGCTCCTCAAAAAACGTCGTTGGAAGGGGCCGTGATTCAAAATTTCATGTGTAGTCTAAAATTACTCTGACGGATTTGCATTTTGAGCGGTTGGTGATATAATTCTGGCTCCCAATACATATTTTATACTATTAGTAAATCTATTACAAGGTTCATTTTTGTACTTAATTCGTTACCAACAATAAAATATCTTCGTGTACTTACTACTGTTTTATTAGACGGAACAATGGACGGATAGACTGACTGGAAAATTGCTGTCCGGTGAATAGACACAAAGACAGACAGACAGATGAGCAGGTAGATTGATAAAAAGAGATTACAATTAAAATTAAAGGGAGCATGGACCTTTATTTTGTTGATGTGATTGTGATAGCTTGGTAATTATGTTCTTAATACGCACGCTCTCAAGCTGTTCTCTCAGAAAAACTTTCTGTGTCCCTGACGGGAATCGAACCCTTAACCTTCTGATCTAGAGCATCTCACTGGCGATCAGAAGGTTACGGGTTCAATTCCCGTCAGGGACTCAGAAAGTTTTTCTGAGAGAACAGCTTGAGAGCGTGCGTATTAAGACTTTATTTTGTTGTCCACATTGGTTGCCAACTGGACGCCACCATGTTGGCCTAGATGAGGTACGAGCAATAGGCCCCCGTCGTAGAGGAAAGGTATGGTACTAAGTCGTTTGCCACAGCGCAAACTGGAACGGCACAGGCGATGACCACACCCAATTGTGGCAGCATTGTCCGTTCTAAATAAAACATTCCGAAAAGTGTCATTCTTAACTTGCGATTGAAGTAAAAAAGTAATACGGTTTTAATCGCAAATTTTTCAATCACAAATTAAGAATAACACTTTTCGGAATATGTTTTATTTTGTACTAGCCAGGGTACCCGCGCTTCGCCCGGAATTATGGAGAACAAATGAAAAAGTTCCATTTTCTTTCAAATATGATTTCAGAAAATTGAATGGTTCCTCACGAAGAAATAATTGTGCACAGAGTACCAGAGATATGTGTAGATAATGTGTAGATAATGTTCCCAAGTAAGAGAATTGCAGCCTTTCTATGGCATAGAAATGATCATTCAGGGATGAAATGATCATTCAGGGATGAAATGATCATTCAGAGATGAAATGATCATCCTGAAAAGATCATTTGAAATTATGACTGTTACCTTTGATGATGCTCCGTTTGGAGTGAAAAGTCAAATGACCCATGTAAGGGAATCGCAGCCTTTAACTTATTTAACACAGGAATGATCATTCTGGGATTGTGGATATAATTCATGCAATGGAACGATCATTCCAGGATGGTTATTCTTGAGGAAATGATTATGGTTGCAACATATATATGTTAGGCATGATATTTAAGTTATTTTTTCGAAGGTATTGATAGCTAATGTTACTCATCTGGTCATGGTGAGTTCGAATATGTAATTGAATCTTCTGTAAGTCTTGTGGTTCTGGAGTTTTAAGATAACAGACAAACGCCGTGACGCTCCAAATTTGTATATACAGAAGATTTTCTTAAACTGTCGGCTGGTTATGGTTTTTGTCCGTTCTACACCTTTTGCTGTTCATTACCAGAAAATATTCTATTATCAACACCAACCTCGAATTTATTAACGCAAAAATACATTCATTTTATTCCAGCGACATTCACTGGCGTAGATACGCAACCATTTGCATCGAAGGGCATTCTATAACGCCAACATACGACTATTAACACCATTCTACTATACATTAGGGATAATAAAATTTAAATTACGCAAGAGAAATATCTTGTCTAATTGAAATTTTATTATCCCTTAATGTGTAGTAGAATGGTGTTAATGGTCTCCTGTTGGCGCTATAGAACGCCATTCGATGCAAATGGTTGTGTATCGACGCTAATGAATGTAGATTGAATGAAATGAATGTCTTTTTGTGTCAATGAGTTTGAGGTTGGCGTTGATGACAGTATATTTTCTGGTAATGAACAGCAAAAGGTGTAGTTTTAGGAACTTTGAGGGCAGGTGGGCCCTCTAGGCCAGTGTTTCCCAACGTGGGGTCCGCAAACAATTTTTTGTGGTCCGGCGAGACTAAGGGGTCCGCCGGGGGTCCGCGCAAAAGGGACGGGATCTGCAGAAGGTAACTATTTTTTTTTAAAAATGACTACCTGCAAAATTGGTTCAACTATTTTTTATTGCAAACTACCAGTCAATATCGCCAATTCCGAAGGGTGTAAGTGTAACATAAGAACTCGTAATTTTGAGGTTGTAACAGGTCACACCTTCATCTCATGTTACATGCAACCACGCTTTGCCTGTTCACCCCGAGCTTTGTTCGTACAGGAAAAGTCTTCCAACATTCATCTGTCCATAAATTAATCATGAGTTCGAAATGATCTGCCACTGGGAAGATTAAACTACGAGGATACAATGTTGAGTACTTAAAATTTGGTTTTATTCCATGCCGAACTGAGCAAAGCAAACCTGAATGCATCTTTTGCGAAGAGCAAAAGCAATGACGCAATGAAACCGGCGAAGCTGCAGTTTCAGTTGGGGAAGGGGTCCGCTGAGATTTTTAACATCAGTGGAAGGGTCCCTGGGAAGCAAAAGGTTGGGAACCACTGCCCTAGGCGGGCACACGCGCACGTCCGGGAATCACTGACTTGTTTCAAATTTGCGAACAAACTTGGCAACGAAGTCGAAGTTATTTGGCAGAATGCTGATAAACAACTGGAGGCGTGGCAGGCGTGGCACTCGAGGGCGTTGTCAGTGCACGCCTTTCTTCCCCCAGCCCACAGAATAAAGATCCTCCACACATAAATGGTAATATGATGCGAAAGCCGAATCCAATAATTCTTAAATATCTCTCAACCTGTGGCTGATCTCCTGGAGGACAGCGGTAATATGGCTTTAATTTCCCCGAAATCAAGGAGGTATTTATGGAAGTCAGGAGGGCGTTAGCCCGAGATTCTTCTACAGACCTTACCGAGGCAAAGGGGAAACTCAATTCCTAATTTCCTTCAAGTCATGAAATCACCTTGTAGCACTATGATTACCGGGGGAAATTTAAGAAGATTGAGCTTCAAAGGGGGGGGCAAGCGTTGATGCCTTTAGTCTCCCTACACAGTTTGTGCCTCGATAAGAAACGGTCCTTATTCCTCAAATTTTCCCCCGTCTTTTATATTAGGAAAATTTAGAAACCAAGGGCAAAATAGCCCTCATGCATGAGAAATGAGATAAATTAACCGTCCACGAAAAACAAAGTAACGTGAGAAACCAAAATGAAGTTTAGATTTTCCAAGATTTTCCTCCATGTTCATATTTTGATGACGTAAGCATAACGCTATGCGTGCGTACGTGGGTATGTTCCTGGGGTCGAATGGTTTTCTCTCTGAGAACTGACAACGTAGTTAGAAGGCGAAGAGAAGTTTTTTTGTACCACGGGGAAAACGTTGGTGAAACCTGGTCGTTTATTCTTTAAGGTTTATTAGTGAAGAGATAGCTTGGCCATGCATCTGGTGTGATGCAGTTCGAAATTTATAAAGCGTACACCAAAGGGTAAGTTTACAAACATGGTACGAATAGGGCGGTTTGCTATATTGACCCTTGTTGGCTAAACCCTTTAGTTCAATAAGAACTTGTAAACTTTACTTAGTAATGTTAATTTGATGGCCAATCAATGGTCGTAGATATTTATTATCCGTGGCAATGATTTTCATGTGTTGGTGCTCTAATGACTGCACATTTGTATGTGTATTTTCAAGTACTTTTTGTCGTTGATTGCCTGTTGGCTTTATCAATCGCAACGCTAAGGAGCTCGAGTTATTCAGGTGACCTTGTCAAAGAAAGTCATTTGTTTCACGTGATAAACTTTTTTTATAATTTGTGATGTAAGTACTTTAGCAAAAGAATATTCAATTCCAGGAAAAAAGCAAATTTGCTTCACTTACGTGAGGTAGTCGTGTGCAATGTACTACGTCTATTCGTTCACTGGTTCTTCCTTAAATCTATTACACACGGAGACACGAAGCAATTAGTCAAAAAGACACGGCATTCATACCAATAAGTGGGAGAACATCTCAGCTGTATTACAATTTAGTAGTTCCATTTTTTGTGGTTCACAGACTTACCGGTGGGTTCAATTATGTTAAATGGCTTATTTAGCCTGTGTTGACATCCATTGTTTGGCTTGCTTTAAAAACTGAAGTAGTTCCCAAGTCTCTGATTGTCATTAGTCATCAAGATGACTTAGGATAATTCTACAGTATTAGTCTAATTTGTATTAAAGTATCTAGTGAAATATTATAACTCCACATTGATTCTTGACTTTAATGTCAATTGGGACATTTTTTAATGATGATTTGCAACATAACATGTCACAAAATTTCTTCATACTGCCTGTTAAATGCATGCTTACAAGCTATACTCAATATGATTTTTTTTTTTGTGGAATATTTGATGCATAAAGTAAAAGACAAAATACGTTCCGAAAAACAGTGTCATCTTGTAAACTCAAGATTCAAGTTATATAAGAGACTAAAGTGAAATGGTAATATTTTGATTTTATTACAAAATTATCTTCAGACAAAGTGACTTTACATAAGCATACCTAAGCCTTTATATATACAAAAACTGTGATAACATTATCAGTGACGAAGAAGAACGCCTACCTGGCTATATTTACATGTCAAATGTTAATAAGTAATATCTAAAAGTGGTAGGTGGTGATAACAGGGTGTGACAGAGATTAACCCTTTGCCTGTCCTGTGCATCACATATGACACAGACTGACGTCTGAGCGATAACATCAAACAAAGGCTAGACAGGCAAAGGGTTAAGGATGTTGTGGATGTGGCCTTAAGACCCAAGTTGAGTTCTGGTTTAATAAACTTAATGTGCAGTGTTTCTATAATTAAAAGTTGATTGGCATTACTAGACTTATTAGAATAGAGAATTTTATAATTACTAAAAATAAGATTTTTCATGCACGAAGTTAAGTCTGAAGAACAAGAAAGATTATTAAGTGTATCGTATTGGTGACAGAAGTTGGTAATGAATTGTGCGTGTTCACAACTTCTGTCACCAATATGATAGACTTAATAATCTTTCTTGTTCTTCAGACTTAACCTCATGGATGAAAAATCTTATTTTTAGTAATTATAAAATTCTTTATTCTAATAAGTCTAGCAACACCAATCAACTTTTAATTATAGAAGCACTGGACAGACATCCCACAGAAATGACACATTGTATCAAAAAAATAAAATTAACATATGAGACAAATGATCTATAGATATTTATAGTATAAGACTCTATTTGAAACAAGAATTGTTGTCATCCAAATTCACTGCCGAGCATTATGATGTCATGGTAAATAACAAAGACATCAATATGTTCATTACACCCATAATTCTTCTGTCGAAAATAAATAGCTCTGCATACTTGTGAAAAACTTTTCCTTTTTTTGCACAAAATCAGTTAACTTATAATTATGGCAACTAGAATCTATGATTGAAGTTTTCATATAGATAAAAATATTTGCACAAGGTGGCATTGAAAACACCCTCATCTTTCTGTCACATGAGTCACAAAATTAAGGCAGAAAGTTCTGTAATTTCTTATCCTTTTGAACTTACTCTGAAATTTTTTCTATAACTTGGTTGTCTCATTAAGGGTTACTATCACTACTAATATTAATTCAACATGACCTATCATTCTAAAAATAAATCACCCTCAAGTTTGGTCACATGAGTCACAAAGGGGCAGTAGTCACATGAGTCACATTTAGGTGTTTGCCAAGTTGTATATAACTTACTACATTAGACAAATAGGAGTTGAATAAAACATTCTCCAAGGTATAAAATTCTATCTTGTAGATATCTATATCAGTTGGATTGTTGAATAATTTAGTGTTTATATGCATTACAACTACATTCAAATCAAACTATGTTGCATTATTGATGTTGTATTTTAATAGAGAACAGTTATATACTATGTGATACTATGTGATATTAAAGATTCTGTCTATACTGCCTAGGGCTACCTATGTTAAGGGAGATTGCTAAGCTACAACTCAAAGGTTTATTGTCTCATTGCAATATACCAAGAAAATGTAAATTAATTGTATTCATATTAGATCAAATTATGCTAAATGCCTAGTTCTGGAGGTAGTAAACCACCAAGTGCTGCAGAACAACAGAGAAAGGGAAGGAAAATATGAGGAGTACAAAGCAAAACATGTGAAGGCTGTACAAAAATACATGTTAAATGTTTCTTGTTAAAGAAACATTTCTAAAATTTAAAGAGTCATAACTACATACAGTACAATAATTGAGTTTCAGTATGTTATTGTTAAATGTTTAGTTTTTACATTTATTATAGTTTCTAAAGTGTTTTACATTACATTAACCATGAAAATAGCAATTGTAAAACTCTAAAGCTATATTTGTTAAGATAATTGGTCACTTGTAACGTGAGTCACATTTTTCTGTCACGTGAGTCACATTGAACTTTGGCTGTTTTTTCCTAAGTTATTAAAGATTTCATGAATGTTTAACTTATTTATGCTCCCTTTATGTCTAATAGTTGTTCTTGCTTGCTGTATCCTGAATATTGCTAATATATTGCCAGGAAATTTGACAGAAGCACCATTAACCCACATTTTCACATTTGTGCCTGTCACGTGAGTCACACACACACAAATTTTGTGATCTCGGACACTGTAAACACTGCTTTCAGAAACCAAGACTATGAAGTTAAATGTCTTCATATAGGTCTCCTTTTTAAAACCCAAGTTTGGTTCTAAGTAGCAAAAGGGTTTAAAAAATGCTATATTTATCTCTAAAATTTGGTGACTTTGTCACATGAGTCATGGTGGAATGGCTGTGCACATTAAGTTTATTAAACCAGAACTCAACTCGGGTCTTAAGGCTGGCAAAGAGTTGTCTGTTTTCACCTAGATATACTTCTGTCAGCTTTCCTATTCATCCATAACCAAGCCTGGATATATTTGTTTTTGCTCTGGCTGTCAAAATGACCAGCATCAATCAGATTGTGCCTGTCACAAAACAAAATGTACCTGTCACTTAAGAAGACTATAATTTGATTGATATCTGTACATTCGCCATATATTAATAATTGTTATTGTATACAAGCATTGGTATGGGATATTAAAACTTAAAAGTATGAATGATACATGCATTGCACACAATTTTATTTAAAAGTATTATACATGTAGATTTATACATGTAGTATACAACTACAAAAAGATCATAATCATCAACAATTAATCTATTCTTGAACCATCACGTCTCTTTGATCAATTTAAATCCTCAAAGTCACAGTAAATCCCCAGGAAGGAAACCTGCAAAACTAGAATCACTATCATCCGAATCAGACAAATGTTTCTCATGTTAGTCATTGTCAGTGGTCAAGTCTTGATCAACATAGCTATCATTGCTAACACTATTTATGTCAGCAGACATGAAAAATGAAGTTATTTTCTTCCATATGTTGTATATAATTTAATGCTAGAGTGATTACAAACAATCAATATCCAAGACAGTCGCACTTTGCCATTTTATATTCACCTGCACACGATCTTGCACTTAACTTGCAAAACTACTCGCAGCAACTTGTGTGCATTCACTAATTTAATATACATATGAAGAGAGCAATTGATTAAAGACAAATATTAATAATTGGTTTTGTAATGAAACTGGAAATCAATGTTACCAAAACTGTCAGCTGGTTGTGGATTTTGATGCATAAGTTGTTTTTTTTTTGCTAAAAATTGCCTAGTTTAACCCTTCCATGCATACCATTGTAGTGCAGCAACAAATTACAACCATAGAACGAATGAAAGAACAAAGCAAAAAACAAAAAGATAGTAAATAACAAAAGAAAAAATATACCTGAAAGAGTTGACCTTGGCATATTGGATTACTTCAGTGAGTTGTGTCAAATTTTCAGACAAGAGTGGAACTGACTAGCCATTTTGTCCCTGGGACTCAGTCTTTGGGGCAAAAAACCTAGTTTGAACTTTCAAGACATAATGGGGGGAAAACTTTGTCTCTGGCATAAGTATTTTCTTCAGGTACAAACAAGGGGATCACAGCTGTTTCAAGTTTTGTATCAAGGAAAACATCTTGTTGTATGCCACGTGCATTTAGTTATCTACACACTGTATCCAACATAGAACTTATTGGAATATAAAATCGTTGGGACAGCTATGCAAGGAAAAATAAGTCACAGCTAAAATATGCCCAGAATAGTGCAATTTTTAGGTATTCCAGTGGCTCAGATTAGCTTTGCATTATTATGGTCCCAAATAATGTAATAATTGACTATTTTTGCAGTTATCTGTGGCTTATTTTTTTTAGTTTAGCCTATATTAGCCATGACTTATTCTACTCTTTTATGAGTTACCAGATTAAGTTAAATTCCCTGAAATGACATTTCCTATATTTTGAAAGCATGATGGAATAAAATCAGGACTTTTTAAGTCTTGTGTTGCAGCAATAATGGAGTTAATTTGTCATGTCATATGCAATGTTGTTTTTAATAGGAATTTTTTTTGCATCTGTTTTCATACTGTTGTTATAAATATTGTGTTGCAATTCCTTAGCACTTGTTTTCTACTGTGTTGAAGTTATTGACAAGCTGGGAAAATTATGCAAAAACAAATCTTTTGCAAAAAATCTTAAGGTAAAAATGTGCATATCAGAGTTAACAAATTACAAGGACTTTTGTTCCACTTGAAGTTACCTTCATTCATATTCATCCTCACACTTGAGATAATAACAGATTGTTTGCAAAGCAATGTTTTTAATGTATATCAAGTGGTCTGTAAGGCATCCCATTGATTCTGTAGCACATTGCTTGTTCAAGGCTAACTCACACAATCTCATGTGTACATGTAAAGTTTGAATTTGTTAAGTTTTCAGCTAGTGGCTTTTTGCATGAATTGAAAGCAGTTGAGACCTAGGCTAAAAGTACTCATACATAAAAACATTAAATGTCAATGACAGGTCTGGGATTTGTTCTTACAACTTTATCATCTAAATGCTCCTAGGATTTAATGTGACACATATCAACATTTACTCATGTACCAATGATTTTAATGAGGCCATGACTGTGTCAGCTAAAGTTTGGCACTATCTTCTGGTTATGCAAAACTGTTATTTCTGACAAAAAAGTATATTTTTGTAAGGTTTTCAGGATTTTTCCCAACATCTTTGTTGTCTCAAGTATGCTTGCTGGATGAAAAACATTAAAATATGGTATAACCGCAAAAAAGTTTCTATGTTGAATTAAACCTTTAAAAGTTACTGTGTGTTAGAATGTCAATATAATTTCACAAACAACTTCCTTGGTTGCTAAAAAATTTTAGTCTTTTTTTTTTTCTACTGTCAGAGGTTTTGTTTACATGTTTGCACTGGATGGTAGGAGAGCTTTAGCTGCCAATGTTTGCCAGCCTCAACTAATAACAAACAAATTGACTGTCTATGTGCATCTGATCAAGTTTAAAATTTGTAATGTATCGAAGTATCTACAATCTGTTTTGCTCACAGAAGTAGACATTGTCACAAATTCAAGCAGCTGTTTCCAGATGAGACTTGGACTAGCACAATTCAGAAGATGACAACTTTATTGTTGGATTATTAATACCAATCATGTTCTTTCTTTTTCTGACAGGTGAAGGACACTTTGTTGAGGTTAAACAGGGTACCAGAAGCTCCCTAAGACAAGCTGTTTGGGATGGATAATGACAACTCCCCCTCTGGCATTGTCTATGGACAGTTGGTTGTATTGGGGTAAGGTGGGATTTTAATTGTACCTAGTGTCAATCTGTCTAGTGGCTTGTATCATTAAAAAAAAAGAAAAGGGGAGAAGTCTTTACATTTCAAAGGGAGAAGTCTTGGGCTGGAAAGGGTTTAGTCTATTTCAATTGACTCTTTTTGGTAATGGCTGTGAAAAGGTGGGGAATGGAGGCTTTTGCCTTACAGAGAATATTTTTGGCCTCCATTTTACCCCAATCTCATGATTAAGGTGTAAGATTTGTATATCATAGTAAATATATATGTATATATGTATGTGTGTATATATGTATGTATGTATATATGTATGTATGTATGTATGTATGTATATATGAATGTATGCATATATGTATGTATGTTGGTGTATATATATATATATATATACACCAACACAAAATATGTATAATTGGTAGAAAAAGAGTGCTTGATACCTTATAATAGAGTGTTTATAAATGAATGAATGTTTCCTTAAGATAAGTTCATTGCTACTCAGAGTTTCATGCACAAGGCAATCGTCAGGTAACATGTATATATATTTGGGAAATAAATTTTGAATGCAAAACCAAGGATATTATAAAGTGTTATAATATTGTATAGGAGTCATTAAAGTAGACTATTCTTTTATACTAATACTTTTCATATTGTATGGTAAAGACATGCCCAGGAAATTCAATGCAATTGCTCATGTCAATTTTCCTTCTCATTTCTAGATTTAATGGGCGAGTGCCATTCCGCACCGGAGATGTTCGTTTGGCTAGCAAGTTTACCCTAAGGCAAAGGAAGGAAGGCAATGCTCAGAAACCATGTGGACAATATTATCACACATCAGTTTCTGAATCTGTGGTAAGAGGAACAGACTCTACGATTGGAGGAACTTGAGTATTCACTATGATGAGCTGTTCGTAATTGACACTGGTCAAGACATCATGATGAAACTTCACTAGTCAAAACCATAGAAAGGTTCACAGATCGGCATGCAAGCAGAAACAGGTGTGCAGGTGGCAAGCAGGTAGGCAGACAGACAGGCAGAAAGGCAGGCAGCTGACAACTTGTGAATAAATTGAAGAAAATTATTACCATTCTGTAGTACACTCAACGTAATACCAACAAACCTCTTTGGAATCTTTTGAATGATTTTTGGAATGACCGAGATCTTTGTCAGCAGACAGGCTGGTTGGTAAGCATGCTGAGAGAGAGGTAGGCAGATGGACAGACAGATAGGCAGGCATGCAGGCAAAAGCAGGCTGAGAAAGGGGTAAACAGAGAAACAGACAAACAGGCTTAGAGACAAGCAGGTAGACAGAGAAGTGGTGATTTTTGACCTGGAAATAAAACGGGCAGATTACTTGCCATTCAATGGTACACTTAACAAAGCAGCTGCAAAACTCTGTGGAATCTTGTTGCTCACCACATTGACACACACTGACATACATGTACTCTAATATTAATGGGATATTCTGTTTTATGTAGCATTACCAATCTGCGGACATACATTCAATTTGCTATACTGTGAGTGAAGGCAAAAATCTGGTCGTGCCGTATGAAAAAGACGCGAGTCGTGACATGTTTCAGGTACTTGGAAATCAGAAATTTATCAAGAAAGCATTAGTCGCTACAATTGTTAGCTTACAGTCAGGGGAGTAGTTTATGGGGGATATGTGAATGGGGAGGTATGACACTACCCCCATAGTTTGTGAAAAAAACAGAAAATTCGGGCAAAAATAGAGAGTTGGCGCATTGAATTTCGGGCAAACGTTGGTTTGTTGGGATAGGTTAAAATATTATCTGGTTAGTGGTTAAAGTTTAATTTATGTATTAGCGCTGCGGGAGCAAGGCTACATCGTACAAGCCCTGAATCCGCGTCAAATCAAATCCGGGCAATTTGTGAAAGAATGCAACATTCGGGCAAGTTAAGCTAGACACCCTGCAGTCAAAATGAGTTAACTACGCCCTGTTCACAATATACCTAATTTGACAGTTAAATGTATTTAAATGCGCGAAAGGGTTTGGCCATTCAGTTGTAATATGCCAGACTACCTACGATGGTATTACCTTGTACCATAGCATGAAGTTAACTCACAACCTGACGAGGAGTAACGTCCGGATGAATTATCATAGGCATGAATGACTAGCGGCCGCTCGCCCTGGGGAATTATGACCCCCCCTTGCATTCAAGTACTGGTCACCATTCGATGTCGTGACCAGGTAACAGTATTGGTTTGCTTCTGATTACCATTGGATCGTTTGAGGCCTGACATTCTATTTTTCGCCTGCGAAATTCACCATCGCTTTTTCACGCTGAATATAGATTGGTCGTTCCTCGGATAAGAATGATTTTGTAGTGATGGATGTGGTCCCGAATGCTCAGAAAGCTTCCGACTGTATGCTTCAGAAGAGCACGATATCTCGCTTTGCTTGCAGAATATGTGTCGAACGAGAGCCACCATATACTGCGAGGATCTACGCCGCAGGCTTCGATAAATCAAGGAATGTTCGCTTAGGAGTAAGTACTCTTATTTATCACATAGTTGTAAGGTGACAGAACGGCAATGAATTAGTGACCTATGAGCTCTCCAGTTGTGGAGGAGAGTGAGAAGAGTCACCTCGCTATTGAAGACATTCCGTAAAACTAAAAGGCCAGGAGGACAAAGGTGGGACTGCAAACAAAAAAGAGGTGAAGAGAATATATCGTGATTAACTCTGAAGCGTGTGTATGTGTATCTGCACATGTACAAGAACCCAGTAATAAACAGAACGATAAAATCCAAATTTATTTTTAATCACTCAAACCAAATACCACTGCACTACTGCATTCTATATGAAGCCTCTTTGATGATGAACTCAGAAGGTCAGTTACCTCAGCCTCGGTAACCACTTTGGTAATTAAGCTCGACGTTTTGCGACTCGGTTAATAACCGACGTGGTTGCCTCGGTTTCGGCGACTAACCAATCAAATAATGTTCCTTTGCCTTTCCAGGATATAATGAATGTCATTAACGCACTTCCTTATAAGCAAAATTAATGTGAGGGATTTATGCGATTACAAACCACTTGTCTACTTTAACATGAACCTACTTTTCATGTAGGCTTAATAATAATAACAATAACAATCTTTATTGAGGATACTTCGATCACAAAAATGGTTCTCACGAAGGTCCTACAAATATAAAAACTATTATATAAAATAAGTACAAAATTAAAATATATAAAAATGCAAATTACATGATATAAATATAAAGGCACTAATTAAAAAGTTTAGACAATAAATTTCTTTTAAAAGTTACTAAATTTAGTAAGTTTCTGGTTTCAGTGTCTAAACTGTTCCAATCTTTCACAGCTTGATAGCTTACTCGCTGTTTTCCCCAGTTACGTCTAACTTTTGGTAGTTTAAGCGTGTCCTTATTTCGTGTGTTATAAGAATGAATCTCGCTTTTTTTAACAATATCTAGCGAATGCTGAGTGAGACCATTGACACACTAGTAAATGTGAATGCAACGATGGTAAAATCTTCGGCGTTCAAGGTCCAGCCACTTAAGAGCTGAGAAGGCTTCAGTTGCTGATGACTGAAGAGGCCTGTTTATAATTATCTTGGCTGCCTTATTCTGTAAAATCTGAAGTTCTTTCATTAAATTGGCATTGTCTTTGTCACCCCAGACCAAGTCGGCATAATCAAAAATAGGTAAAACTAAACTATTATAAAAAAGTAAACGAGCCTGATGTGGCAACAGATGCCTAATTCTACGTAAAAGACTAAGATTCTTATTAATTTTACATGAAATGTAATCTATATGATCAACCCAAGTAAAATTTGCGGACAAATACTTAAAACGCACAAATACTGAAACTTTTGAACTCATTACCATTCTTCAACCGATCGCTTATTCCGTATGTAATATAAACTAAAAAGAAAATTAAATCTACATCACACAGGAGAAGGCAATGAAATGGAGTCAACAGCATGGAATGATGGACGGCTTAACGACCAATGGAGTGTTAATTATGCATCCCCAGAGCGGGGAGCACGGTGTGCTTTCAAACCATCCAAGAATATGGCGGGAGGTGTCTATCGCTGGGGACATCTATTGCCTGAGAAGAGCAAGATCGGACCGGGGTGTGGGGAAAAAGGTGAGTAAATCAGAGTGGCGGACCCAGGATTTGCGAAATGAGGGAACCAAACCAAGGTTTTGAGATGGCTACGTTAACCCTGGGGGAATCTGATGTTTGCTCGGGGCAGGATATTCCTTATATTATCTAAAGAAATACTTCTCTGTATTTTGAAAGATTTATCAAAATCATGTGTTTTTGACTAGAAGCATATTGATTGGTTTGTTCTTGGATTTCAGGAAGATTTCAAGTTTCTTGTTTGGTTTCTGTAATTTTTAGGTGGGGAATGAGTCGAACGTCCTCAAGGATGGTACTTTAATCGATCTTTGTGGCGCTATTTTGTTGTGGAGATCGCGCGAAGGAATGGCAAAGATGCCCGTGAGTAAACTGATAGTCAAGTTTTTAAAAGGCTTTAGACCAACACAGTTAGCAACAGAAATGCTTACTTACTGACACACTCGAAAAAATCTTTTATTCACCGATTTTCTAGCTTTCAAGAAAGCCAATACTAAAGCCATATCCGGAAACGTTCGGTAAAATTTCACCGGATGCTGGATACTATCAGATAGGAAGATTTTGGCTGGTGTGGATACCGGCATCCGGGCCCGGTACATCCCTGTGCGACGATACATTAATAAGATATATTGAAGAGGACTCAGGAGTTCCTATAGTTGACATATTGCTTAGTCATCCGGTTGTTGTGTTCTCCATCTTCGTTCTGAGCAGAACGATGTATATTCCTCGTTTCAGCATCGCTTCATGAATGATCAGTTAAGATTGATTCGGTACTAAACAAAGACTCATTATTAAGGTTTGTTGATGTATATTGCAGAAGTTAATAAGCAAATTTGTCGTGAAGGAAACGTTTCGATATTTAGTTTCAAGGGTCGATATTGGTGTGGCGGCAAGAAATATCGCGACATACGGGTGTATCGGTCTATCGTTGCCCGGCTACGTTCATATACAAATAACAATTATACACTGAGGTAAAGCATTTAGGTGCCTTCATACCTCAGTTAATTGATTGCATCATGTCGAAAAATGTCGTGACCAGGTCAAAGTCCAGCACTGACTATCACGCCATGGGTATTTATACAACCCCAGCTGGGTCTTAACGGCAATTTTAATAACCACAACACAATGAGAAGACTAACACGAAGAAATTAAGATTTTTTTTTTTGTTACAGTCTGTTGGTGACATTGAAGAAATGAGACAGAGGCTAAATGCATCAAAGCCCCAGTGTCCGGTCGGTCTCATGACGTTAGAGTTCCCGTCGAGTCCCAGGACGTCATCGTGTAGCGTGAGTATTTGGATAGCTGTTCAGGCTAGTCTAGTGAACCGCTAGAGTGGGTATTTAGATGGTTGTTCAGGCTGTTGAAGCTTGTCCGTTGTATCCGTTCTCCAAACAGTGAAAATAGTATTTATAAGAGAAGCTGAGATACTGTATGGTTGCGACATGTGGCGCTATAAGTCGAAGAAATACTCTGATATAACTCAATATCGATTGAAAAGTTTTCCTTCAACTTTTATCACATTTACATGTGGAAAAACACGCCTTGGAAATACTGTCTAGCTAATTATTAAAGAACTATACTTCATTCAAAATTTCTTTGCTGAAGTAAATTTGATGAATGGGGTCGTTACCAGTTTCTCTAACAACTGTTTCAAGTCAGCTATGGGCCCTTGAATTTGGAAATATCTAAAACCATCGCTCCGTTTAGAAGGAGTATCCGTATTGTCTGTATAAAATTTAGATCAATGTATACGTTGAACTTGCAGCCCTTCAGTCACAACCCTAACCGCAATATTTTCTTATTTCCATTATTCTGTTGACATCTTAGACGAAGGCGAAAACGCCGCATGTGTACTTAGTTTGTGGACATGTTCATGGTTACCACACCTGGAATTCACCTATGTACGACGGCGAGTCGAGGTGCTGTCCTGTTTGTCGACAGGTAAAGTTTGACGACGGTCGACGCTTATTAGGAATGTCATGGTTAGGTGGGAGCCTCCGGCTTGGTGGAACCAGTTACCTCAGTGAACTCTTGCATTGGAAACCCTTGGCTAGGTGGAAACTCTTTGCTAACTGGGAAACTCCTGGCTACGTGGGGAACTCCTGACTAGGTGGGGAACACCTGACTGGGTTAGGAACTCCTGACTGGGTAGGAAACTCCTAGCTACGTGGTGAACTCCTGGCTCGTTGGAGAACTCCTGACAAGGTGGGCACTCTGACTAAGTGGGAACTCTTTGCCAGACAGTAGCTCCTGGCTAGGTAGGAACTCTTGGCAAGTGAGGAGACCTGTCACCAAGTGGGAGCCTCTTGGGTACATGGTGAACTTCCTGGCTAGTTACTGTTTACGGGGGTCTTAGTATTCATCCCGCAGTTACGTTTTCCGGGTAGCGAGTCTGACTGATATCAGTGCTGTGATTATAACACTAGGTTGGACCTTACATTCGCCTTCAGCTGGGTCTTGAAGCAGCCCTGTGGGCAGACAAATGTAAGCCAAGCTACTACGCGTTTGTTCCCTGTGGTCATATGTGTTCTGAGGCAACAGTGAGGTAAATTATTAACAATCATTTAGGGAGGGTGTCGCTTGAAATTTCGAATACTTGCGTTTTGGGTGCATGGGAAATACCAGGTTGTTCTCCCGTCTGGATTTGTGGAGTAGTTCACATAGGATTAACCACAAAGTGTTATTGGACAAAAGTGCCGAAGATGTTTGTTTATCAAACTTGGGTTTAACGGTTTTAAAATGTAGATTCAACGCCAGGACCCGACGCTAACTGAAATCTTGTTCTTCGCTCCTTTATAGAAATATTTTTGTATTTAGCCTTGAAGCCTAAAATTTGTCAGGCTTGGTGGTTACGTTTCGACACTTTTATAAACGAAGAACTTCCTTTAACACTTTAGCTCCCACATCGTTCGACTGCGCGAGTTAATGTACAGAAATTTGATGTATAAATAGACTTCAGTAGACTTTCAAAAGAATTTTGAATTGATCGAATAAATTAGAATTTATGTACAAAACCATGTGATCTAAAGGGTTAAAAGTAATGTGAATTTTCTTGGATCATGCTGCGAATTTCCGAGGACTGTTTTGGTGACAGTAGTTCTATTGCTTCTTAGGTTCTGGGCTCAAGTTCCGTTACCTCATGGGTGCCACGCTTTTCGTGCGGCTTGTCCTTTCTGTGGTACCCCCCTGGAAGGCGAGGATGGGTTTGTTAAATTGATTTTCTCAACTGCGTGGTAGCATTAAGAGTGAGGAGCTGGAGAGGGGAATTCATAAAATGGTTCAATGATGTAGATAGAATAAATAATTGTCTATAAAACCTTGTGAAAGGTATAATTCACGCAATACATTGTGGAGGTGCCGGAGGTGGGGACTGGTGTGCACTGGTGAATGTACTGGGACGAGAGTCGAAGTAACCAATTCAAGAATGCGTTGAGGAGACCTTCACTTGATGCCAAGAACGACCCACTGTGCACAACTTTCGGCAAGAAAGCAAAAGATATAATCTTAGATTATTATCGTCATTATTTGTTCGAATTCTTGTGAAAATCATCGCAGTCAGTTCTTTACGTTTTCGAAACAGGGTGTAATTTTTTTTTCGCGCTTCGAAGCAATTCAAATTTTTCTCATTTGTACGAAGACCAAAAAATTATAGCGTCTGTCATACTTTAAATGTGCAGAAAATGTCGGAAAGGAATAACAGTTAAGTAAGAGAAGAAATGTTTATTTTGGTGCATCTTGCTGCGAAGTCGTTTTTGACACAGTAGAGTAAGCAGCACTTATTCATGCAAGCGCGTAAAAAAAATTTCTACTTATTTCGGGCAAATTTCTTCGATAAACGTATTTAAGGAACTCCCGAAGCGTACAACGCCAGATTAATTTATTTCACAACACCGCTAGCTTTTTGACTTGGATTTATTTGGTCTCTTCCAGCAAATTAATGTAAACTCAAAAAGTCTTTTAAAAATGTTGTTAGCTAAAATTTGAACCCAATAAGTCATTGTATTGTCGCTCAAGTTTATTTCTTGTACAGTTCTCGTACTATCTTTATGATAAATACCATACGCTTTTTATTTTTTTTTTCTTTATTGCATCGACATGTTGAAGAAAAACTTGAAAAGTGTTTTATTATTCATCGACGTAATGCGGCAAACTATCTTTACTGTAGGTAACAGCATGGTTTTTCTTGTAATTTCGGAAGAAAAACGCGCACGAGTGAGTTATTTCTTAGACAATCGAGGTCCTTAAAAAACTCACGAGAGCGTGTTTTTCAACTGTACGAGAAACTATGTTATTACCAATTAACGATGTACATAAAATGTAATGCAGTGCCAAAAAAAGTTAATTCAATGCCGAAAACGAAATAAGTCGCAGTAAATCACTGTCACTTTTTTCCTGCATTATGTTGCTTTGAAATTGCACCGCTCTCAGCCATTCAGAGTCGAGAAATATTTTTTTGTATATTATTATTTCATTAATGCTATACTGTGGAGAATTGGAGGGTTAGCTGTGTGAACAATGAATTGTAATCTGTACACTTAGCGCATTAAACATATTTTTTCCATTTACTTGAGAGTTTGTTACTAGTTAAGGCTGTTTTGTTCTACGTTACTGTTAAAGTAACAAACATTTCCCGTATTTTGAGAGATCTGTGGAAACGCAAGTGGAGGTTTGGCAGAACAAGAAATGGCTTCGGGGACAGAAGGCCAAAATCCAGTTCTTTCACTTCTATTTCTTGTTCTGAAGATCTTCTGCACGAACGTCTGGGAATTTTCCAAGTAATTCTGTTTCCTTACTCAAGAAATTCGTTGAAGAGTTCACCACTTGTTCACCGCAGAAATGACACGTATATTAAGTTCACCAAGATGTAATTTCTCCGTAAATTAGATCGCACATTTTTCCAGTGCTGTGTTCTGTAAGAATTTGGTTAACTCTTTCCCAGCGGCATAAGGCTTCTATTATATTACAAGTTTTTTTTTTGTGTTTTTTTTTTTAATTCAAACCCAACATTAAACTAGGAACGTACCATTGAGTGGTATGCACTTGCTTTGAACAGCGGTATATACTGTTTTTAGGGGAATCCTGGACATTTGGCATTCTCCGACCCCTGATATAACGTTTTTGACCTTTTGCTCAGCTGGCCCGATATATTACATATCAAAGCAGATCTAAGATGGTGGCAATTTCTTTCTATATAACCTTCGCCTAGTGGCTCGTATTTTCTTACTTCTTTCTCCAGCCTGGCAACATCGCTCGTGTGCGGATGTCAGCATTCCAAGCACGGAAAATCATTAGTCATATCTTTAATGTCTTTCGCTTTGGGTGAGGAATATGTAGTGCGACAGGTTTTAGTATTTTAAACTGGTGTGTCTCCCAGCCACGAGTACACTAGCTAATATACCGTATTTACTCGATTAAGCGCCGTGGCGCTTATTAAATCTTACGACTTTTTGATGCGGTGCTTATTTGAAGGAGGCGCTTTTTAAAACTAATTGAGAGAGCATCATTGCAAATATATGCGCTGCATTCTTGAGAGCGGCGCTTATTCGAGTGAACACGGTACCCACGTGATTCAAGGGGTTCCTCCCAACCCAGTGGTTACTCGATGGCTGCTTGTTTAGCTCACTTATTTCGGTTGCACAAGGTGCACTTTGCGTTTTCTTAGAGCGCCGTCTTAAAATGTATCATCTCGAGTTGACAATTGTAGTCGCGCAATTATATTCATCGATCTAAGATCGACAGTCATAAGCCCGGAGGCTAGACTGGACATTAAAGCAGAGAGCTTCTGGTCTCGAGGAAAAACAGCATTCTTTGACGTACGAGTTACGCATGTTAATTCCGCGAGTAATCAGAAGAAATCCACAGAAGTAATCTTCACGGAAAATGAGAAGGAGAAGAAGTGGAAATACCAACAAAGAGTCATTGACGTAGATATGGGATCGTTTACCCCCTTGGTGTTTGGCACGAACGGAGGAATGGGGAACGAATGTAAACTGTTCCTGAGCAATTTAGCGGACAAACTCTCCCGGAAGAACGGTGAGACCTATGCCAGAGCCATAACTTGGCTGAGAACACGCATATCTTTCGAGATTTTGAGATCAGTACATACATGCGTTCGTGGGTCTAGAACCCCTTTTTACAATAATCCTGATTTCCTAGATGATTTTAGTGTTAATATAAGGAATGCGGACATCTTTTAATCCTGATCATTTATAAGTCTAATTCTTAGATTTAGTTCTAGGATTAGTTTTTAGCAGTTATTCTTTAATTTAGTTAGTTATAGTTTTTATAGTATATTTTTGTATTTTAAATTCAGCAAAAATTTTGAAAATGTATAAAAGTTTAACACTTACACTAAAATTATATTCATCGACAGACCGCGTCATTTCTCTTTGCGTGCGACCGCCGTGTGAAAAGTGACGGAATCTGGGAATGAGAGTGTGGCACAGTTACTTTGGGCGTGTATATCCCAACTTTAATGTAAACAAGGCCGTTTT
Source organism: Heliopora coerulea (assembly GCA_030142905.1). NCBI lineage: Eukaryota > Metazoa > Cnidaria > Anthozoa > Scleralcyonacea > Helioporidae > Heliopora > Heliopora coerulea. Next base: position 91,868 of record JASJOG010000034.1, on the reverse strand, counting down.
AATCCAAAATATTAATAAAATAATTTATATAAAAATATTGAATAAAAGTAATCAATGTGAACGTAATGTAAGGTCTGGTGGAATCATACGAGATGACTGATCTCAAGTGCTTAAACAAACCAGAGTATACGGCTGATAATTTTTAAGTTATGGTACTGCATATAGTCACCCAAAGTTGCCAATCAGCGCAGAAAACACAATTTTGGTGTCCAATCGAGGAAACGAGATTTCGCTGCGCATTTTCTGGAATAAATGAAAGCAAATGTTTCCGCGCGTTTTGGGCGTGACGGTCGCGACTCGGGCATGATGTGTCCTGATTGGTCGAGGATTTCTTCAACCTATTTTCCAAATTTAGTGCACAGCTTACGTTTGACGAGATGTCCGCGGTTTCTGCTTGAACTTCAGTTTTTGATAGTTCACCAGTCGTTGTTTCAATTTTGAAAAACATCTTGCTTGTAGTCTTTTGTATCCCTTGATACTTTTAACCCAGCTCAAAGTGACTATGGAAGACAACAGTTCGACGACCGAGCAATCCAACGAAACAGAAGTGGTAGTAAATTCACACGACAAAAATACAGATGTCAATCCAGAGAACGACTTTAACGAACCCACATCGACAGTAGGAAGTGATGAAGACATCGTTTCTTCTACGGATGGAACTGGCGACGTACAAGACGGCTCGAGATCGGCCACTGAAGACAAATCCTTGGAGGAAAAGCCACCATCTCCATCGCGTAAGTACAAACATATAAACAGGAAATTTTTTATCTTTGCTAGCTACTATTTATTTATTTACCTTGTCAGACCCTTAAATTTTCCACAAGGACTCTAAAGAACTTAATTTAAACTGTGTTTGTTGGAAAAGAACTGGCTTTTTGGTGCATCGTTGTACAATTTCAAAGAATTCAGTTTCAAACCAACTTGCGGCTGTAACTGATAAATATATGTACGGTAGTTGTTCGCGTTAAAACAGCCTGACCGTTGTGTTTATTTGTAATTATTTGAACAAATGCTTGCTGCATATAGCTTGGATAAAATTTCCGTCTTTCAGCTATAAGAAAACTTGAACAGGAGGGAGAGTGTTATGGGTAGCAAGGCTTGTATGTACGATGATGCGAATAATTACAGCAGAAGCGCTTGGTGGTTTTTCATATTTAATGATGTTCTTGTTTGGGCTGCACAGGTTTGCAAACGGATGAACTGTTTGCGAAATTAATACAGTTCAAAGCCAGTTTTCGCGATGAGGAAGTTTAAACAGACGTTCAGTTGTCTAAGAATGTGCCTGAAAAATATTATGCAATAGCTTTTTGTATGATATTGTTTGCTATTTTTATTATTTAATCTAATTTTTATTATACTTCACATGTAACTGGTTTGCCAGAAATCTCTTAAAATTCAAAAACCTACTTAGGAAGGTGTTTTGGAGAAAAAAATTTAAGTGTGTTGGTCAGTTATCAATTTTAGTTATATTATCAGTGGTTCCCATTCTATGTTATGATGTGAGGTCAAATTGGCCATTTATACAACAACTTTAAAGTTTCAACATTCAACAAAATAGATAATGGAAGTACATTTGTATACAGTGTAAATATTGTACCACCAATGGAGCAAGGATTGTGATGTGGTTGAGACGACCAATGTCACCAACTTTAACTACAGTTATCAAGTTGCTTTCATGTAATTCAAATTAGGTTGGGACTTGTCCAAGGAAAATTGATTGTATTAACCTGTTCCTGCCAAGACAGCATCCCAGGGCTTACCTTTATGGGACAAAATCAGCCTTTTTTTTAGCCAAGATAAAATAGGGCATATTGGGCATCTTGGGCATTAACCCATCCCTACTGACACCCCACAGCAAGCCCTGTCCATGTCAGTAAGGAAATATCCCTCTGTTACTCTTAAATTAGACAAGTCTATCACCAACATTGAGTAAAATTTTAGAAGTTGTCTTCTCAAACAATTTCCAGATAATTATGAATTTATTTCCTGTTATTTGGATTACTAATCATACAGTTTCAAGTCCAATTTAAAACTGTTTTTTTCAAATTAACAGAAATTGTACAAGCCTTTAGGGCAAAGACAATTTAGATTCTTTGAAAAACATGAGTCCAAATAAATTCCAATTTAAACTAGCAACCGTATGATCACATGTTAGTAAGATACATGAAAAATTAAACAGGAAATTAACTAGTTTTCACTGCTAACCTCAAAGTATTTCAATACTTTAGCTGTACTGAAAAGCTCTAAATGGAACTGACCAATAATTTGCTCATTTGTTTCTTCATTCTTTCATACATTCACTCACTTATTCATTCACTCACTTATTCATTCACTCACTTATTCATTCATTCATTCACTCATTTTTGTAGCAAAACTAACTAGTCGGGTTGCATTATGGATGGAAGTTCATGAGGTTGACCAAAGAGGTAAGTCTGGGAGAGGCCATTTTACTATTACTCCAACATGTTTGTGGTTCATCCACCCTGCACAATCTTATAGTTCCTTTAATGATCATGAAACCTACATGATTGCTAGGAAAACCCTTTTACCACCATACTGTATTTAAAGTACATGTAAACCTAGAAAACATTCTCTTGTATAGTCCTACTCTTATATTAACCCATCCCTGCCTGGGTATTTATCCATAATTTTATTATGGTTAATACCAAACAATTATGCTAATCAAGGAGAGGCAGCCTGAACTGGAATGGATTAACCATTTTGATTTAAGTATAACTGCTGAATTTCATCTCTTTTTACTTTTGATTTAGTCATTGATTTGCTTTACTGGAAAGATGTGAAGAAAACTGCTGTGGTTTTTGGAACCTTGCTGTTAATATTGTTGTTCCTTGTCTACCATACGGTGCTCAGTGTTATGTCCTTCTTTGCACTCTCTGTCCTCACAGTGTCCTTACTGTACCGTATTGGAATGACTGTCATTGGAGCAGTTCAGAAGACTGGAGCAGGAAGTCCATATAAGTAAGTGTGCATGTGAGAGTTTTTGTTAATGGATTCTTTGTTTGTAAAGTTCAGTTTTCTGTCATTTAGGATAAGACATATTCCAAAGAATAATGTCATCTTGAGAACTCAAGATATGAGTCAATACAAGATAAAACTATTGTTGAAACTGTTATATTTTGACTTTATTTCAAAGTCATCCTCAGACAGGATGATATTACGATAACATGCCAGAGTCTATATACAGGAGGTGTGATGACATCATCGCGATGGAAGTAGGAAACACTACTGGTAATCCCTATTTACATGCTGAGATGTTGAGACACTATGATGCTAATTAGATGCTATGATGCTAATTAGATGCTGTGATGCTAATTAGACGCTATGATGCTAATTAGACGCTTTGGGTTTAATTAGACGCGATGATGCTAATTAGACGCGATGATGCTAATTAGACGCGATGATGCTAATTAGATGCTATGATGCTAATTCTATGATGCTAATTAGAATTTCTAGTTAGCATCATAGCATCTCAACATCTCAGCATGTAAATAGTGATTAGTGGTAGTGTTTCCTAATTCTGTCTTGATGATGTCATCACACCTGTGTATAGACTCTGGCATGTTATTGTAATATCATTCTGTCTGAGGATGACTTTGAAATAAAGTCGAAATATCACAGTTTCAACAATAGTTTTATCTTGTATTGACTCATATCTTGAGTTCTCAAGATGACATTATTCTTTGGAATATATTTTATTTTATACTTTTTGAAGTTGTTAGCTGGCCATGGTTTCTGTCATTTAGGCTTCAGCTAAAGATATTAGAGCAGACAGGTTGGAATCTTTATAAAGAAATGTGCTGCAACAGTCTTCTAGCTAACCACCATCATTGCATTTCTTCCATGTTGTCAATTATTTTTGTATTTGTCATAAGATTCTTTGTTCTTTTGATGGTGAGAACTTCAAAGCAGTAACATCACCTCTAAACAAGATTCATCTTTAACATATGGCTTTGATGAGTTTTATTGTATTTTAGGTCACTACTTGAGAGAAATATGGAAATCTCAAAAGAAAAGGTATTATGTTTTGATATCTGGTGCCTATTGCATACTCATGCATATATCAGGTCACATTATACTAGAAGGCATACCAGAACTAGTTGGTCTCAACACGTTCATTCAGTCCAGGAATTTGAAATTTCTATTTTGCTCTTCCTGCAGCCAGTTCTATTTCATCTTGCCACAGGCATTGTCAGATGGTTTTGCATTAACTTTTAGCTTCTGGATTCCTCAGGGATTTAAAACTGACAACTAGCAATTGTAATGAAATGATAACAAGGTTCAACTTCGAGTTCAAACCTATGACATCTTTGCCAAATTATATAAAATACATTAAAAGGTAAAGTACAATGTAAAAGTTTATATACAAATATTTTCAAACATAAAGTTCATTATCAGGTTTGATGATGAACTTTATGTTTGAAAACATTTGTATATAAACTTTTATCTTGTATTTTACCTTTTAATTTAAAAGTTCAAATCATTTTGAAGAAATTTGTCCTTTATGCCTTGTTATTAATTTCAGCTTTTGCTTGATTTATTGAGTATTCCATCCCAGTGGCAACATTTTGATCAAAATTTGACCTTCATTGACTGTGCTAGCTTGATTTTTGCAATGAAACAATCTACTCAAAGCTCCATTACCATATACAAAGTGGAAGTCTTTTTGTTTGCTCTTGATTGGTCATTTAATCTGCTGAGGGGAAAGAGGTGCACTTTAAAATCTTATTTTGGCAAACACCAGACAATTTTATTCTTCCCAGAGAAATGTCTTAGCCTTAATGGATTAATTAATGTAGTTAGGAACACAGGTGAAAAAAAAACAACATAAAATAAACCTGCAGAAAGTTAGCTGTTACTTATCCCTAGTGTATTTTGAATTACGTTTAGGCTCGAGACTTTGGAGAAAAGTGTGGTGTCCATGCCAATGTTCTTATTGCTAAGTTGACAAAGCTTTTCTTGGTTGAGGATATCTTTGCTTCATTAAAGGTAATAGCAGTAAGATTTAACCTTGTAAATTTTGATTGTTAGTTGAGTCTGACCAATTGTAAGACCAAATTTATTATGGCTCATCTTTACTCAACCCCCAGAGATTCATATGGTAAACGACACAGTGACCGTGAAGTTGTACATACAAAATAACAAACTAATGACCCAAATGTGAATTACTTTTTTTGTGTACTCTGAAACGAGCTTTCTGAAAAATTCACTGCTTTAATTTTTTTTTATTATCATTTTCCCCATTTTTTCGTTTGCGTGCTAGTTTGGTGTTTTTCTGTGGTTTCTGTCCTGCGTCGGAAGATGGTTTAATGCTATAACGCTTCTTATTGCTGGTAAGCAGCTTAAAGTTAATTCTTTAATTCTTCATAAGTTTCCAAGGCAACATATACGTATAGTCAACAGGCTTTCCAAAATTAAAAACGCCCGTAACGACGTTTCGTTACCGCCAAATTATATTGGCGTGAACGAAGTTTCGTTTACGCAGGTCAGTGTTTAGGTGTTTAGACGTTAGGTCAGTGTTTACACGACCGTTACCTCGGACATATGGGAGTAGTGGGTGACAATAAGAGTTTTAAAATAGAAAATAATATCAAGATTAAGTCTTAGTTCTGTTAAATGTTATAACATTTTTCAACAGCTTAATGAATTGATTGATAATAGTTCTCAACTTTGGTCGAGTGGTCTTATAGCCAAGCTAAAAGCAACAGTTTATTATGCTCACAGTCTGATAAATAAACTTCAAATAACAATGGTACTTTGGTACGGTGTAGTAGTATCAACAATAGTATTGTTGATACCCGTAACTTAAAATGGAAAGACTCAAACACTTTAAGAAATCGTTGAGAGTTGTGGAAGGAAATTCTATAAAGTTTGTACCTAATGATATACAGTTCGCTGGCACACCACCAATTTTTTTTTGTGTCTTCATCAACTATTATTGAGATGTTGCTGTAAATATTTATCGGTTAGTGTTTCCACTTTTGAAAGGTACTAGTTCAGAATCATGGTTGGGACAACACAGAGAATTTATTGACTATCGAATGTTTCTTCAACAGGAACCATTCTTTTATTCTCCGTTCCCAAACTATATGAAGATCATCAGGTATTGTTGCAGTTCTCGTCTCACTGATGTTTCGTTGACATGAGCCAAAGTGTACTCAATTTTCTGCGTTTCTAATCAAACAGGTGAAAGTGGATCAGTTCCTCTGCAAAGTTAGCCAAAAGGCGAACGACATTGTTCAAAAGTAAGTTGTTTTTCTTGCAGGCAACTGTCACTTGTAGACGGTCATAAGTCACGTTCGTTTTCACGAACGAACGTTTCTTCCACGGCCCCGACTCCACATGCTAATATTTCGGATGCTCAGGCGACGCAGCCTTATGTCAAAAAATTGCATCGTCAGAGAGACGGTGATAGCTACACGAAGCAACAAAGTTTAGAGACAACTAACTTGGTAACGCGCCGTGAGTTGAAAACGAGTAGTTTTGCATTTTTCATATACGCTAAAACTACTCAAGTCGCATTGCTTGAGCAGAAGAAATATTGCTGCGTGGCTGAACGAGTGGTAACAGTTAAATTTGTCACTACAAATTAAACTCTTTCGATTTCTTCAAACGTTCGTTGGCGTTTCTTTAAACAGTCACGTTGCCCGTGAAAAGCAGCTGAATGCACGATTTTGGTCGTGCTCTGATTACGTGACATATTTTCGAAACTTTACATTGCCTCTGCAGGCAAAAAATCGAGTGTTGAGCTTCGGTTTCAGCGATCTTGTGTCGTACAAACGATCATCTATCGCGGTCATCATCTCTCTCGAGCCTCCCTCGTAACGGCCTGTTCTTTTCAATGACCGATCATGGGTGTGTTCAACATGGCTTTATTGCAACGACAGCTTGACTCCCAATCCTGAGGGTGGCGTATTGTAGTGCCAGAGGCCCCGTTGAAGTTCTTAAATTGATGAAGTGTCAATATTTTTGTTCCAGAGTGAAGTCTAAGGTTGAAAGCCGATTCCAGAAAAAGAACAAAAACGCCTGAGCTCTGTTGGAGGTGGAGATTTGTACGCGAGGGAAACATCCGATTGCGTTTCCTTTCTTTGATTTTGGCAGCGTTTAAATTTATAAGGGTTATATTTATGTGGCTTGTCTTAATTTTTAACATTTCCCAGCTTCGGTGATGAATTACGCTCTTAACAGGAGTCAAACGGAAACGTTAATTATCGCCAAAATTCAGTGGATTAAAAATTGCTAGCTGGGCAAGAGCAAATTACACAGCGTTAGTGAAAACGTTTGTACAAGTTTTCTGCCCTGGAAAGAACAGAAAAAAGCGTTGACGAGTTCCGCGTCTTTGCCGTTGGTATTGTATTCCTAGTGGTGGAATTTTATGTCTTTACGAAAGTTTAGCAACAGAACATTTTTTTGATGAAACTTTATTGCTACTAGGGGATGTTCTCAGATATGATTAAAGTTAATTTGAGAGTCTCGATCATTTCGAGTAGCCGAATCAGGTCGCAAGAAACAAACATGAACCAGTGACTGCGTTCATTGTGGATGAGTTTATTGCTTAATTACCTGCCAGTCTCATTTTATTTACTTTCGTGATTTAACACTTGTTCTTGTTTGAATTACATAGCTTATAGATCTGTTTAATTCGTTGTGTCTTTGAATCACTTTTATCTTAAGAACGAAATAGATTGTTTTGCTAAAAGTCTACTTTTAACCAGGTTCAACCAGTGAGTTCTGGCCAAGTGATGTGAAGTTATTACTTCCCATCTTTTTAGAATTTTTAGAAACCCTCATCCTTTAGATATATTTCATCTGATAATATGCATGAAAAGAGTTCTCAAGTTCTTACAGGCTGAGAGCAATGCAATTTCTAGGCAATTTAGTTTCGAAAAAAAAATATATATATTGAGCTAGATCCTAAGAATAGTACAAATATCTTGGGGTACAAACTACGAAAATTCCCAAGTGGATGAAAAGAATCATATAACTCATGATTAAGAGCCAGTCAAATACGACCCCATGAAGTATCCGAAGATTTGGAGAAGTTGCGATCGAAAACCATGGCCGGAATGTTTCAGTAGATTTGCTATGGGCGAGTGATTACGCTAGTGTCACTTCGTGTTTAATTTTTGCTGCCTATTAGATAATCTTGGGCTCTTTTACAAACACACTCCCAGCAAATTAAGTTTAAATTTAACCGAAAATTGCATGATTACCTTCACAACTTATGTAGCAAATCCAGTAATGTTAATTTCGAATTTCCTTAGTTACGTTGGCATTTACAAACATAACCTAAAACAGGAAGTTGAAAAGATGGAATTTGAAAGCTTAAGAAAGGTCAAAAGGAACTTGAGAAAATTCAAGTGGGTAATTTCTTCCCCAGTCTCGACATATAGTTGGAAAGTTAAAATGGAAACCCTCAGAGTCGACTCCATCCGGAATCGGAAATTTTTTCTTAGGCGTCCAAAAAGCGGGCTCCAGCCGTCTAGCCGGCTTAAATTTTGGCATAAAAACTAACTAGAAATAAATAATGAAGGTGGAGGGATGGAGATGGAGGAAAGGATATGGTGCAGACACAGAGGGACGGAGAAGGAGAGGGGTGAGCGAAAAGAGGGTAGAATGACATTAAATAAACATCAAAGTTTGTAATCATTTTATCGTTATCGTCTGACTCCAGGACCGCGTCAGTATAGGTACTCAAAGCTTACCTGTAGTGTTCGGTAACACGCTAACCCTATGCCTAAGGTTTTATAACTTTCCCTTCAAACCTGTCCAAATACTACGTGGTTTGTGCCCTTGGTTTTCGTTTATCCACACATCTAGCTACCGTTTCCCAGAAAAGACGGCTGAAATATCAGACATGATTACTTTGCACTGCTTTGGTTTACGATACTTTGAATGTAACTTAAGAAAATTCATTGCGAAAATTTTCGACTTCGCTGTACGTTTCTTCATCCGGCATATGACCGCCCCTCCAGATACATGTTTACCTCTTGCCCTCCGATTACGTCATAACAATACGTAACTGACGGTTGTAAAGTTATTTATTTGGACAGTCTATGAAATAAAGTAAGACATGTTGCGAAAGACGCCTCTTGGGTAAGAAAAAAAAAACTTGCACAGACAGTACAAAAACTATGTTCTCGTCTTTGGGCCGTTTCATACGTCCCACAGTTGTCTCATTTAAGTCAGACGAATTTGATTCATATTAGCTTCGTCAATTAGTCGACGTAAAGGCGTGTTCGTTTCATACGGCAAATTTAATAATTTTCCAAACCTTCATGACAGAACAACATTTGATCATGGACTAAAAAAAACGTATATTATCATAATTTATGCATTAAATTCGATGCGACGTTACACGTCGTCTGAAACCAACACGCATTTTAGACGTTGTATCCGTCTGATCATGACGGAGAAAACGTCTCTGACGAATTTCATTCTTCAGGCGAATTTAATTCGTTTCATACGTCGCATAATCGTCGCATTAAATCGACTGAATTAAATGTAATGATTATGTGACGTATGAAATGGCCCTAATACAATTCGCATCTATGAGCGTGAATCATGCTGGGGGCAACAAGAGGGGGTTGGGGGGTTGCAACTCCTGCCCTTTTTGTGGTAAATCTTTTATGCGCCCTTTTAGTGATAGCTTTTTACCTTCATTTACCACAGCCACGTCGATGTACTTCACTCGAAATATAAAAAGCCGCCCCAACGGTGCCTTGATACCACCATCCGACTCCTGGCGTCCGAAATTCCCAGTTGCGCACCCCTGTCTTGGTTGTATAAACAGATAACTTCGTACTTCAAAAAGCATCGTGTAAAGCATCGCACGCACGACCAAGTTTTCCTTGACAAGAAGCCTTGCTCAAGCGCTTCCTTTCTTAGTTGCGTCTTCTTTAGAATCGGTGGCCGTGTTATTTATGACTGGGGCTCAAGACAGCTGACAGAAGGTCCATGAACTTTCGAAAGAACCTTTAGAGAAACGTTTGAAAAGAATTTTTTTAGTAGTTCAAGTTATTTGATACCATAAAGCAGCTCCCTTTTAAGTTTCGGTTTGAACATTAAGCTAGAGTAGGACTTACTATATTTACTAACGCGCATTACTCCAGTGAGGAGCAATCCTTAATGAGCGTTTGAGCCAAAACTTACAAAGAATTTTGAGCGTTTTTTGCTATTTTTACACTTCTGAAAAACTGAACTTATCCTGCTAAAACAAAGAAAACATTGTGCGGCCAGTTAATGGTTTGATTAGAATGTGTGGGCTGTGTAGGAGGCGAGGAATGAAATAAGCCTATTTACGATGGTTTTGTGTTGGCGTTTTAAAGATGGGCGACATTTTAAAGCGCGTTGAATTAAACCCCGTGCGAAGTACCTGGGGTTTAGTCTACGGCACAGGCCTGCTACCTGCACCATTTGTCTCAGTAATTGAATGGCTCATCGTCCACTGGCTATGGCCAAAATAGGTTTCAAACGCACTAAAGGCCATGATTTAATAATGCTGACGCTTTCTCAATATTTATGCATGCGCCATACCAAGGCCAAATTGCGTTTTTCACAAATTAGACATGCTGTCGATTACCAAATTGTGGTCAAAAAGAACCTGGAGGATTGCTGGTGTTAGTCTAGAGGGAAGGTAACGTCCAAAAAAATGTTGGCCAATTGATTGGGGCATACATACTGCATTTTCTGCACAAGAATGAATGTTCGTTCGCGTTGCAACGCAGCGTTCGCTGGGCAAATGTGCAAAGACAAGATCATCAACCTATGAACATGGAAAAATTTCAGCAGCAATTTTTCAAATAAAATAAAAGAAATATCGAATCTGCAACATTTCTCTTTTATTTTTTATTTAGTAAATGTTAGCCTTCTCTTATTTTTTTCCCTGATGATTTAAAGTAAGTCTTCGTTTTCAGTTGTCATTTGCGGGTCATGATCGTAAGTCCCACGCGTAAGGAACTTCTGCATATCCGGGCTGGCTGACCTGAAACCTTCCAAGACTTTTTACTACTAAAAGCATAGATCGAATAGGAAATATATTGAAGCCGGTAAAAGCGGTTTTTCATAGTAAGCAAAAGCATCACGTGTAGTAAGAGTTCTTTTAAAATAGAAATCGAGACAAACGGATGTTATTATGGTATAAAAGATTCTTTTTCTACCGCTTTCGCCCCAAGCCACTTGATCTGGCATTTAATGTATGCGAAAAGGGACATCCTTGGCGGATATGACCTCAGAAAAGTGTTTTTATTTCCTTTATCGTGGTTGGTTTTTTTTTACCCACGCTATCTGCTTACTAGTGACATCTATTTAACAACTTCCTATGTATGTTTGTTCATATTTACTGTGCTGTTCATCTACTGTGTATTTCTACGCTCAACTGTACTTTGAAGAGGACGTATCCAGTTTCGCCAAGTGAATACTTGAGTACTTCACGAAGTGCTTACTTCACTTAAAATGGCGGGTGGTGGGATTGGCAAACGTGCGGTAACTTTGCAGTGTGGTGTGTATCGCGAAACAACAATTTTCGAAGACGGCGAATTCTCAGTTTTCCTCGAGCTCGTCTATTTCTTTCTCGACTGCAAGGTAAGCTTCGTGACAGGGAACGGAAAGGGTGCAGTTAACGCTATTGTTATTAAATAACCTAAATTGTTTCTGAATGTCATTAATATAAAGATCTACTAATTAACCATTTGTAATCGGGTATAGCCTACATAAAACTGACTGTTTCCCCGTTTTCGTGCGATATTGGAGCGTAAAGGGACAGCAACTTAACCACCTATGCATTCAGTCACGAATAATACGTCTTACGATTTAATCAGTGACAGAGTGGGCTGTGCTTTTATAACTTGTCTTGTTGCCTGCCATGTCGTGCACTCGACACACCAACTGGATGTGTTCGTTAACCGTCTTGTTAGGTTTAGGTAAACATAGGGAACTGTTTTCCACTGAAACAGCTTGTCTTCCGAATTTCGTTGTTAAATATTTACTCAAGAGGTAATTATATTGAGCTTAAGTGTTCAGAACAACAATCATCTCGTCGTCATGGTCGGTTAGTTTTGCTCTTCAAGGGTGTTTTCTTATTGGCGAAGTATATAGACGGATTATTCGAGTTATTTAACGATCCTTCGGCATGCATCGGGCCTTTTTTTAAGATGCTTATTAAAGGTGTGACGATATTGGTCGAGCGTTGTCTACAGTGAATTAGCTTTAGGTCTGGCTGTAGGGATAGATTATCGAAGCAATATCCACCTTGTAGTATTTTTCAGTCTTCCAGAATCCGTTGTACTGTAAAATTTGTAAAAGCGTCTGTGATATTACGTATTGTATTCATGGCACTTTTCATCCTGTTGTCTGGCAACTTTCTGAACTTTCAACAAGTCGTATTAATATTTCCACTTTTCTATTGCCTGTCCATCATCTTCCCTGAACGGACAGAGCTCTTAATCTCTGCTTGAAATATTTAAACTTTGTTCGTTGTTACCTTTTATCTTCGTATTCGCATTACAATTGCATACATCTTCTTCTTCGATTGTTTTTCATATTGCTTTCTCAGATGAGGCCAAATTTGGCCTGCAGGTTGTGAATAGGTTTCCATGGCATTTTGCAACACAAACAAATGACTTTCCAACAGGGTGTGTTATTCAGAATTTCGGCTGCTCGCGTAATTGATCCAGTAATATTTCAACAATGGTGAATCGTCGCTTCCTTGTTGATGTTCACATATTAGAAAAACGCCATCCTCGATCGAATTTGTTTTTGTTGAACTAATAGTCTACATCCTTTAGGCAAGTATACGCTACAGGCTCTACGCCAAAGCTGTGACGTGCTTTCACGCGCTCACGTTATTAAAACTGTATCGCGATTAGTTTACATTTCCTTTGTATTCCATATTGATTTGTGAATTGATCGTCCTTGAATACACTTGCACTGTTATGGTTGTTTGACACGAATTTGAAATACAAGAAGCAGTTCAGTGAAAGTGTTTAAAACTGATCTGGTGTTTACCACAACACTTCTTCCAACGATGAACATTTTTTCTATTAAAAACTATAAATAGGGTTCAAAGAACCTTAAAGAGGACTTTCGCCCCATCCTGTGTCGTCACGGCAGAGTGACAACTTCGATTCAGGACTGGGAGACTCCGAAATTTAAAGTTGTTTGTGATATTGAGCTTATGGTAACTCAGCAGTGTATACTTAGGAGAGGGTTCGTGTTTAAAACCATGAAAAGAAAATCGTTTGGACAGACACATGATTTGGACTAATAAATGACTGACCAGTAATTCCAAAAACAATTAGGTCGATTCTAAATGTCTATTAGTAGAAACTTAGTTGAGTACTATTGCAAATGCTGCATTCTGATTGGCTACGCTACTCGCTATCTATTCGTCGATAGACAGCGAGTAGCGAAAATGACTTCCGCCTCTCGTTTTTGTGAAGTTTCTAGAGACGAAATAGAATGCTTTACTTGAAAGTGCAGTACCAGGGAAGACGAAAAATTTTCTTTGCAAAGTGTTTCTACGAAAACAATTAGATTATGAGCTCGAGATTTCTATAGGGCGAAGCCCTCGTCAACTATCACCTCATAGAAATCTCGAGCTCATAATCTAATTGTTAATTGGACGTACGTTGTCTCCCCGTATTTTCCGGAGAAGTGGCGAGAAGTTCACGTGATGCATTCGGGTTTGCTCGTAAATGCTGTTGTCATTACGAAGATGGTACTCGCTGTATTGCTGTTGAAAGAGCGAGTTAATACGCTTTTGGGTTAACGTTATGAAACAAAATTAAAATGAACGGCGGCCAGCCAGGAAAGGAGATCACTCTCCAATGTGGGATTGCACGAGAAGCAACAGTTTTCGAAGCTAAGGATCTGGTAACTCTCACCGAACTTGCTTGCGCTTTCGTTGATTTGAAGGTATGATTCTTCAAGTTTTGAGCTAGCTTGTTATTATTGCTGTGTATTTTCCACCCCTAGTAAAAGCCGTTCCGGTTTTTTCGTAATGGTATGCACGAGGTGTAAAAGTACTTCACGTTGCTTGGTTTTGCGTGCTCTCCGCTTTTAGGAAATGTCTCGGGTAACTTCTAACTGTTGAGCATAAAAGTACAACCTATGCAGTCCGGTTTTGGTTCGGTTTCAAAACATTTTGAGGGGATAATACTCTGCTAAAAGAAGAATAGAGATATATAAGTCCAGATAAGGAATAGTTTGAAAGAAAACAGTTTTAAAACCCTTGTTTTCTTTGCGGTCTGTGTGTAATTACAGTGAGTTACCTAATGTCACATCTGAAACGGGCCAAGCAAAAAGGTTTCTTTATAAAGCAAAAAACGTGTGTGTTCAGAGTTAATGCTTAGTTTATCCAGGATTACGAATCGGATTAGATGTACGAATATGCCAATTGTGACGAATAATTTGAATTTACGAGGATTATTAAAAAATTCTATAAGTTCTTATGCTTGTTTATTTTTTTATTCTTTTCTACTACAAATAATAAACAAACGAAACGAAACCAAAGATTGTAGTTTACTTGTAAACTCTTTGGATGCCTCTTTGTTCCACTGTTAAGCACCTCATGCGCATTTACCAAATTGTTTTTCATCTGAATGAATGACCAATTTTAGCAATACGGCAGTTGTATTGATGTTTACAGAGAAACTCATTACAGTGTCTGTTAATAATTAACACTTTAGGCCTCAGTAATGGGAGTCAAATGACATCACACCACAAAGCTTGCCCCATAGCACTTTGTTACGTGTATAAATATTCTTCCACATGAGTTATGTAATATTCTTTAAATCATTAATTAAGGTGGATTTATTCCACTGTTATAACAGGGCACAAAATCTTTGTAATTTCTCATATTAGGTGTGGTTTTTTTGTTAGACAGGTGTTATTTAAATATCTCTGAACAATAGGTGGTCAATGCACGTTGACAGAATGTTTTTAAATTCCGACAATCTTCTATTTCAGATATTATTTTGTGTACAACTACAACAAAATCCAACTATAAGAGTTTTTGGCCAGGGTGAGCCAATATTATTCAGTATTTTCAACATGGAACAACTGCAATTGCTAGTACATTAACTTTATCAATTCCACATGAGGAGTATGTCTACAGTGATTACTTTAGGCATTAAAATCCTTCAATAAAGATGCATGTTTATTTTGCTTCATAAAATATGAAGGAGAAGGAAGATGTTTATGGTAAAAATAAGATTTGGTAGCTAGCGTTGTAATGATCCACAAATTTCAAGGTTTTTTAAACTTGGTACAGTTTATTAACTTTAGAGATAAACAAAAACAGTTTCCAGTAACTTCATCATAAATCATTGAGAAACTGCTACTATTTTGTTGCTCATCATTTGTATCATTTTCTGAAGAAAGTACTGGTGTTTTCATGCCTTACCTAAATCAAAGTATTTAAAGCTAGTTAAAGGGTTTAATCCTTTCCTGTTTGCACTATGTTACTCTTACCAGTACTTCACTAATGCCCAATGATTTGACAACCTAAAGGGAGACCTTTGAACATTAAAGAGTCAAGCTTGTCTCAGATAACTCTTTCATGCCTGCATAAATCTTTGGTTATTTTACTTTGGTTGATGCGAGGTGATTTCACTTGCCAAAGAAAGCTTCTGCAAAGGAAAGAATTGTAAGTTTGCAAAGTTATAACAATTCAACTTCCAACATTTGCAAACTTTTTACCAAGCTGTGGTTACAACATTTATATATTTACAACTCTGGCTCTGTGTACATAGTAACAATGTCACAAACAGTTGATATCATTGTATCACCAATATATTTGATGGAAGCTTAAGAGATTTCCAGTTGTTCCCCTTTAGACAGTTACATCAATTTTGCATGTGGTTTCACCCATGTAACTTAAACTACACTATGTATGTTTACTATTTTAATCATTAATTTTGCTAACTATTGATCATAACAAACAATGCTATTGTCAACTTCCTTTGTGGGAGGAAACCAGATAATCTGAAGGAAACACAGGCCATTTTTGCAAAGAGCAGACTAACTCTTGTCACTTGTAATCAAATATCTGATACCAATTATCAGCAACATTTGAACACTTGACTGTGTTGGTGGGGGCTACCGCTCCAAGAACCAAGTCATTAATATTCTCAAATAGAATAACCCCAGGAAAAAAACAGCATTTATATTCCATTGTGGTGTGGTCTCAGTTCATTGCATCAAACAGAAATGCATATCACAATAGCATTATCTCTGGGATGTTTACTTTAATTTACTGTTTGCATGCAATAGGAAACAGTAATTTTACTGTAATGATAGAATGTTAAGCTGGTTGTGATAACAAACTTACAAGTTTATTTGAAAAGTGTTTACATGTTTGCCATGGTAAATGGGATATAATACTGGACCATAGTCCTTAAAATGCCCAACATGTCAATAAGGTGAAACCCTTGTACATGTGCTAATAGCAAGCTTTTAGAAGACTGAAGTTCATTGTGGGCTGAAGGATAGGTTTTGTTTTGTATTGTATATGTGTGTGTGTTTAACACAAAACTACCAGGCAAAAGTTTCAGACTTTCAGTAAATTTCCAGTAAAACTATTTTAGAATGATGGAGGACTGTTAATTTAAAGCATATCGTTAAGTTTCAATAAATGCTTAGTCAAATATAAGCTACTTTAATAATGCAACTTATGAATGCTGTTAGAACATGACAGACAGTACTGTGGATTTTTTCCCCATTACCCATATCATTATGCATCTAATTATTGCAACAAATTTAATGGCCTGATTAGAAAACAATTATTGTGTTGTAAATGCTTGATTCATTGCCACCAGGTCTTCAAATGATTCTTAATGCTAGTTTCTTAGTTTGTAACCTCTATGGATGCAACAAGTTGCACATGTAGTAGCCTTTGATTGTTTCTGACAAATCTTTCTGACAAATCTTTCTGACAATTGTTTCATTGAACAAAAACTTTGAAGGGGGTGTCCAAAGCTCTTGATTCTCTCTGCTATGGGCTCAGTGGATTTAAAGCCACTTCTCTAATTAATGATATAACTAGACTATTGTAAAGAAAAGCAGTTTACAGTAATTTTTTAAAGTAGTAAAATGTTACATTAAGGGCATTATACTGATGTATATCATGTAATTGTGGTACCGCTGTACTGTATACATTTTCTCAAGCCTATCTTACCATTAGTTTCCAGATCACAGCTATGTTGCATTGGCTGACAAGATTCTTTTGTACAAACATGACTACAATAAGCCTAATGTCCTGGAATTGCTGACCAATGTTGAACAGCTCACAGATGGGGCAGTAGTCGAGATTGTATTTAAAGGTAAGCAAAAAAAACTTTCACTCTTAAATATTTATGGTAAAACAGAGCATATCCATAAATTCTTTTTAATATGTATACCATCTGAAATTTCTATAACATCCTTTTAATCCTCCTTGAAAATAAGTTTGCCATGGAGCTGTACTTCTTACCTGTCAACCTTTTTGAATCCCTTAATTTTGTGTTGTGTAAAGTCGCATTATGACTTTTGTCTGTCTATTAAATATTATTTATTTAAAATTTTTACTTAAGCCCAAGAGCTTCATGATGAGACCGTCATTCGTCCTCATATGTTGGTGGTCCATTCATACAGGACACCAAACTTTTGTGATTATTGTGGAGAAATGCTGTTTGGACTAGTGAGACAAGGTTTAAAATGTGAAGGTAAGTTATCCTGGTATTGTGACAAGCATAAATTTTCACCTAATTTCACCCTCAATTGGCATATTTTCATAGTTTTAAATTTGGAGGCATAGGCACTGGTTATACTGGTTAATTATTCTTTTAAAAGTTTGTTAGCCCACCACAGTACAAGGCATTTGAAGAATAATTATAACGACAAAGCCATGTTTTTGTCAATCTTAAAAATTTGGAAATTTTATCTTTAAAGGTTAAAAAAAGGGTGGTATAGATGGTTTATTAATGCATTATGGGCCAGGGCTCATGCCTTTGAGGATTAAAATTGTCTGGTGTAAGCCTCAGTAAAATACTGAAATGCATCCTGTCCCCTTAATGGGTTAATTACTTCATTTGTTAACAATAAAGATAGATTTAGTTGAAGTGAAAGGGGTATTATTTTACAGTTGTCATACCAGTTTTGTAATAAATAGGGATACACTCCTACCAATATGTATTGCCTCTAAGACAACATTTTATATTAGGATGTGGAGGAAATTTTCATAAACGCTGTGCCTTCAAGATTCCTAACAACTGCTCAGATGTAAAGAGACGTGGGTCACTGCAGACATCATCCAGTTTAAGTAGGCTTACTTCAGATGCATTGGATGAAGCCTTTTCCCCTACAAATGACAAAAATAGGAGGATGACTTGGACTGGCGGCCGTCCAGTTTGGATTGATCGAGCAATGCTAGGAAGGATTGAAGTACCTCACACATTTGCTGTTCATTCATATAAAAAACTGACTGTATGTCAGATTTGTAAAAAATTAGTAAGTATTGCACAATCACTAAACTAGTCTTTGCGAAAATGCCAGCACCCATTAAAATTATAAAATACCTACAGAGATATGGCAGTAATGACACACCTACAAATCATGGACCAGAGGGTGAGGAAAGAAAATAAACTGAATACTAAGAACACAACAAAAGGAACATGTTGGCTAAAGATTGCAAATGCGAAGAACATGTCCAGATACCAATAAAACAAAAATTATTTTCCAGATGAATGTCTCGCTATACCTTATAGATTCAATATTTGTAGCTTTTGCTTCCCTCCTTTAAGATCCTGAGATTTTAAAAGGGGGTTGCAAAACTTGGGATAATCTCTTGACCAGGGAACAGACATGTAGAGCATCTCTTCCAAGGGGTTGAAGAAGTAGGAAATATCTTTTCAAAGGAGAGTTGTTGTATGGAACGTGTGTTTAGCAAAATAGGGACTGCATCTCCCTAATCAGATGTTCCATACTTCCATGAGCATTGCAAATGAGGTGTGAGGAATATGTTGTCAGTGTCAGTGTAGCTGTTGATCTGGCCTTGTCACTGTTTTTTAATGAATATGATTCATCCATGCTGATTCTTTTAATCTTTGAAAATTTCTACGATGGCTGAAAATTTTCATAAGTGGAACTGTTTCAAATGTTTGGAGTTGGGGGGGGGGAGGTCACCTGTGACCAAGCAACAGTTCCTTTATAATACTGTATAAGCATCATCTCAATACAGATATTGTCATTCTAGAACTGGAGTATCATGTTTAAATATATATGTATCTAATAAAACCCAGCAAGCCACAGGACTCTCTGGGTTATTTATTCATAATTTATGTAAATAATTGCCTAAGAAGTGTAGAAACCAGTCTACTGGTAATTTTAGGTAGTCATTGATTGTCATTCTCCAAATCTTTTAATTTTAGCTCAAGGGGATTTTTAGACAAGGAGTGCAGTGTAAAGGTTAGTTTACTGGATTATTTTATGTTTTGTAATTGTAATTGCCATATTTATCGTAATAATGATAATAGTAGTTTGAAAATAAAAGTCTAGCTCAAAATTTTATCAGAAAGAGACATCTCCCAACAATAAAGTTAAAACAGAGTAGTTTTATTGCTAGATGTCTCTTTCTGTTAAAATTTTGAGCTGGGTTATATACTAAGACTTCGCTTTGCACTCAGTAAATCACCAGTCACTATGACAATAATATTATTATATTAATAACAATAATGGTAATAATAATAACCAATTGTTGGTCTTTCTTGTTTCAGACTGCAAATTTAATGCCCACAAAAGGTGTGCTGCTGATGCTCCTAAAAATTGTCTGGGAGATATACCTGTAGACAGAGGTCAGTTCTAAGGTGTGATATTATAAAAGGAGTATGGGATAATAGGAGTGGTGTGTAAAGTGTTGTTGACAAGAAAAGGAATTTCAAAAATATAATCACTTAAGTTAACAAAAACTTGAGGATCTTCTTTAAGTTTCTCTTCATGTTATTCTCTAGAGGATAAGGCATGTACAGTTAGTGAAAAGCTTACTTGAATTTTGTTTTCTCAGCTTCTTGTGATGATAGTGTAAGCCTAAGGAGCCAAGATACTTGTGAGATTCAAGAAGAGAGTGATGATTCAGAACAAGAGAATATAGTTAAACCAGAAAGCGAGGCCGAACCAGTCACACCAACATCTCCAGGTAAAGTGACAAGTCTTTGACTAGGTTAATAATAATTAAAAAGAAATGACAGAACTAGAAGATGCAAGTGAAGGAGCAATAGATTTATTCTAACCGGCACTAGTTCCATCCCAATTCCTGATTCAAATATAAAAGCCAAACTTAAGTAGTTCACTCCCGACTACCTTTTAATTCAATCAGTCAGTCATTTCACGTGTGTTCTATTTAGTGGAACCGAAACCACCTAAATTAGAGGCCACTGAAAGTTCAAACATCCCATTACAAAGAATTGTTGTTTCTGTTAAACACACCAAGAAGCGAGCTTCGAAGGTTTTAAAACAAGGATGGATGGTTCACTTTACAAATAAGGATAATAATGTAAGTTGTATATTGAATATTGTCTTACCATCGTTGGCATCGTGTTTATTCTCGTATAGGACAATGGGGTACAGGTCGCTACAAGTCGGGTTCCCCTGGGGTCCGATAGTGCAGAGAGCTCCTCTGCCTGTCGCTTACCCCAGGTCTAGCAGACTGACAGAGACCGTATTATTACTTACAGATGGACCGTGGTCTCATTCTCTTTATCTGTTTTAGAGACGAAAACATTATTGGAGGTTAGATACGAAATGTATTACACTCTTTCAAAGCTCGACAGGGAAGAATTACTACAAGGTATGTTTAATATTTTGTCCTGTCTATCTCAACCACTGTTCGTTAAACTCAGCTGAATCTTTGACGAAGTATTTGACGAATTCAATTTTTTCAAACATTTTATCTTTGTCTATCACAATCCAAACATTTTATTAATGTATTTCTATCAGTACAAACTGAACATTACGCTACAGCAGTGTATCGCCTGAAAATGAGAGCCTCCTTTCATAAGCCAGTTATTGTTCTTCGTCGATGAAGTACTACAAAGAAATGTCCGTTAATTATTATTGTCATGTTTCTTTGTGAACATGCTCTCAAGCTATTCTACTCAGAAAAACTTTCTGAATAGATGCAGTTTATGATTTTAGAAATGTGAGAGCTTGGATATAACTTAAGAGAGATGAAAGATCGTCAAGCTCTATACTCAGAAAATGATTTCTGTGCCCCAGACGGGGATCGAACCTGCAACCTTCTGATGACCGGTGAGATGCTCTAACCACTGAGCTACCAAGACTCAGATGGTGAGCTTGGTAGCTCAATGATTAGAGCGTCTCACCGGTCATCAGAAGGTTGCAGGTTCGATCCCCGTCTGGGGCTCAGAAATCATTTTCTGAGTATAGAGCTTGACGATCTTTCATCTCTCTTTCTGAGTAGAATAGCTTGAGAGCATGCTCATAAAGAAACATCATATATCTACCAAGCTACCACATTTAACTACATCAATAATTGTTGTATATATAATCTTAAATTAACGTCAGTCTTCTGATTTATGAACCTGTCGTGTCTCATTCCAAGGACATTCCTTTATCAGAAGTTCTCTCTGTGGAAACTAGTATTGACCCACTAGCAACCGACGCCTCCAGAGCTCCACATTGCTTTGAAATGAAAACCCGAACTTTGACGTACTACGTTGGTCAAGCTGACAACCTAGAGGATTCTCAGCCAGTCGACAGGGATGCCGGGATAGGAACGAGGTTGGGCTTAGCATGGGCGGAGGCCATAAAGTCCGCACTAAATCCTGGGTGTGTAACTCCCCAGGCTAGTTCGGTAGCTGGAGGAAAACCCGTCAGTGCAGGTGAGAAAGAAAGAGGGAGAGGCAGTGAGATATGAATAAAAAAGAATGACTAAAGGAGAGAAAGGAAACTTTAAAGTAAAGGGGAAATGAGATAGATGTACAAACAGTCCGCTTTCATGCTTGCATATTTTTACCGG
This sequence comes from Heliopora coerulea, assembly GCA_030142905.1. NCBI lineage: Eukaryota > Metazoa > Cnidaria > Anthozoa > Scleralcyonacea > Helioporidae > Heliopora > Heliopora coerulea. Next base: position 69,838 of record JASJOG010000034.1, on the reverse strand, counting down.
TGAACATATACAATCATATGTCTACATGTGCATTAAATATGACATTGAAATAGTGCTTTGTTAACAAATTACTCTTCAATCTCAGGACAGCCTGAAAACGCGGAAGAACAACCTAACGTTGTCGAGAAAAAGCCCGAGACGAAATTCAAACCAGTAAGTTTTATTCAACAGTACCGTAAAGACTGCACTTCGTCGCTACTTTTAAATACGATCTTTTTGATGAACGTTTATCCAGCAGGCATAGGGAAAGCAATAAATAAGACGTATTCCATGCTATGTTCACTTCCAGGATCTATCACAAATCTATCAAGTCTTCCCCGACGAAATCCTGGGTTCAGGACAATTTGGTATTGTCTATGGAGGTAAACAGATTTTCGTTATAACTCGGCTTGAATTCCTGAGAACTGATCAACGTGCTTTCAGTCTACGAATATCGTCTCCTTTTTTATTTAGTGTCCTTTTTTCACTGTATGTTATGCCGTTATTAGTAAAGCTTGAAATGTTATTTTTAACTAGGGGTTCATCGTGAAACGGGCAAGGAAGTCGCTGTCAAGATTGTTGATAAGCTACGATTTCCGACGAAACAGGCGACGCAGTTGAAAAACGAAGTTTCGATCCTTCAAGTAAGAGAACAATGCAGTTTAAAGTAACACTGTAACAGTTACATTCTTTCTCATGTTGAAAACATTCTACTACTTGACTTGATGAAGTGCAAAAATGTTAACAATAAAACCAAGGTTGTCTGTACAAAACACAGACAAGCTTAGTGGAAAATGTTATATCCATTGCTGTACCTACGTTGTAAGTGAACGTTCTACCAACTACCAAGCTCCCAGCACCCCACTCTGTTCTTTGATGATCTTGTTTTTTTTGTTTTGCCCTAGGAATTGCATCATAATGGAGTAGTAAACTTATTTCACTTCTTTGAAACACCAGAGAAGGTTGGTTAGTTTTCGTCATTTTATACGTTAATTCAAGCTTGTTATGCCACAAATGGCTGCGAATATAAATTGTGTGAAGAATCTGAGAAGCTGTTCCGTAATATAATTCTTAGTTGCTGATTACATGAGACCGGTACGAATTCAGACTGCTACTAAAGCGAACATTTTCTGAAGTGTTTACATGAGACCGGAATGAAACTAAAGCCATGTTCTTGCAAACATTTCAGTCCACATTCTGAGTTTTTGTTCCCAGCAACAATCCATTTCTTATTCTTGGCCTCATCAGTGGTTCATCTGGAGAGATTTTGCGTTTTCATGAAGAAAATTTTGTACCGGTCCGAATTGGAACCGCTCTGAACTCATTCTTGGCGGTCCAGCACCCGAAATCAATGAGACCGGTTCGAGCCTCTTTTTCGAACCGCTCTCATGTAAACGAGAACAAGGATTTGTATAGGGAGCGATCTCAAGTGGCGCCAGTCTGACTTTGTACCGATCTCGTGTAATCAGCCCTCTAGTCAGAATTGCTGCAGTCCGTAATGAAACACATGGGACAGGCTATAAGTTTAACTTTTTTGAACGAGAGATGGACGTTCGTCAAGCTCTGTCCTCAGAAAAATGATTTCTGAGTCTCAGACGAGGATCGAACCCGCAACCTTCTGATGACTGGTGAGACGCTCTAACCATTGAGCTAGCAAGACTCAGATAGCGAGCTAAGGTGCAAGTTCGAGTTCACCATCTGAGTCTTGGTAGCTCAATGGTTAGAGCGTCTCACCGGTCATCAGGAGGTTGCTGGTTCAATCCCCGTCTGCGGCTCAGAAGTCGTTTCTCTGAGGATAGAGCTTCACGAACGTTCATCTCTCGTTCAAAATATCTCCAAGCTCCCACAATTCAAAAAAGAAGATTAACATTCAGTTTTAGGAACACTTCAAGGCGAGGTAAAATCTCTCTTCTTCCACTTGCTGTTCAACGTTGAATAGGTCAATGAGGGTAACCCAAACATAAAGTGGATTCGTCGACATTGAGTATGGGCGGAAGTACTTGGAACATGATATTTTATGGCTTGACAGGAACAGTCCGGAGACATTCGTCACTATCCTCTGCCAATTGAATTTTTCAGTAGGAACTGAATAAATGTAATTCTGAGAAAAGTATGCGCACATTTTCTTTTGCCCACTTTTCGCGGAATTACATTTATCCTGTTTTTACATTTGTCACCGGTTGGAGTATTTCGTTGAGCAAAGTGTGGTGCCGTAGCATATGCATGGTAGTATTTTTGGCAGAATAATCAGCGAAAACTGTATTTTGAAAGTCTTTTAAACAAAGGATTAATTATAAAACACCAAGCCTCCAGATCATCCATCTTTCAAGAGTTGGGTAACCTCTCCATGAGACATACTTCTGCTTGCTTTCATGGATGCACTGTTCCTTTGTCCCAGCTCGTTAGATTCGTCTTGTCAGATACGTTTCCTCAGCTTGTCACATCTTTCGTTTCACTTGTAGATATTCGTAGTCATGGAGAAGTTAAAAGGCGATATGTTGGAATTAATTTTATCCAGTACCAAAGGAAGATTAACAGAGCGATGTACAAAGTTTCTTATATTTCAGGTGAGAGCCCGTTGCAAATATTTCACAAGCCGCTTTATTTTTCAATCATAGTATTGCATAATATTAGATAAAGCGAATAAACGATAAATGAATTTTCAGTATGCCAATGCGAAGTTTGAAGTGCGAAATTTGAAAAACGAAGCTTGATATGAACCTCTTCTACAAAATGGCCAGTTCAGCCACTCACTTCGTATACCAATTGGATCGTTTCCCTGGATGTAGATCTCAACAATACTAAAGTCAGACTTTGTTTCTTCCTCTTCTCTCAAGATTTTAATAGCGTTGAAACATCTTCATTCAAAAAACATTGTCCACTGCGACCTTAAGCCAGAAAACGTTTTACTTTCATCAAATTGTTCTGATTGCGGATTTCCTCAGGTGCGTACTTTTCTAACATGTATTTTCTCTGAACCGTGTGCACATTCACTGACATACGTAACCATAAATTATGAAAATATACTGAGGCAGGGTGAATCATTCTTTTCATTTTCAGATTAAATTATGTGACTTTGGTTTTGCTCGTATTATTGGCGAGAAATCTTTTCGTCGTTCAGTGGTTGGCACGCCAGCGTATCTTGCTCCTGAAGTCTTGCGAAACAGAGGATACAACCGGTCAATCGACATGTGGTCGGTTGGTGTGATTGTGTACGTCAGGTAAGTGGAGTTTTTTTACTCTGTTCACGAAATAGTACCAAAGTTAAGACCGTTTTCCACTTGTCGAAGCGACCTTTCCTTTTGTATCATGAGCTTTCGACTGGAACTGATGATGGATCTATTCAATATGTGCAAAGAAAAGTCGATTCGCGCGACAAAATTCGCCCCGTGGAAAACCGGCTTTAGAGAAATTGCTGGGTAAAACTAGTCAGCTTAAGTTTAACTGTAAAAAAGTGTTCACAAAAGCAGGATTTGAACACGCATTTTCGGGTCACTGAAAACTCCTTCTCGACGAACTAAAATAATTGAATATTCTGTCTCATGTCCCTTACCAACTAGGAACCTGAAGCAAATACGACGGTAACATCAACGATGAGGTCACCATACAATAACATTTCTTGTCCAAAACGAGGAGAGCGGATGATTTGTTGTCCCAGTTCCTTGTCACTGAGAACAGTTTCACAAATAAATCACAGTGGCGAAAGATGTCAATTCAACCCATTTAGCAGAATCCCTATAGAAACAATATATCTCCAAGCTCCCACATTTACAATACATGTCGCATTAATATAATTATTAACACATCTTGGCTGCTATTTAGGTCGCACATACGTCAAACTTGCGGCTGGGCTCGCCATCTGGGTCTCGATAGCTCAGTGGCGAGAGCAACTCACCGGTGATCAGAAGGTTGCGGGTTCAATCCTCGTCTGGGACTCAGAAATCGTTTTTCTGAAGTTAGAGCTTGACGAACGTTGATTGGATCATCTAAGACATCTCCAAGCTTCCCATGTTAACAACAATACGTCGCATTATTCACTGCATTTCTCTTCTCTATTATCTTTATAGTCTCAGTGGTACGTTTCCGTTCAACGAAGAGGAAGAAATAGCTGATCAAATCAAGAATGCAGCTTTTATGTATCCCCCAGATCCGTGGCAGGAAATTTCTAAACAAGGTTAGAATGCATTGAACTATGCTTTGAGGTCACTGCACACCCAACTATGACGCTGTTTGTGCATAATCACGAGGTACACTGGAATGTATGTGTGTGTGCATATCCTCGTCTGAAAGAGCTAACTACGAGATGTCCAGCTGTATTTTCTTAGACTTTGACACGGTTTAGGTGTACAAACGTTAGCTCTCGTCAGTGCTCGTACATCTGTACCACATCCCTAACTTTGTAGCACGTTGTTTTACACATCAAACGTGTTGTTTAGTTCCAGCGCGTGTACCAGAACACACAAACGCGCTCTCGTGCACGTAACCGTTCGTGAACAATGGTACGTGCTCTTAGCTATTGAGGTGGTGTTCAAACGACAACTTATTCTGAAGATGAGGATGGGTAATTGACCCAATCCCAACGTTTGATTTGCCACTTCCGTCGTGTTGCCATACCTTCTCCGAAGTTTTCATGGCAAAGTAGCATTGAACGTCAACCAACGACTTTACTCACTGGATTACATTGTTCCGAGGTCCTCATTGCGGTTGCCATCTCTTCGCCATCATCCAGTTCAAACACCCAATTCTAGTACATTAAGTAATGTTCGTACATTTGTTGGTTGTATGGTGGAACCAACCGGATACGTTCGTACACTTCGATACGGGACAAGGGTTGTTGCATGTACGTGTCCGGTAGATGGTACAACAAAAGGACCAGTACATATATCGGAAAGGGGTCGACAATACCTTTAGAATATTCTTACAGACATTTCTAGGAAGATGTTTTTATGTTTGCAAATGGTAAACGTTAAACAGGCATCCCACTAACAAACGCTCGACTCATTAGAATGTGATTTAGACATGCAGAGAAGAACATGCAGTGGAAGGAATAACGTGCGTTGAGGACAAGTATTAAGTTCATGTACAGCCACTACAGGACACTCTTGATGTTCGTTTTCTTTTGCTTAAGGTATCGATCTTATTAATCGCCTTCTTCAAGTTGACAAACGTTACCGACTTTCTTGCGATAAATCTCTTTGTCACGTGTGGCTTCAGGTAAGGAGGTTGATTTGTGATTCTAAATCTTAATCCTAACTAAGGAACATGAAGTTGGTACATTCGTCCAGTTAATTACGCACTCCATTTGGTACTGGTACAGCTAGTTGTCATCTACATCATTTTGGTCTTCATCTTCTTTTGTCCTTCCACTTTTTATCATCCTTCTCTTCCTCCTTCTCTTTTGATTCTTCCTCTGCATCTTCGTTTTCTTCTTCTACTACTTCTTCTACCACTTTGTCTGTACCTCTCTTTCCTGTCCTTGCTCATCTTCTTCCTCCACTTTTGTCATTGTCATTATCATTGTCGTCGTGGTTGTAGTTCTAAGTTTCCTCATCGGTGTTTGCTTCTCCATCAGGATTACCAGACGTGGCTCGACCTGCGTAGTTTGGAAGCAGTGGTAGGAGAACGCTACCTCACCCACGAAAGTGACGACGAACGCTGGGAAAAGCACCGGCTTCGTCTTGAGGCAGAGCAAATGGGTGGCAACAAGATCATCGACGTGTACCCTGACTCAGTGACGGGAGTGAAATCCCCTTCCAAAGGAAAACTCGCAACCAGCATCAGTTACGTGTAAATTGAAATTTTAGGAGACTTAGCAAAGGAACATCGGGAAAAGAAAAACCTGCAAAAAGAGCCCAGTCTTTCACGTCATGTTAACAACTGGTCGCTCAGCAAGCGCCCTTTGTCCCATGGTGTACTTGTTTTGACTCATCGTCGAAACCTGGATGAGATCCTCGAGAAGCTTGTTGTCTTGTTTTATTTCCTGATTTTACTTGAGTTTTCATCAAATTCCTTCCAGTCCCACGTTTTTTTTCGATGGCTATTGCTTGAATCTTGGAGAACGGTTCTCTTTTTACCAATATTAGTCGGATGGTCACTATTACACCCTCACACTGTAAAGTCTGCTTCCTACCCATGTCAAAGTATTCCGTAAATAGAACTTATTAGAATTAGACCTATTAACGAAAATAATTTTTAAACAAACTAGGTTGAAATTTCACTTTTTATTGTACGATAATCACTCATACTGACGCACGGAATGTAAATTTTACAATTGAATATAGTTCGCAGATTTATTCTTTGGTCTGCAATGTGTTTATCTTTATTTAGGGGCGATGATGCGCGGGCATCGTGGGTGTTACATACTCGAAAATTTCGAAGAAAACGAAATAAATCGGGCAAAAAGAGACAGTGTTGATTTTATAAATTCGGAAGTAACCATCATTTATCAAGGGGGGGGGGGCAGATCAACTTCATTGTTTCATTCACTCTGTAAAAGCCACTTCATCCTGATGATGTTTGTTGATAAATAAACACCTTGAGAAAAGAAATGCTTCAGAAGAACTTGTTCCAGGATTAATAGTGAGTATCTATTGTTCCTCAGGATTAAATATTCCTTTTTCTAATGTCATGGTAACCTTTATGGCTGTCCTCTTCAGGAAGGCAGTTAATGGCCTGTTACCCTTCTTTATCTGCTAGATACAATTACCAGAAGGCTTTTTGAAATCGTCGTTGTTATGCTGATGTGAGCAACTGTCTTTCCATTCCCTTTGGGTATTAAATATTTGTAAGAAAAAGAAAATATTGTAAGGTATTCAGGTACTTGTATTCAGCTGACGTAATAAGTGGAACTGGCCATTGCTTTTGCTCAACTGCAAGCAATTGTCACTCTAAAGATGGGAACTGTGTGATTGTAAAAGCCAGGCTGGTACCTTGTGGCTGTAGTTAATCATTCTTACCATGGCTGGATCCATCAGTCACAACATTCTTCCACATTCACATCCTGCACCACAGCTAACACTCTGGTTTATTCACAGCATGGTCCTGCATTCATGCACTTGACAGATCACCTGTACTAGGAGTTTAACATGTGACTTCAGCCTTCCTAAAATATATTTTATGGTATTTTAACATTAAAAACTGATAAGGGTTATTAGGGTATAGTTTTTCTATTCCTATATTTATTCTGACTTAGTATAAGAATGTGTCTCACCTTTTATTGGGTGTTTTGGTAGTAAATTCCCTCACAAAGGGGATTTCTTATAATGGCCGGTTACTGAGTTCAGTTTCCATTTTTCCAAACTGATATTCTTGTGATTTGAAACTCTAACTTTTGAACATGGTCTAGGGTTGTTTGCCTAAATTCTACTTTAAGATGACTGAAGTCAAGTGACTTCTTATAACAATATAGCAGTAAAAACTGGAGTTCAACTTTTAAGAGTGATGAAGAGAATATTACCTTCATCATTACCTTGTGCAGTATATCAAAATTTGACATTGTCACCTGTAAACTACAGGTACCAGATTGCATCCATATTCGTTTTGAAATTTAGTTTCTGTAGTTATGCTAAGGAATGAGTTGTGAATTACAGTTTCTCAAGATGTCACTGCAAATTGTGCTCTATCTAACTGTTCATTTTGATAGATAGTATTCTTATTTGTTGCTTGTCACTGTTGTGAATATATTATAAAATTATAATTATTCAGATAAATTCCAGGTGTTGGTCTTCTCCTATCCCAAATTCACTTTTATATTCTTCAAAGATCTCTTGCAGTCCTTCTTTATACTGCTTATGAAGTTCATCGACCTCTTCAACACTTGGGTTTGGCTTTTGAGTAATATGTATGGGCTTTCCCACTAGAAAAGAAACATATTACATTGGTTAACACAATTAGCCTCTGCTTAAGAATTTTGTAGATGTGTGAAGAAACTGGAACTGATCTCCTCAATGCCAATCAAGCTTTAGCCCTTTATCTCCCAGATGTCTCCTCTGCTGAATAATATTCCCAGGTGTTATCCAAAGTACTAGTAATATACCCAAGGACTACCTTTGGGATCAAGGATGAGATGGGATAACTTCAAAGCAGAAACAATATGAGAACAGATGAAGGCTGAAAGAACTTGACAGGTATAAGGTGACCTTTCAGATCAGGTAGCATGTGCATGTAAAGAGAAATCTGTAGTTACTCCTGTCTAATGTTATATCTCCTAGTTGGCATAGGACTAGAAACTTATTCTAATGTTATTTCTCCATCCGATTAGTTACATTTGTACAGAGCAAATATTGAGTGTAATAATAGGCCAATTATTTTCCAAAACAATGCATGGATCTGGGTTTTATCTAAACAAACTGACATAAGTTAGTTTCTACAAAATATAAGCCAGTAGATTATTTATTATAAAGTTTAGTCCATGTGAGGAAAATGTTCCCCTCAGTGTTTTTAGAATTTGGTGAACAGTTTGCTCAAATCTGTTGCTGGAACACTTTTATACACCAAGGGTACAGGATAAAAATTGGCATGAAACAGCAACATTTATGAAATTCTATACAGTAGAATTTAAATATGATACTTCCACAATCTGTACAAGATTTTTAGTCAAGATTTGTTTTTTTACACATGGCATGTAAGTTTGTTTCATGTTTGATGTGAAGACAAAGATTTCATAGTCTCAGATCTAATTTCTTTCAAAATCTAACAAAAACGCAGGACACCACCAAACTCTAGCAGTTACTTTTAACCGATGAACAAATGCTGGCCAATTTTTCACTAAAATTTTCAAATGTTTTTCTGTCCCTTCTGACCTTACTAAGTTTTTTATAGGACAGGAGAGAGAGAGAGAGAGAGAGAGAGAGAGAGAGAGAGAGAGGGTGCCAGCAAAATAGGAGGCAGGGGGTATGGGATGTATGTTGGAGGAAGGAGGGGAGTGGAATGTTGGAAATTTGTTGCTTAGCTCAAAATCTCCCAGCACGTTGGACAGCTCGTGGTTCTTAATGTAACGAATATTTCCTGCTCTCTCAAGATCATCCCTGAAATATTATTAAACTTACCGACAGTATTGAGAGGTTTGCGGAAAGGAATAAAGCCGAACGTATACTGGAATATTCCTCGACCATAAAAAAGAGGAGGTGAGAATGTGGCAATTTCTTTCAATTTCGTTTGAACTTTCCGTAGGTGAGATCCTTCTGGATTTGGGTATTGTTTATACAGATCGTTTTCTCCAAACGAAAATACCGGAACAAGAGATGCCCTTGAAAAAAAAATTGGATAAACAAGTCAAAAATTTATTTTACCGCACCTTATCAAAACATCCCGCTTTTTAGCACTTCTCCTTTTGCCTGTCTTTGCTCACATTGTTTGGACAATTCCTCTTCACTCTTTTTAGAAACTCGCACAAACCCTTCTGAAGGGGATTTACCATAGAAGCACCATCAGAGGAACACGAATGTAAAATGAACAGTTGCAATAAACAACTACCATTGTCAAGCAATGACCGTTCATTTTATAGCGACTTACCCAGTTTTCAAAGCCAGTTTTACAAAACCTTTTCTGCTTTTTAAAACCAGTTTAAAATTTCCAGGTTTGGCTTCGAGAGCTTCTGCTGCTCCGCCAACGACAACAACGCAAGAATGACCTGCACCCATGTCAGTTAGGATATGGCGTATGCTCTCTTTGGACACAGCACAAACTCCCATCGCCATGATATATTCACGAAAAATAGGAGTTTTAAACTGAATGTCTAAAGTCAACAGGTATGGAATAATTCCTGGAAACAGCTTACTAAACCCAGTAGCATCGGTACCGAAGTTTCCTTGAACGCCAAAGCTCATTACTCCGTGCGGATGACAGCAAAATATGTAATTTTTCGTGGGATCCAGCTCGTGTGTCTTGATTAAGTGCATGGGAAAAAAGTCTGTGAAATGTTTCCAGATAGAAAGCCTTCGCAGAAACGGATAGCGTCTACCTCCTCTGTGGGGAGTACCTCTGTCGATCAGGAAAACCCAGCCGAGGTACAAGAGCAAGGACACTCGGGTAATCAGATGAATATACAATAAAAACACGCAGACAATAATGCTAAGAACATGACCAAGTAGAAAATTCGAGACAACGAGCCAAACGGCAAACGTTTGACGACGCCGTTTGACCGGTGTCTTCAACGGAGCCCATTCAATTCCAAAATGTTTTGCCATTCGCGACTGCTTACGCCACCAAGCCAAGTGATCTTTTCACAACAAACAACAATTACCAAATTTATTCATGGGATTTGTAAGTGACAACTTGCTCATACTTCCAGGTGTGTGCACTGGTATTAATTACATACACTGTGGTCAATTTTTAACACAACTTTGATTCGACACGAATTTAAAACACCGTGCAGTGTATTGATTTGTATACTCCAAACGTCTACTGTTAATTTTCTTCCGCAGCGAACTGAAAATTAATTTAAAATAGTTGTTGAGAATTGAGGTGTGAGAAAAGTCACATAGTATAATCTGTGTGCACAGCTTAACATGCTTCAGATCTTTGTCTGGCCATTAAATTCCACAATTACTAAAAATGCCATTGGTTTTCTCTGACATCAGACATTTTTTTTTCAAAGTCAGCTTTCCAGTTGCATTGAGAAGTTTTTGTTGAAGCTTCTTATCAAGGCGTGCCTTTGTCCTAGTCCACACAAAACCTAGGTGTGACCAGGCATGTCTCATACACTGTAGCCAAGAAACCTTGCTTAACGGACTGTTCAGGCTTTTTTAAATGGTATATCGAACTACTTTAGTGTAGTTATCAACGAATAACCACATGCTTGATGGATGTTTCTGTCAATTTTTTGATCAAACTTTTTAACAAGCAACTTCATTAAATATTAGAAAATACAGGAAGTCCAAAGTCTACTGTGACCTTTTTTGGATTGTAAGCTCATGCAAAGTTGAGCAACCCAGAGTTTCCACAGTTGCTGAAAGTCCTCTGACTATCTGAATTTTTTAAAAAAAAGCATTCTTGGATTTGGAAAATCCTTGAAAATTAATAAGGGTACTTTAAAATCTTTGAAATTTATGCCAGCCACACCATTCTTAAGTTAACATTGCTAAAACTAAAAAGCTTTCCTAATTTCTAATCCCGTTGTTTTACAACTTCTAATCACATTTATAGGTGACTGCCCACAGACTTGACATTTTTCTACTGAAAGCTCAGAATGGATGATTTCACAATGTGGATCTGGTAAGCTGTCACAAAGACAAATAGCCAATGGCAAACACATTCTGTTTTTATTATAGACTTTGAATTTCCTTTGATGCAGGGGATAGCCTCATATATGACCCACTGAGGGTAGAGGTGGGTATTAAATTAATGTTGGGTAGTGGACAAGTTATTAGTCCTGGTGTGGGTAGAATGTAGGGTTAATGCATTTGGTTAATGTGACCGTATCCTTTGTGTCTGTGTCCTTTTCATGATATACCATTTTTTTAGATTCAATTTATTCCTATATTTTCTTTAACCTTGGAACGGCAGTAATTGGTTCATGCTGTTGTGGCTACCCTGCCATGTTTATTCACCTAGTCCCTCCATCAGCAATATGTAACTTGTTAATAAACACTTTTATGATTAGTGTCATCCTGTAGATACACAAATCTTATGATTTTCCTTAAAACATCTTGTGTAACTTACTTTCTTAAACCCATGGCAAAACAATAAAATAAAATAAAAATAGGATATAGATGCACAACAGGCTAGTTAAAAATATCTAGAAGAAGCACAACAGAATTATAGTATGAGACAAATACAATTTGTATTTAACAAATATTTTTGTTTATTGGATTCACAGACAGTCCATTTTAAAGTTAAGTGGTATCAATAAATAATAATGATGTAATATATTTCTGTTTAGCATTCTTTGATAACAACCAGATGTGTGATCAACAGGGATCTTAGTTCCTTTACACACTCCTTGGATGACTCTTGCAAAATTGGTATTATATTTGTTAAACTTCAGACAAAACTATTGCCAGAAAATTACATTTATTTTCTTCACCACATGACATTATCTGAGTAAATCTTAAGATTAGTATTCTGGAAAGCTTTGATCAATGACTCTGCTCCACTGTATTAAACCTCCCTTGATGTCTTTTACAGAAACATCACAACCTTGCAGCATCTCTTTCAGAATTAAAACTGCACTTTGAGAATCATTGCCATGGTGACAAATAGCAACAACTAGAATTTAAAAAAAAAATTGTGTGCAATAAAAACAATGATTATAAGAATGGACATTTTTTGAGTTGATGTTGCAATCTTTCCCACCAATAATATATGTTTATGTGAGGAAGGAAAGATTTCCAGGTGTTTTTATTTAAGAAGAAAACTGTTATATAACAGATAAACATTTAAACTGGAGGACAAAATTCTTCCTAAATTATTTACTGTCAAAATGTGAAGGGACTGCATCAAACCTGGCACAGTTCTGTGTTTGTAAGATTTTTGAATCATTTTCACAATGTTTTCTTTAATTCGGGTTGCATTCTTGCTATGTTCAAGTTCTTCAATAGGAATATCTTTTGGCTGAATGTTAAGGAAACTAATGGGGAAAATACCATGACAGTGAGATTCCATAAACTGTACATTTCACATAAACCTCATGCAGACAGAGCAACATTTATGTCTATGTCTGTAATAGTGGAAAGCAACATAAGTGCCTCCCTACCTTGGTACCTGTTAGCAGAGTCCCTGAGAGCCACAATGGACTTCTAAAGGAAAGAACAATTTATAGCCCTTATATGTCCCTTTCGGCTGCTAACACATGTGACCTTGCATATATCAAGCCTCAGCTGTGTATGGCCTGAGCCCTTTGGACAGCCAAACCTCAGCTGCACCCCCCTTGACAGTCCTTATAATGCTTGCCATGGGTAAAGTGTCATGAAAGAATAAACCAATATCACAAACTAGACAAATACCTTTTTTAAGGATACTTATTGAGGATGACAGATGACATATCTCAAATTCCACTGCTGGCCGAACATCCACTAAAATATGTGATACATCATCATCTAACATTTTCTTGTAATCCTAAATATATATAAGTGTTGAAAATTAAGAACAGTACAATTGAACTTTAATTTCATATTAAAAGAATAATTACCTGAACAGTAATCCTATCCGTATTTTCAAGAAGATGTAGGTTCTTCGTCTAAAAGGTATTGCACTAGTTAGCTGAGGATTGTTAAAAGCAACAAGATAATTATTAGCTTTGTTACCTTATCCGATGCTGGTGTTCCACAAAATTGTTCATAGTCCTGCAGCACATATATGCTCTTTTCCTCTCCACAAACTACACAACTCTTTTGCCTTCCTCTGAGCTTTATTGTAGTGAACTTACCCTCCAAGGCATCAAAGAGTAACAATTTTTGACATAACATCACTTTTGAGGAAGTGTTAAGGATTGCAACTGATTAGGTTCTGTAGTTCCAATAGACATTTTATTTGGATAGTTTCAAAAACCTCACAGGTACCTGTTAGACATAAGAATTTAATACCATACACACCACTGCAAATTATACCAAGGATACCAGGCAGATTGATTGCAATCTTAATGACTTCCAGTGCTTGTAAACTTCCAATTACACCAGGAACTGCAAGAGTCAAGACAGTCAATGTAACTAGGAGAAAGATAAATTTCATATGAAAAATGTTGGAACTGCTGTCATGGGAAGTGGACTGTTTGGAAAATTGTAACTGAATAGTCTTTGTGTTACTCCTGGTAGGTTAGTATGTGATCTTTTTTTTGTGTCCACAGACATTGTATGAAGATCCAACCCCATAACAACTGCACAATTTTGCACATATACAGCAACCACACTTACCAACACCAAGTACTCCTGACTCTGAGCAGTTTCCAACAGTTTCTGGTGGAGGAGGTGTGGGGTAAAGACAGCGATAGCATGGTCCATCATTGTAATTATAAACTGTAAGCTGTCCATCAAATCGCAGGGCACTTCCTGAAACCAAAGGCTTCTTTTCCAACACACATGCATCATTTAACAAATACCTGGTCGGGACATTGTCGGTTGCATCAACTATTATGTCATATTTTTTAATAATGTCTTGAGCATTGCTACTGTTAAGGTTTAATTTGTAAGGTATAATTTGCACAGAAGAGTTGAACTTTGACAAAGCATCTTTTGCTGAAGCTACTTTACTCCATCTAACTTTAAGTTCAGAATGCAGTATTTGCCTATGAAGGTTGTTCAACTCCACTTCATCATAGTCCACCATTCCAATACATCCTATTCCTGCTGCAGCTAGATACAGTGCTGATGGACAACCAAGGCCTCCAGCCCCAACTATCAAAACTGATGTGTTACAGAGTTTTAACTGTCCCTGGACACCAATTTCTGGGAGTACAAGCTGTCTGCTGTACCGTGAGATATCCAGGTTGGTCAACTTCGGTTTTGTAAAGGTCAGCAATGGAAAAGGATAGTCAATATTTTCATTAGTTTTTCCATTGTTCATTTCTCCACTCCACTCTAAGCCCTACAGGTTCAAAGTATCTGTTTAGAAAACTATTGGCTTTTTATAGTACAACGTCTGGCTACTTAGAACTCTTTTTTGTCAAGCAAATTTTTGAATGTGCAAGATTGTACATAACAGTATTAAACAATCACACACAGATCATAAAATAAACATGTTAATAATGGTAATAATAATGAGAATAGTGACAATAGTTATAGAGCAACTCGTGTGGGGCTGAAGATTTTTTCTATTACAAGCGGTTAATTCTTCACAAAAAGGACAAGGGGGTGGCATTCTAACGACTTCCCATCAAAATTTCTGTGTAAAATAAATAAATAGGTTGAGTAGCATTTCCGTACATTGATTTTATTAATAAAGGTATCGTAAGGGGTTGATGATTCTTATACCATTAGTCAAACAAGGCAACTGCGACGTTTTTAGCACCAGGCCTCATTGCGATCAGTCACGGTGGTGAACAACCTTTGAAATTTCTACTAAAATCCGAGGGACTGAGCACCTTCGTCAGAAATATTAGAGTGGCTACAGCCCTCCATGAAGCCCCCGTAGTCCACCGTCCTTGGAAAAACTAAAATATGGTTAACCTTTCTGGATATTAAATGTTTCATTAGCTCAAGTTCTGTGGTCGCAGCTTCGAGCTTTTCACGTAAATCTTTGATTACTGCATCAGGATCGTCCGCCATCTTGAAAGTACACTATAATGCTGATTACACAAAAGGTCTCGGTTAATTAAGTGGGGCAAAGTTATGATGGCGGTTCTTTTCCATTTCTACCAGTATCCTAGCCCGGTTCATCATGCTTTCTCGTCCAGGCAGAAATGAATCAGAAGAAGATTTGCTAAGGTTTCAAACTGAATTTCTTGCACAATGTTCGACGCCATCTGCAAATGTTAGTCGCGTTACACCTCGGCAGTGCCCAAGTTCTGTTACGGAATCAAACCCACCGTTAACATCAACAGCTGGTCCAAACCATGAGGATGTTTTATGCGAAAAAAGACACCATGAAAGAGACGTCGTACATCTTCAAGGTCTGAATTATTCGTTTTCGTAACGGCTAACCAGTTCAGTTGTTTCTCCGTATATTTTGGAGTGAGTAGAGGTGTGTGAAACACGCTGTAGTTGTAAAAATTTGGAAGTTCAAGACATAGCTTTTAGTGCCTTAAAGCTTTCCGCGGCAAAAATCCATATATGTGGAATATTTGGGAAAAGCCTGTAAATCTAACTTTCAAGAAGGAGGTTTGCATGATATTTCACAAATATTCTGCATATCGGAGGTGGATTTTGTTTCACACTACTAGAAGGATTAGTTTTCCATTATTTTATTCTTGCTAATGCCAGACGATTTTACTTGTTAATGTGAGACAATCTGCCAGGAAAGGAAGATAACCTAGGTCAATTGACTCCTTCCTGGCAAGATCAGATCTCTATTATTTTATTTTGGCAGATGCCATGTGATTTTACTTGTCACAGGGGGATATCCATCAGGAAAGGGTGAAGGCCTGTTCACACTAGCAGTTTTGAGCATCGCAGGAGCATCAAGGATAACGTGGAGGGAGTCATAAGCAGATATCTCTCTGCATAGACTGCCATGGGTTTGTTGTATATACCAAGATGACAATCACAAGGTACCAAATTACACATGTGAGTGTGGCTTTAAACATCCTTCCTCAAGCAGAATTTGGAAGGTGTCCCCAAGCTAATTTGAAAAAGGAAAGAAAATTTGGCAAACTCAAACATTCATTGAAGTGACTTTTAACTTGCTACAAAAAAGAAAAAAATTAGTCTGCTGGAAATCATCAAGATCTTGATAGCTCGTCTTTATTCTGTTATAGGTGATGAGAACATTGAAGTTTTCCCAAATCCTCCAAGAAAGAAGTCTAAGTTTAAAGAAAGACAATCTCCTGTACCAGATCAACTCAAGAAAGTTAGTTATCATCTACAGTAATTGTTTGCTAATTTGGTTAATAATTGCAGTATTTCTGTTTTCTGAATGGTCGGAATGGCATGTTGTATTTGATATTTGTTACACTTTCCTTTTAGGTGTTGTGATAAAAGTACTTGAGATATTTAAGAATCACATGATGTTTTTGTGCAATGTCACCTAATTTTCTTAAATTTCTATTAATTTTTCTCTTGTAGAATGATAAGCATGCTGTAAAAGATGTTGATGCAGCAGACTTACTGGACCGTAAGCTTTCATTACTCATGTATAATTGGTACTTGATGAATTGGAATATTAAAATTCTAATAGAAACATGAAGCAGAGCAGTCTTTCATTAGACATTTCTAAGATGTTTTGTTGGGAAAAGGGGACCCTTTCCAACATTTCCTAAATTTTCTTTTATTTGAATCTTCTTCATAATAACCGTTTATTTTTTTTTTGTTTAGGTCATGATACTCATGTCTCAGTTCTTCTTTCACAAATCAAGGTAACTAAGGTGTTCCCAATTTACAAAGCTTAACCCTAAAGGTCTTAAACCATAGAAGGAATGGATATTATCCATGAAAATAACTGTTTAAAGATAGTAATTTTTTGATTGTATAAGTTTGTGACAGACAGGAACTTCTCTTGCAGTATAATTGGTTCTGAAAAATGTAAAATTAAAAAATATAGAGAAAGTTATTCATTTCATGTAATTACTCAT
The DNA here is from genome assembly GCA_030142905.1 of Heliopora coerulea. Lineage (NCBI taxonomy): Eukaryota > Metazoa > Cnidaria > Anthozoa > Scleralcyonacea > Helioporidae > Heliopora > Heliopora coerulea. The sequence goes on along the minus strand of JASJOG010000034.1, from coordinate 52,698 downwards.
GAATTTCTTCTAAATTTTCAGTATAATAGATGTGATATGGAGTTTGCTAAGTTTGAATTGCCTTTTTTAAATTGTTATTTCCCCTAGTTTTTTTTTTTTAGTTTTTTTTTTTTGTTTTATTTTATTTTGCAACATATGTGCTACAATTCATGTATAGATTAGATAATATGCTAATTAATATGGTAACTGTTCTGTATTAACTTGGTAGGAAAGAGACACAAAGACCTGTCCTGTACTGATGCCTAGTTTGACTCCAAAGGGATTTCCCACTGTTCTCCACAGGAATACAGTACAACTATCATCCTTGGAAGAACAGGTAGGACATGCCTCACTTCAAGTAGATTGCTGGTTAAGCAATTCTTCCTGAATAAAAAGATGTATGGTAGATCTATTCCTTTGTGTGTTAGGATGTGAATTTATTTGTGAGATGTCAGAATGAGTTTCTTACCTCCCAAATATCTGTGAATTTTTCATCGAAACAGACGTGCCAGAATAAGTCCAAAAAAAGTTTGTTTGCTAGACAGTTTGCCAAATCTGAGCAAAAGGATTTTGGAATTATTGCTGGAGCACAATGGGAGACCAGATATAGCCATGTAGATGATGAAGATGACCTAGTAGAAGATGGTAAATAGTACTATATTAAATTTTATGATTTAAAGTACAATATCTCTGTCTGTCCATCACTTTTTACCTCTCTCTTTCCCCTCTATCAGTCTATGTCTGTCCCTTTGTCTTTCTTTCTCTCTCCCACCTACCCTCTGGGGTAGATCCCATTCTCTTGCTTTCTTGGTGTGTGTTCTAAAGTTGGGTGGTATGCTGGTATTTTTAGTTATTCACGGTATTTAGTTAATACCGGTAAGGTGGTATCAGCTTGGACATAGTACTGGTATACTGATATTCCTCTTAGGTAAACCATAGTGGATAAATTGGCTATCTTACAGTTACCTTACTTATCGACAGTTTAATGAACGTGTAAAATTCCACTTCAATAATTTTTCTGTCTGTTATAAAGTAATTGTGTAGGTCCTCATAAACTTAAGGTTCAATTTCACTTGTGTTGTCAAAGTTTCACAAAATTGCCACAATTGCTGCCCAACTCAGGCAATATTTTACAGAAAACTCAACTGTTTGAAACTTGAAGTATAGAGCTGAAATACGTAATAAAGGTAAAACTCAGTCTTATCCCTTCAATTTGAGGTGATTTGATGACATTCAATAAAATGATAATGCATATGTTTTCCATTTTTCCTTGACAGTTTGTGTTATCTGGAGTCAACTGTAGATTATGTAATGACTGGAGATTGTAATGATATACTAGTATACTGTGGTATTTTTGGAAGTACCGAATACTGGTATTGAAATTCCCATACCACCCAACTTTAGTGTGTCCCTCCCTCTGTGTTTCTCTGTAGTTTGAAATTAGTGTGTTATTGTTCTCTTTTCTTCAAAGATATATGCTTTAACATGTCATCCTTAATCACCGGTGAGGGGTTAAAAGATAGCAGTATAGAATCCAGTGACTCCTGCATGGCAGAGGTGCATAAAATTCACCAAGAGAATGTCAAAAAACTTTCAGCAATGTCAAAGGAAGACATTATGGAGGAGCAAACCAGACTTAAACAAATGATAGGTACTTACTCTTCTTACGAAAAAGTTTTAGTTAAATAAAATTTTTTAAAACACTGCCTCTACAGCCATTTTTATTATCTTGAGTTTTAAACTACACAAACTTACCAGAAGTATTGTCAAGGATGGAACTTGTGGGTGTGGACCACTATTCTAAATCACATTACATTACTGATGATTATGGGAGGGTGGGGGACTAGCAAAGATCCCAAAGGTCTCTGACAAACCATTCAAATAGTTTGCCAGTTTATCATCAACAACAGTGATGTAGATTTCTATGTGCTAATCAAGACATCTTACCGTAATTGATTCCCAAGCCATTCTTTTGTGGTTTTCTGTCATCATGTTTGAAAAGAAATGTTGTTACCATCCTCATCACTTAGTCTATGCCTGCCATCTCTCTGTGACTGGCAATGTTGGTGACTGTTGTGTTAAGCATAGAATTTTAATATTTATGTGGTTTATTTCATAGATCCATCCATTTTAAAATTCTTGCAAGAAAGACAAAGTCAGCAAAAGTCAGCCAGTTCAGGAGAAAATGATTCAGCACAATGTGAGGATGATGAAGGAATCGACTCGACCATTCTGGATGACACTACGGAGGGTGTTAATGAAGCAAAACATGAGAATGAGTCAGAGAATATAGGTGTTGATCAGGGTAAGGCAGTGGAGAATATTCTTGGAACCAATATTTCTGAGAAATGGCTGCACATGGATCAGTTGGAACCAGAAAAACTGGAATGGATGAAAAACTACCAAGCACCAAGTGCAAGAAAATCTGGGGTAGGTCTGTTAAACCTTGACATTTGAACTTTATGTGCTTCATCAACACCAGATGCTCAAGAATAGCTAGATAGGTGCCAAGATTTTGATATGGTGTGGCATGGCAGTTAAAGATAGTGTAAGACAGGAGAGGTTAACAAATCAGATCATCAAAGCATGGTACATTGCATTGTAACATGCCACAGTATAGCACAGAACTATGTAGAATAGCACAGTATGGCATGGCCCAGGAACTTAAGGGACATACCATAGCACTCAACCCAGTGCAGCATGTCTTGGGGCCAGATGTCTGGACCACACAAGACAGCTCGGCACGGAATGACACAGCATGTCTGAGTCTTCATGTGGCAGCACAGAATGAGACCACCAGGCATAATTGAGCATTGGAAAAAGCAGTGAAAAAAGTGTGTAGTACACCTCTGTGCACCTCACCACAATGAATTACAGTTTAGCATAAATCAGTGCCAGATTGTAGACCACCATGAATATAATACAGCTAAGCATGATGTAGCACAACATGACATACTGGTAGCTTAACCTAGGATACCATTACACTGGAAAATAACCAAGAATAGTCCAGCATAACTTAACGTACTGTCACGTAGTATAACATAACACAACATGGCATGACCACAATTTACAGCAAGTTGACATGGGATGTCATAAAATAATACAACACAATGTAATAGGGTATATTGTTATGTAATTCATAATAGGTTGGTGTGGCAGTATAACAACGTAAAGTAATGCAACAGATATTATGTGCCACAGTTAAGTATGGAATTGCATGATGTGGAATAGCCAAGCATTAGCATAGCATAATGTAACACCACACAGTGCAGTTAGGTGATGCCCATTTTAACTTGCTATTTTATGTCATATTTTAGACCAGTGAACAAGTTCGGTTTGACTTCGAAGGGAGCATTGTGAGTGGTGTGGAGAATGTCCCAGAATTCCTTGGTTTACATCATCATGGTGAAGAACCAGAGAGAGCTGGGTACAGTTTAGAGGAACTGTTTTTACTTTCAAGAAGTAACTTTCTTCAACAACGTGTGCTTGCCATAAATGTGCTTGGGAAAATAATTGCAAAGGTGAGTTATAAGATGGTATTTGGTTGGGGATGGTCCACTGCAAGGAAAAGATTTCAAAAAATAGGTCCTTGATAGGTGGGGTATCCTAGTAGTATGACTGTTGATAACCTTGTTCTCCAAGACTACTGTTGGTTCACCAGCGGAGTTTGAACCTATTAGTTTCCACAAATAGAATTTCCAAAGTACAATTACAAGATTCAGCTTGGATGGGTGATGATGGTGGTGATAATGATGGTGGCAGAGATGATGGTTATGATGGTGATGGTGATAGTCATGATCATAATGATGATGATGATGGTGATGATGATGGTAATGATGATGATGGTAATGATGATGATGGTAATGATGATGATGGTAATGATGATGATGGTAATAATGATGGTGATAATGATGATTGTGATAGCGTGTAAGATGATGCTTCTTATGACCACGATTGAGATATGGATGGAGGATGAAAACAATTAACTGAAAGATGGCACATAGTATTGCCTTTGCGAATATCCATGCGATTTCAAACACGTGTTTTAGATACTAATTGTTGTATTTAACCTTCTAAACCAAGGACCGACGTGGCGTCTTTCATGGACGTGTCGATCAAGCTTTGTGTCCCAGCTTACTTGACGCTGGACTACCTTTCCTACTTCGTTGGACCCTTGATGACAACGCGGATACTTTGGTTGCGGCGTCCGTGAATTGCTTTGCAACGATGCTCGTGTTGCACCACGATGAGGTAAGTAAGTACAATGGGCAACCTCCCGTCAATTTTTCCTTTTTGTTTTTACTTATTTACTCCTCATCGCCAAGAGAACTCGGCTTCAGAATTAGTAGAGCCCCGTCTAGATTCCCCTTGAGAACACGCTCACTCTGTATATCGGGAAAATTATTCTTTTATCATTTAGTAATTATTTTTTAATCATTTTGCTTCAATGCCAGCTTTGCAGTAAAAGACTGACCTGCACTGGCTTAGTTACATATCACATGTCGACATATTTATATTCAAACTTACCATAAAATACAAAGAATAAAACCTTAAAATTTTTTAAAAAACTATTTAAAGGATGGTGCCCTATGTGAGACTTCCATTGCATCCTCTGGAGGCAGCAAAAATAAACATGTTCTTAAATCTGTTAGACATACAATTTGATGGCTCCATACTGTTAGCGGAAAGCAGAAAATAGCTTGGAAAAAAACCACGCCTGAGAGTATAAGAACATGACGTCTGTGAGATTTCCCAGGTTGTGTCCGCTCAAAAATGCGTTCACAAAGGACAGCTCTGCGGTCAAACAATGAGCCCACGTTAGCAGCAACCACGGATTCTTGATACCTGGAATTAGCTTGCAACGAGTTAGTGTGACATGCTTGATATCTGATATACAGGCTTACTGAATAACACTACGTCGTCATGTCCAGACCGAAATGCAGAATAGGTTTCTATGTCGTGCATTGTTGCAGCTAGAGCCCATAAGATCGAAATTTAGTATAACGCTTCACGTTTCCTTGTAGCGATAATTTGATCTGACAAAATCTGATCTCAACCAAGCAGGGCCTTCAGTTTGATGTCTTCTCCTGGTATGTTTGCAGCAACAATATAGTTTTTCTAATTCAGTTCTCTCTTCAGTTTGCAACGGATCGTTTGTGTTCGGGATGGTACCGTGGTAACGAGCTGCCGTGTTTGTGTCCCGCTGCAGAAGAGAACAAGGAACGTATTGATGAACCGAGCAGTTTGCCGGACGTTGAAGCTGTAAAACAAGACCTAATTAAGGTGGCACGTTCATATCTTTGGTAGAAATTAGTGTATTACATGTTTAACTGACGAGAAACAATTTGACCGAAAAACTGGTCAAAGTTAATGTGTAAAACATAGCGTTCCTTCAGTGTTCGTTTATCAATTTCTTTAAGTTATTGAAGTATTTAGTATATATAAGTATATATACATAGGTCTATGTGCATGCATGCGTGGTGTGTCATATCGTTATATTACGTGTTATATATATATGTTGAGCAATGGGTGCCAGTGTAGGTAGTCGAGGATAACAAGATGCGATAACTTTGGGTGAAGCAACTACCTGAAATATACGAAAAGAAACTTCGACGTTTCGGGCGAAGGCCCTTCTAACTTCTCGACGAAGGGCCTTCGCTCGAAACGTCGAAGTTTCTTTTCGTATATTTCAGGTAGTTGCTTCACCCAAAGTTATCGCATCTTATATATATGTGTGTGTGTTATATCATAACGAACATTTAAGCAAATGTAACCTATGCCCATCATGTGCGTTCATGCAACTCAATGATTCGAGCATCTGAACGCGATCATAAAGTTACGAGATGAGTTTCCATCAGGCACTTAATAAGACTTCATTGGATAAATACCTAGAGACCATGCGCATCAACATATACTTAATCGAAGTTGAAATAATGATTAGATTTCCGCGCAGTGTATGTGTTTCGATGAGATTGACATGCAGTATATGTAGATAAAATAACTGGTATATATTGTTCATGAATGTGTAAGTGGACATCTCGTTCGCGACCAAGGTAAGCCCCACCTTGGACAAATCCAATACTGAGAGCAAGCTTAGTACAAACCATGGTAATTTAAGTGTCCAAAGTGCTCGTAAATGCTCTGCAGCTTAACATCATATCAACTTACTTCTCTCGCATAAATAGCTCCAACGAGTTCTTAATCTTACAGGGTCTGCTGCAAATGCGATTTCTACCCAGACTGCGTTATATTCTCGAGGTCTGTCGTCCTTCAGCGCCAACCGTGTCCAACATCCTGGATATTTTAATCAGGATTGCAAGACACTCAACCGAGGCAGCCCACTGCGTTGCGAAATGTCCACGACTTTTGGAAACTGTCGTCGTCCAGTTTGTTCCTACTTCTTGGAAACTGAGGGAGAGATCAACCATGTTGAGCGATGTTTATGGTCATCCTTTGCCAAAAGCTTTGAAATTGTTCAGAGTGTTGTGTTGTAGTGGAAAATATCTTGCTGATACACTGGTAAGTTGGGATCATCGTTTGTTGAAAGTACCAGTGGCGTAGGAAGCTAGTTGAAGTTAGGGGGGATCGGGAACAAAATTTTAGTTCAGGGTGGGCGTTTTTACGTAAATGTTTTCATCGCCTATATTGTTGACAATACTGGGACAGTACTTGCAGTTTTACATCTATGGTAAAGCACATTTCATGTTTAGAAAAACGGGATGTTTCAGTAGATTACTAGTTTATGAATTAAAAGACTAAATACAATTATAAAATATCGTAACATTTTTTTAACCCTTTTGAAGGATACTAAAAGTGACCATACATTATTCCTGAGTTTTAGCGGCATCTTCGTGGAATTCTGAATTACAGTGAAGTATCAACCATGATTTAAATGGATACAGTACATTATGTTTTTAGTCATATAGATATTTCAATTATTTATTATATAGATATTTTAATTTTGAAATGCAAGTACGTGTGATGGAAAAAATTGGAAAACACTTTACATGGTGTTGCCATATCTGTTTTTAAGGGGGGCCGAACGATATTGTGCCCCCCTAAATAAAATGTTAGTGGGCCGCTGCCCCCTTGCCCCCTGCCCCCTGCTTCCTACGCTACTGGGAAGTGTATTGCAATATGACCAACCCGTAACCATTTTATTGTATAATTTTGCACAACGCCTTATTATAAAGATGAGCACTTTTATAGAACATCTGGTATCTAAAACTATGCTTTTCTTTTTAGTTTTTAGTTTTCTCTTTCTCTTTTCATAGGTGACCAAATTTGGTTTAATAACGAAAATCCTCCGCTTCATAACTGTTCCTGCGGACCAAATGCAATTGGAGGTCATTGAAGCTCTCGAACTTGCCACAGAAAGTTTTCGCATCTGGAGCACTTGTATCTCGTACGGACTGGCGTGCGACATTTTTAGGTAAGCGATATTTCTGTACATGAGGGTCTGAAAACCGTTCTTTCTTTGGGATATATACAAGGACAGTGTTTTTCAGGCTGACCCGGAATTGATGGCCGATTTACTCTGGTAGTGTCAATCCTGCTCGTACAGATTTGATTTCAAATGTAATGTACCAGCTGAAATGATAATATTTCAAGCAAGTTTCTAATCTCATATCAATCTTGCAGTGAAAAGACATTAACTTTTTACTTCTATATGTTCCGTCAGTTCTTTTCGGGGCGTGAAAGTTCTATTGGTCCACTACACTACTTTACGATCAGAGTCTTTGCTAGTCGTATGTCGTGGTATCTGGGCTCACGTTGTGTTGGCTAAGTATGCTACGACTGCTTATACGTCGCGTGGTACACTCCTGGTTTAACTCCGATCATTTTCCGCAAGTTGATTGTTTTGTTTTGCTGGACTTTAGAACTTCTTGTTTATGCAGGATACCTTTGCCGCATGTTTGTGTCTTTGGTAGTAACATGGCCGAGCTTTGTTGCTGTGTTAACTGCTTTCAGTGGACGAGTTCGGCGCTAATGGTGAATCAAGGCTTAGCGACAAATTAAATAAACGTAATCTTTAACCAGCACAGCTCAATTTTTTTCGGTTTAATCCTGATTGCCGATATTTTAACATATTTTATCCGCAAGCCTTCTCTAAGTAAAGAAGAGTTTACCTCCATTTTTTACCCTCTCGACTTTCCCTGACTGTTTTATTTCAGTGACATTTATCCTCATATCGTATCTCAAGTTCAAACGTTGTTAACGTTACCACTTCACCCCGAGTCGTCAATCTCAGAACTGAACACAACTCGCAGTATTTCACTAATCAATCTACTCGAGGCCATTACACACGTCGCTGGAAGCAAGGCTGAGTTGCAGGCTCAGCTGACAACAACTCTCGCCAAAGACAAGGGGCATGATGGGATGGATGCCAGCCACCTGCCACCATCCCCAGTAGATTGGAGTCACGTGACTGGAATTTTACCTCTGATTGGACATTACGTTCAATCGCTTAAAGGACAATTCCTGGTTCTTGACGAGAGCGTGGTTCAGGTAAGTGTAAAAGAATTTATTGTTTAAACTACAGATCGTGAGGGGTTAACACTTCGGGAATTGTACGTGCATACCTAGGATGCCTCAAATGATTTAGACTGATGCCTTTGATATCCACTTTCTCATATACATCTGGGCAGTGCATTTTTTGAACGTACGTATGTGTCTCTGAGGATGATTCTGGAATGTTTGCCAAAGCCAGTGTGCTTGATCACATATGATACTAATTTCTAAATTTTTAATCCTGACTCTATATCTTAGTCAATAAGTCTACGTGATTTTATCTATCTATCTATCTTTGCTTCTCTGTAATCATCCCTGTTGGATGCCGTCTATTTGTCCGTTTGTTCATTTGTTTCGTTTGTCGGTTTTAGCGTTGATATTTCAAGATTTATTGATATGTTTAATGTCTGTATTTCACGTTGTGTGTATGGTGACTAGAAAGTCCGCTTCATGTCGAAACCAGTCAATATATTGTTTGTTTCCGTGCTTATGTCCATACCCATGTATAATTTTATGATTTTGTTCAAAGGAGGAGAGTTTTTTTCTGCTGTCCAGCATTTTCAATCTTTTGGCATCTTTCTACCAAAAACTAGTAATTCAGGTAACGTAATTCTTGCCTTTATACTTTCCTTCATTACGAAGACGAACCGCCTGAAATGACGAACTGTGCAGTATATTTATTTTGTTATCCTGAAAACCGGAGTCCACGTATCTTCAAAGTTTTGTGCCAAAATTCATCCCACTCGGTTCATTTCTTCACATTTCCCTGTGATTATTAGATCTTGTGTTGCACAAGTCAACGAAACGTAAGGTCTAGTAATTAAACCTTTTACAATGCCGTGTTTTTTGCTGGGCTATGTTAAACTAACCAAAGTGAAACTCAGGTAGTGTTTTACCCTCCTTACGAAATTTCGAAAATCTTAACACGCAGCCGCAGTTCAAGTACCTTGACTTTCATGTGCTCTAATTCTGCCGAGCAGTTACATGTTTTTTGGGAAACTGCTATTTTTACTAAGAACAGTAAAAGCGGTGTGTTTCAAAATATCTTGTCTCGAGGTTGTTTAGTCCCATCTTGTTGTTTCTGTGTTTATAACTTCCAGCCGTCATATTCACCTGTGGAACGTCTGGATGAAATTGAAAAGTTCATCGTAGACGACATTTGCGTGCCAATAATGGCGTCCAAGACCATGAAGACGATACTTGGTAAATTGAGGTGAGCTCGGAGAAATCTAGTCGCGAGATTTAGATTCCACTTGTTTTAGCTCCTGAATACTGAGATCATACCAAGGACACTCATTATTCTCCTGATGATTTTCTCCCTTTGGAGTCTATCCTTTCGAAAGAGTTTATCTGTTGCTTTGGTTTCACATATTTCTGTTAACCAACCCAAGTAAAAATTCACAGTTTCAAACATCTTTGAATCCGTCCAAGGTCACTCATACCAGTTATTGATTATTCTTGTAATTTTTACAGAGATTACTCGTCATATTACGTCAAGGAAGGGATCTTTCCCAACACCGCGCGTCTCCTCAACCTTCCTGACTATGGCTGCATAGCCAGTGGTGAGCACTGTGGCAGGACAAAAGAAGAATATTTTCCTCGATGCATCCGCAGAGGAACTCCATTCGCTTTTTTGCTGTCCTTTGCCAGACTTTCCGTGGTCATTACTTCGTGTCACAAAGGCGTTATAGAAAAGGTGATTGTAACTATGGAACTTCTCGATTTCTGGCTTCTAAACAGGTCAAAAGAATGGAGAACTTTTTAATTGTATTTCCTTTTATTCAATATTTCAAAGTCCCTTCAAGTGATAAAGAGTCAGGTTAGATAACTCGAAGAAACTTTGTCGAAGGTTTAGCAGTTACCCACAACCTTTTTAAACGTCGTCAATTTTGCCAACAAATACTAAAATTTCGTAATTACTATTTATTCACTGAGCGTGAGGTCTGTACCAGTGAAATATCCGACCGATGTTTAAAGTACGGACGCGGATCATTCCACCCAGTAGAAATCATGCATCACGGAAAAGTACAAGCTTCTTGAAATATTACTTAACATAGATCCCTTAGGATTATCAGATTACTTTCTATAATCAGATCAGAGAATGCCGTTGTTGAAGGTTTGACAGTAAGCTACTACATGTATCTTTTTGAAAAGTTTTCTTTTCTGTTTACATGGGTGCTTTTTCTTTCTTTTTTTTCAAGTTTCTGACGTTCGTTACGAATGAGGAAATTATCCAATATTTAAAAACCAATTCAACTCCAGGAAGAAATGTATGTATAAAATTGTTTATTGAATGTCAAGGTAATCCCACAAACATTTCTTGATTCATAACAGCTGAAAACTGGAATTGTTTTATGCTCAGCGACACGCTAACGTCATAACCAAGCGAGGATGGAAACCGCCATGCAGAATGCAATTTCGATGGGCTTGCAGTAACTTGCATTGTAGACCTGACCCTGCGAGATCGTAAGTCAGTGCGACTCACAGAAAACCTTTCAATGCACGTTATTTTGTAAGATATGAGACACTTCAGTGAGCTGGGACTACGACAGTCAAATAAAAGACCAAAGCTGAGAATTTAGCGGAAACCACGAAAACTGACCTCAAGTCGCATACTTGGCATTTGTTTTTCGGGCTCTAGCAAGCTTGGAATTACCTGCTGGGATTTTTTTCAATGGCTCGACGTGAAACTCAACTAAATGCCATACTCGTTCTCAAGAGTTAATGGAGTTGAATTGAAATGGACGTTTCCCCGATCAATATTTCTGTTTCTGTATATCAGAAAAATAAAGCAAATATCATATTTAATCTCGAAACAGTTACTGGATGATGGCTTAAATTTATCGTTCGTTTATTTCTAGGATTGTGAATCGCAATGCTTTTTTGTCAAAGTTGAGCAGCATTTCCAATATTTCCTTATCAAGTTGTTTTATAACATTGTAAGTATAGCGAAAAGTCAGTTGTCGTGCGACGTTATGTTTAATAAAGAGAATCTACTTTTTGGATAGCACGGCATAATGACCAGTTATAACTGGTTTAATCAGAGGTTTTGTAATTGGTCCTCCGTCAGTCTTTCGTACATTTTCCCACCCGACCAATCGACACATTAAATAACGGTCAATTTTTCTGTAGGCTAGTCGGTTGAATTGTCGATTTTTATTTGGCTGTCTCACTGCCTAATCCTGCTCGATTTATCTGTCTGTTTGTCTGTCTCAACAACGACAATAACTTAAATAACGCTTGAAAAAAGAATACTCGAGTCTAAAAATAAAATACTGGGCGGAGGCCAAACAGTCGTCTGACTCTGCTGACCTATGTTACAGTCTCATAATTTTCTTTTACTTTTCTTTTCATGCCGATTTAACTTTCAGCTTCTCCACTATGGCTCCCTCGCCGGCCAGTTGACTGCTCTTTATCACACTGCCAGTCTTTTGTTATTTTCACGTTTATTTCCTGGGGACGAGTATTATGCGCATGACCTAATGTCGACAGTCATCTTTACCTCAGGCTTCTTCCAGTAAGTATGATGTTTGGTTGGTTTAGGTGGTGTTTTTATGAATATCAATACTAGGGCTCCTGTTTGTTCGTTTTTTTTCCTTCTATATTTAAATTTTACTGTTGTTTAAATATTCACATCCCAGTGAAAGTAAAGATGAATCCGCCGCAACGATTACCTCAAATTTATCGGAAATGGGCATTGAATCAGCATGCATTGTCGAGCATCCTTCGCCAAAGAGAGAAAAAGGTTTTACGAGAGGCGATCTGTTGTCTGAAGCACATAAGGATTTGCTGTCTATTCGCTCGACATTTATGTCTTCGTTTGCCCAAATGAGGCACGCTTTGGCAAAGTCTAGGTAAGGGTTGATCAAACATTTTAAGCGAGGATAACTAGAATATGGTAAAAGAGTATAATCGGTAAAGTGATGATGTTCGGACCCTTTCATGATGCTTTTCATGTTACCATGCTTTGCGCGTCATCCCGTTTTGAACATTTGATTATCACGTGAACAGCTTTTCATATCAGAACAGCTCGTATCTCCCAGTAAACTTACATAGCACGTGGACTACTTGCACGAACTGTCCAGCGGGTTACTGTACCATTAGTTATTGTCCTACATGGGAAAAGATTCGACTGCTACGCGTCCCTAATGCAAGCATTTGATTGGACAACGAAGTGAGGCATAACGATATTTGATATAATGGGAGTGAAGGTGGTGTCATGTGGCAATGTCTTATAATGTGGTGGGGATTAGCACAGTGGTGTGGTTAATTGGAATGAAGAAATAGAAGGGATAAGGTGGCTAATAGAACCTTGTAATGACTAATTGTGCGTGCGTGGTATGTATTGTAGTATAGTAATGGCTGCGATGGTCATATTTGCGTTACCATTATTTTCACTTGTTAATCACACAATGTTCCGCCCATCAATATTTATTTTCTAGAGCACGAAGCTTGCACCAGCCCCAGAACATTGGATCATTTTTGCTGCCATTTGTCGATGGCACGATGCTTCCATTAGACTGGATGTTTCTTCCGTTAGTTGATCTGCACAATAACGCTATAAAATCGTAAGTTGAAAAGGTATAGATATTTGTAAAGTGTCTTCATTTATACTGGGTAACCCTATCAGCTGGCTAAGCTGTCGTCCGTACAGGTCCAGTAAGGGCCACCCTTCATGGGTCCGGTGATATAGCCGGCGGAAACCGGGCTACCCAAATAAACCTTCGATGGTTGGTAGAGTCAAACTGGACAACACTCTTCCCACATGTAACCAAGGAAACTTTAATCAGATAACTGGACGGAGTCAGAATCGAACCCTAGTCACAGTGGGAATTGACATGTGCCACTACTATTACTGTCTCATCAGCACCTCAGTTATAACTTTGTCGATAATGTTTAATTTCGTAAAGTTATGTAAGTTTTACATCTCTTCCCAGTGAAATAACCTCGCAACCGTCAGATCGTCTGTTGAATGGTTCTTGTTCAGTCGTTAAGAGAACCTTACAGTGGGTGTTACTGCTCGAAGAATGGAGACCTGTTGTTTTACATAAAGTTCCCATCACTGCAAGAATAGCTCGACTAATGTGTACGTTTTTGACTGGTGAGTGTCCAGCTTTTCAGTTTGTGCAAAAATGTCTGTAGTTTATAAATCGTGTTATCCATTGTAGTACACTGCTGCATATCGTGGCAGGAAATGTAAAAAATTCGAGACCAAACTGTTCTTGTGGCTACATAGAAACCAATATAGTCAGGAATTACGTGTGTTGTAAGGTATAGCATCCTATGTTGACTCAACGTCAGGTCTGTTCTTTTTTCTTTCAATTTTTTTGTTCATCAGGTAGCGATTTATTTTTGGATAACTATGTTCACAATTATCTTAAAACATTGTTCCATTCCTACACGCATTCCTCTCAGTTGGCGTCCTTGGATTTTAACATACCCATTCCTGGCATCACTTCTTTCTACGACCTGTAAGTAATTCATTGACTCTAAACGCTTGTTTTAGGATTGTCGTACTCTAGAAACTGATTCACAGTTATGTTTTGCAAATATTTTTAAGCATCGTTCTTTTAAAATATCACTGAGTTAACCTATTTTCGTTTAAGAAATATCAGATTGATTCCCGTGTTTGGATACTGTGATCCAAACACGCGGGATGTTGCGAGACTCGAGAAAAGCTTAACGAAAACTGTTACGCGTTTCTTTTATAGAATAATAAAACTGAACGTGCAAAACAAACTTCAGTACACTTTTGGCGGAAAATTTTCCGTGTTTGGATACTCTTCCAAACACAGATATTAACCAATCAGAGCTCGCGAACGAGTCACGTTATTTTATAAATCTTTGTACGTATCGACTTTAAAAATGAAAAAAGTACCGACAGTTATCATCTGTAGTCTACATGTATTTTTTCCCAAATTTAAGATAAGGAATTGTCTCTCTTCTTTGTTAAGATTCTTTTTTGTTTTAGGTTTTCTTCTTTCCTGGTTCAATACGAAGCAGTTTCGTTCGGTGACCCTCTGTTTTCTTCCTTTCTTTTATTACCATTACAACAACGCTTCAACGATATCTTCAGAAAAGCTGTTTGGAGTGAGCACATCTCTTTATTCAGGTCTTTTTCATTATCCTTCGACGAAGTAAGTTAAATTTATTGAAATATCTCAGAAACTTATAGAAACACCAGCAAAATGATAGCTTGCTTTTCGAAACATTAAAGGTTTGGACGTGATGCAACATGTGCGATATAAAAGCTACGTTAAATCTTACTACTTCTATAGGTACCCGCTCCTGTCGAGTATTATTTGGTTCCACCGGAATGCAACATCGAAATACTGACATTGCAGCTACATGCACTTGCCACTGGAGCTCTGAGGTAAACGTAATATTATGATCGCCTGGTTTTTCACTTACAAAGAGTTTGTGAACCTGTTACGTAGAATTGATTACAACGCCATAAATCGTCTTCACTGACACTTCCACTGCCAAACACGTTCAACTACGGCACTGCGAAAGTTTTTGTGCAATATTGAGGCAATATGAATGCAACAAAACAATTCCGAGAGATGTAAAAGTATCAGATCATGCGAGCTTCGAAAATTCTAACTCCAACTCAGTTTGCAAGTGCAAAGTGTCAACGAAGAGAACATATACTTTTCGTTTAAATTTCCTCTCTTTTTCTTAATTATTCAGGCAGTCCTGGTCTCCTATCTTTTACTTAATTGCTGTACACCATCTGTGTACTTTCATCTTTACTAAACCTCTTGAGCAGGTCAGTAAAACGTTTTTCTTCCTTTTTGTCCCCCATGCTGAAAATTCGACTTTCATTTCAGAAGTCTAAAGGTCACATTTACTAGTCCAGTGTAGTTAAATAATCTTGGGTTTCCTTGACCCGTAAATAACTGTTTTGGTTACACTATCGGCATAACGTTTTGTTGCGTATTTAATTTCTTTTCTTTCGTTTCTATGACAGGATTCACATTCTTTCAACCAAAAACTCAAATTGATGAACCAAGTGGTTATGGTGGCAGATGAGGTTGATTTCAAGCATCGTTGATTATATCGTTCCTGCTGTTGTCGTCGTCGTCGTTGTTGTTGTTGTTGTTGTTGTTGTCGCTGTTGTTGTCGCTGTTGTTGTTGTCGCTGTTGTTGTTGTCGCTGTTGTTGTTGTCGCTGTTGTTGTTGTCGCTGTTGTTGTTGTTGTCGCTGTTGTTGTTGTTGTCGCTGTTGTTGTTGTTGCTGTCGCTGTTGTTGTTTTTGTCGTCGTCGTTGTTGTGGCTGTTCCAGTCGTTGCTGCCGCCTGTCTTATTATCACGTGTGCACATGCGTAACAGTGGAGGAGTAATCAAATTGTCTGTCGTTCAGTCTGTCTAATGCATGAAAGTCTGGGTACTAAGCGTATGGGGTGTGTGCTCCATCACAGTACTTCTTGTTGGTTTTACGTAATTCTCACATGTTACGTTTTTCAGAGTGTTCGCAACGATATAGTTTGTTATTGGAAACCGTTGCGTGATTCTCATAAAGGATTTCAAGTGTTTACAACTCTTCCACCGACTCGAGAACTGTTGCTGAGGTACAAACAAGAGCCAGAATTGGCATGGAAAGTCTGGAATCAATCAACGTAGAGCATATGTAGTCAATAAATAATTGGAAAATTAGGGGGAAATATTGAAATCGGCGTATACTGAGATGTCCTTGGCCC
The DNA here is from genome assembly GCA_030142905.1 of Heliopora coerulea. NCBI lineage: Eukaryota > Metazoa > Cnidaria > Anthozoa > Scleralcyonacea > Helioporidae > Heliopora > Heliopora coerulea. The sequence goes on along the minus strand of JASJOG010000034.1, from coordinate 36,509 downwards.
GTGTAAACATTTAGTTGGAATTTTGAAACACTGTTTTCACGGTGGACAAGATCTTCTCAGACACTAGTTTGGCACTGGCCTAGAATAGTACTGATACAAAAGAACATTGAGAAAAATATTGTCGTAGAATGACAGACGTTAAAGTTTGAAGTAAAAGATGTATTAAATACCACCGTATCAGTACCAATAATTATAAAAATAAACGGTCTGCTTGTTGACATAAATCAATGAACGGCCGCAAAGCACGGCTTAATTATACTGAAAGTGAAGTTTATTAGAACGTATCCATGTTTGTCGACGGCACAAAACAGTATAATAGATACCCACAAAGGAGAAGTGTGCACCTTATATTCGTATGTTTGAAGCACAAGCGCTTCGGAATTTAACGGCAATGACTCGTTGATCGTCATATACACTTAGCATGGACAGTGAAAGAGGACTTGGTTTAGTTTGGTAGTAGCATCAACCGGCGTTTTTTAAACTTGTCTTTTACGGCCGTGGAAAGATTGTCGAGACACGAATCAGAAAGTCAGCCGTAAAAAAGTGGGCCACTGACGGGGCTCTCCGACGAGTAGCTCTCCGACGAGTAGCTCTCCGACGAGTAGCTCCAGTCTCCTTCATTCACGGTCAGATTACTGGAACATCTACACTTTACATCCGTCCTTCAAAGTGCTTTCGAGAATTCGAGTTGTTTGGCAACCTTTCTTACTCCATGGCAGAAGGAGGTTAGTTAAAGTCGTTTGGATGAGGACGATCGTAACGTTATACGTTCAAATTAGGTCTAACTTTGTTGTTTAACTACTGAAGATTTGCGAAAATGGGAAGCTTTTTTCAAGGACGCTGGCGTGCCAAGAGGACCAGCAGCTGAGTGAGTATTTAAAAGCATGTCTAACAAACCTTGTCAATTAAATTAAGAGTACTGTACTTGTTAAAATAAGAAACAGGGATTGGATGAGGTTAAGTACACGCCATTCTATTCATTCTTCGTTCTTTAAACACCCTGGAAATATGTATAAACTTTTAACCTAACGCTAACTCTAACCCAATCTCTATTCTTAACCCTAAACTAATCCTTGGCTTTATACATATTTCTTGTTGTTTGTAAAAAACGAAGAATCGGTGGGATGGCGTATAATTAACCTGATCCAGAGGAACTTGTCTTTCATCTTTTCAACTAGATTGTAAATGTGACTTTCAGACTGTCCAACCATCTCGATTTCGTCGGGATTTTCCCGATTTTACTCAAAAATCCCGAATCCCAAGCAATATGCCGTCGGGATAGGAAAAATCCCGATTTTGCCATCTGATCCAAGGAACAAGAAGCCCAGGAAGATATTTTCGTCAAACTCTAATAGTGGAGATATCCTTCGGAGACCTGGTTAAAAATGGTGTCAGTGGTAAACAGAAGGACGAAACGATCAGGACATAAATTAGACTTGTTCCCTCTAAATAAGTCAGTAATATCCGATTTCTCGGACTTCCTCTAGATGAATATGTCTCTCATTACACTGTCATTTCAGTACAGTACCATCTTTTATAAAAAAAAACAGGCAAACGACGATCAATTTACCGAACATTTTTGAGAGAAACTGTCGTCTGTGATTGCTAAAAATCGTGTTTTGAGGTATCAAGATTTCAAAATTGTCTAGGGGGAGCCTATCCCCTCCCCCTGGTAAAATCTCGATTTGGCAAGGTCCATCGGTTGGACAGCCTGGACTTTGTTTTTCATATCTTCAAATAATGCTTTCAAAAATCACTACAACTATTAATTTCAATTCAGTAATCTTTCATGTTTTGTTTTTGTTTCTGTTGTAATGTATCAATACTTGAACATACTTTGAATAATATACTAGAGGTACAGCCACAATTAAACACTTGTCAGTTGGAAGATGATTTTTATTTTTAAAGGATTCTGTGGGTGCTATCAGGTACTTTGTGACCATACCTGCAGTTACCGAATCTCACTTCTTTGCCATTAGAATTGTACAAACCTATTGTTAACAAAGTATTTTCGTGGTGTGGACAACGTCGTCTGCTCAAAACCATGCAAATCCTTTCAAATTCTACATGCCCAATGCCTTCTACATATTCTGCTAAATTTTTTCAGATATGCAACGTTATTTTGTGATCATCGAATCAAAGATGACTTGTTAGGAGATCTAACAAAGGTATTCGATTCACTTTAAGAGTCTTAAAAGACGAATATTTAGAAATTTAGGAAGTGCTTGATATGATATGTGACCTCAAGCAATTAAGGTTGCTCCCTAAGGTTATTTTTCATAGAGAATTGGTTGATGACTATGGCTTATCATGCATGTGTGAACAGTTACCTTGTCAAGTTTTTCTTCTATCATGATAGCACTATCCAAGTTATTGCAAATACTAAATTTTTGGCTGTTTGCTGGCTTTTGAAGTTTTACAGGAGATAAACTTTTTTTACATTCCCCTAATTTCATCATCAAGATTATATGGTAAAATATGCAAAAAAAAAAAAATCACCATTCCTTTGATAGTAGTAAGTGAGCTGATTGCCAGTCATGCTGTTGGTTAGAGTGACGTGTGATATAGCACTGCCTTGAGCCACTATTGTGATATTGTTGTCTATAATAGTTAACCTGAAGTTGTTGAAAGTGTAGTATGTTTTTGCCATAGGCCAAAGGTTTATAATAAATCCTTTATAATAATGACTTTGATTTTAAGCCAACCATGATTCAATTTTAATTTTTTTTCTGATATTTCAGGACATCCTTAATGACATTGGGATCACTGTTATGGGTGACATCATGTCAATTCTAAAGCATGCCAAAGCTGTATATGCCAAGGTACACCAAAATAATTATCAATCCTAAAGTTTTAAAGATCCTGTTTATATAGTACTGTATCACTGAAAGTATACAGACCTGAGTTGCCTCTGGTAATTATGAAAAGTTTGTATGACTACTTAATTATAGCAAATCTTGTGTCCTTTAGCTTGAAAGGGAGAAGTCATCCAACAGGTTGGTTCTTAACGCAAACACTGAAACCACTTTGGAGGAAAATTCCCAGGCTTCTCCAAGTCCTCAAACTAAAAAGAAAAAAATTGTTTCAAAACTTTCCAGCAAGCAAAATCCACCAGGTAGAACATTTCAGACAAAAATACTTTTTCAATTACAGCATAACAATTATTTTCCACTAATCATCCCACCTTAGCCAATAGGGGATTGTTTTATTTCCTAATGTTTTTCTTCCAAGCAATTACCAAGGTTCAACCAGGTGGAGGGTCTCCTTCAACACTCAAGAAAATGCTTGCAGTTACTAATTCAAAAGCGATTACTGATGACCTTGTACCAGCTATACCAAAAAAACGACCTATCAAGAGTTCTTTGACATTGTCTGAGCGTTTTGCTGATGAAAAAGTTGTCCCTCCAAAAGTATCTCGTGAGTTAACAGGTTTGAAAGAAACCAATCAAACTGTCATCAAGAAGAAAGCCATAACTGGAAAAACAAAACCTGCCCTTGGAAAAGGAGAACAGCAAACTGCCTCAAGAGGTAAGGAAATGTTAGCAAGATTTGAAGCAGGCCTCCTTATTTCATAATTATGTTTGTAAAATTAACAAGTAATACAATACAACTTTAGGCTGCCCCCTTTTGGGTCAATTTACCCAGAAGCATGAGATTTGCCAGCTGAAGTCATCAGTGCAGGATGCAAATAAATTAAAATAATGCAAAAATTGTGTGAACTAATGTGATATTAAAATCACACATGTAATTATTTGACAGAATCAGCAGTGAACCACTGTGGACTGGCCTTAAATTTCATCAGAATTTGATCCAGCTATGCCTACTTGCTTTTGTTTTGTTGGATGAACAATTAGTGGCACTTAAACCTGATTGTCTGTGGAGTAATAATAGTGTCATTATGACACTAACTTGTCCTTTAAATTTATAAAAAAAGGGGGTGAAAAATACCTTGAAAGCAGGTAGTAAAAACACATGCTGAGGTCTTTTAAAGTGGGAGCTGTCTGAGGTTGTGTTAGATTTTATCCAGAATTGCTCTAGTGGATAAACATGTTTAGTATTGACCAAAATTAAAATATAATATGCCATTATGGCAGGAATGAGTTAGAGAAGGAAGTACATACCACTATTTTGTTCATAATTTATTAAATGAATTTGTATTATTGTTACACTTTGGAAATCCCAGGACCTAAAGTTACCCTGTCAAAGCGAAAATCTGCCTTTGAAAGACTAGGAAAAGAAGCACTTCCTGCTCAAAATGAAACAGAGATGTTGACCTCCAAAATAAAAATAACTAAAGTGGCTAAGTCTGCCATACAAGGTTCCACTACAAGGTCATCTACACCAGTCAGCAAGGTAGGTTCTTTGCTTAGGGACTGTTAGCTGAGCTTACTCACAGGGTATGTGTTAACTTCAAGAAAAGGTGTGACTGCATGTAGTTGCAACCCTCAAGTTAACTTAATCTCACCCCCATAAAGGTGACTTGTACTGTTGCTGGGTTATTCACAGGAGTGCATGTTGACTTGCAGAGTTGCTAGTAAATTGATAGGATACAATGTGAAGGTAATGTGCATCCTACAACCAAGCGAGTTTACTCAAACCTCTGCATATTTCTTGTGTTACTAATTGACTTGCTACACCCCTGCAAGTTACTTGTAGTCTCGCCAGTGAATCCCGAGAGGTGCCTTTTAGACCTGCAACTTAACTTGCACCTCTGTTAAATTGCAGCCATGTGAGTTGGCTCAAAACTCTTGTCCCTGAAAGTTGACTCGCACCCTGTGATTTGACTGACAATCCTGAAGGTTGCATTGCACCCTTGCAAGTTGATGTACACCTAATGAACATTGATTTACACTCCAAAGGCCAGTTGCTCAAAGCACAATTAGTGCTAATCTAGGATTACCCATTAATCTTTTGTTTTGGTTTCATTTATTTTGGATGAAAAATCTAGTTCAGATTTCACAGCTTAAAACGTTTTTGTATACACACAAAACCTGTTGAAAAAATTCCAACTTTTTCCAGCAACATGATGGGAAAGTTGTCCTCTAAGTCTTGGTTAATCCTGGATTAAACTAACTGCCTTCTGAGTAGCCTGGCAGCCCCATGAGGTTAACTTGCACTAATTCAAGTTGACTGACCTTGGGAAGTTGACACGTAGCTGTATAAGTAGACTAGCGTCCTTGTGAGATGACTGAAATGGCTCCCCCTACAAGTTGAGATCTACTCCTGCAAGTCGACTCTCAATTTTGCATGCTAACGTGTAGTGGTGCAAAATTAATTAACTTGAACATAGTGGTACCAGTGACTCTGTATGCCAGGTTTCTGGATGCATGTTAACTCTCACATATTATGTAACTTGCCAGTAGTTTTTACTCCAGCAAGTAGCATGCCTGTGAGTTCACCTGTTTGGGTGTAATTTGGACTTTGCAAGTTCTTCCCTTCTGATTGACCTTTTTCTACTTTTTTTCCTATCTAAAAGGGAGGGTCATCTGTTTTTAAACGTCTTGGAGAAACAGAACCAAACCATGCAGGTGTTGGCACCACAACAAGGACAATAAGGACAGTAACAGGGCTTGAATCGTGCATCATCTCTGATGATAGCAAAACAAACTTTAAATCACATAGCATACTGCGCCCAATAAAACCTACAAGGGCTGTTAAACCTGTCAAGTCCATATCACCAGTAAACACCACCAATAATTCCTTAACATCTGTAGACAAAAGACAATCACCTGAAAAATCTAGTGTAAAGAAGTCTGTATTTTCACGTCTTGGAAGTCCAGCTTATTAATTTGCAATAATTTACAACAGACTAAATTTGTATAAAACTATTGGATTTTATAATGCCACATGTATAAATAGGATGGACTGCAAAAGTTAGTACCATGCTTTGTAAATAATTTTGTAGTGATCAATTTTAGATAATACTATATAGTCAAACTATATGGTCACTTTTATTACTTTAGTTCACTAAGTTTATCTAATGTTGACGTTTGTTCAAATACCAGTCAGTATAAAATCTTGTTCTGGGTTGAATAAGTAGTGAATTTTGATAAGTAGTGGATAGATGTTATGAAGGAGTCCAAGTTTCATTAGATTATTTTTAGTGATTGCTCTTCCTGTCTTTCCTGAACACAATTACCACCAAGGTTTAGGAAATTCTGGCATGGGCCTGTCATGCAAGAGCCTTCCTGTAATGGTCTACCAGCACGGGAAAAATTCAAATCTTCTCTGAGTTGAGTTATTATCTTGCCCAAGGCCTCATGAGTAGGCTCAACAAAGTGCAATGTATTATAATTTTTTTTTGTTGGTCAATAAGGGAAATTTCTCAATATTTGCCACATTTCACCTTTCCATTGGTATGTTCATATTAACCAGCAACTAGTATTTCACATGACTTGCTTTAATGCATGCATCTGCATTTTAATATCACCAAGACATCTTGGAGGTTTGAAACCTTCATCAGTAGGCATTGTCCAATTTCAACATCATTAAACTGGAGAAGGTTGAATGACACTTTACAGAAACAAAGGGGATCTTCTCCAACTCTACTGAAAAATTACAAATCATTCTTCACTCCTTGAAATTCTGAGTTGATTCAAAATTCTTCAGGTTGGTTCAAAACTTTGAGTTGATTTGGCCCCAGCTCATTTGAACCCTGTCCTACTGCAGAACACAAGCTTGTGATCCTCCCAGGTTTTGTAGTCCATTAGTTTTTGCCAAACATATAGCTTGCATCCACTCATGAAGTTCTGTTTCAGTTTCAGCACTGATGAAGTATTTCCTCTGTGTTTCTTTTGGCTTAAGGCAGAATGTATTGTTCTTGCCTTTGACCTGACATGGTGTTATTTCACAGGAGTCCAAAGGGATGCTTTTTGATGTGTCCTACAAATTGAAATACCAGTCACATAATATGTACACTTCTATAGGGTCTGGTTACAGAGCTGATGATCTAGAAACAGGATACATGTACTGTGTAGACAGTGTTAAATAAGGTAAAAAGTCCAAAGGTTGGTTGGTTAATTGCCATGACTGATCACAAAGAATTCTAATGTTTCAAGCAAAGGCCCTTAGTCAGAGAGTGAAACACATTGTAATGAAGAGCTGTTGTTTGAAATGTTAGCATTCTTTGCAATCTGGCAGTATACTGAGTGTTGTGACCAACATTTTAACCTTTTGGTTACAAAATTGTTGGTTTTAAGTACTCATTATTAACTTTTTTTGGCAAAGGCAGAGCTCATTGTTCAGATGACTTTACTTTTCAAATCAAGATGTTTTGGCTATGAAAGAGTCTACAAAGTAGACCTCCACTGAACAGAAACAACTCAAAGTAATTGCCACTATTTTCTCTTGACAGGCAGTTTTTTTTCATCTTGAATTTAATAATTTCCCAACAGTTATTCCTGTTCACAAATGTTTCTCACAGTCACTTGTATTTGCAGCAGTTCTTCAGAAATTTTTATCAAACATGCAGAAGCGAGCCCGGTAAGACTTAATTATTTATAATATGCAGACCGCAAATCAAATGTTTAAGCAAAATACCACTATCTGGAGATGTCATCAAAACAACAAAAGAAGTCTGTTGGTATTGCATGTCATTTCAGTAAATAGAAATCAACTGATGGGACGATGTTTGTTTTGTTTTAATATTTTACAGCTCCCTCCACTGAACAACTCATCTATTTTTAGTCACTTCCGTTATTTTTTTTCAAAACAAAAAACATCTTTGTGACACCAGTTGCTACGTACGTCTGGCGTGTCCCCATAGAATATAGTCCTTTCTTTGAGGCAGAACCATTTCTTACTCCATTTTCTAGACGTCTTGTTTCTTTTCAGTAGCCATCCCGACTTTGTTTCCGGCTGGATTGCTTCAGATTGTTGCGTTTCTTCGTTTGTTTTCACTTCACCTTCGCAGTCAGCCATATTGAATTTCAATTTGTAACCTAAAACCTCGTGGGCTCAGTTTTATGTTATGGCGGACGAATGTGAGGATGGGGAATGGCTTGATTATTCTTCATGTCTAGGTCGACAAGGTAGCCCTTCTGATCCAGCGAACGAAGACGGAAACGAGGAAGTCCCCGAAGAAAATATCCAAGTGTATATCAGTGGTGCAGAAAAGCTGGAAGAAATTCGTGAAGTATTAAAACGTACACTATGTGACACCTCTCAGTGCAAGAACTTACCTTTTCCGCAAGAAATCCCAAGTATTTCGCAAATTAATGGACCTTGCGACAATTGGTAAGTGTTGAGATGAACAACTTGAGCATATCCCGAGTCAGCGCGGACACAGTCTACATTGTACTCTTTTCTGTATTAGGATCTGGTTAAAGCTACTTTCCCAGTTGAACTCTGTTCGACAGCCCAAATGGAATGGTTCATGTCTTGAGGACTATTACAACCAGTGCTTACTGATTTCTAAGAATACGGTCAGTAATACGCCCATCAAAGTAACTTAGTCTATATTTAAAGCAATTGAACTGATTTGAAAAGTGGCCTCACTCCTTGCTGGGACATTTCTGAAGCATTAAAAGGAGTGTTTCCCTTTTTGATAGCTGTTTTGTTAATGTCAGATTTTCTGTTTTTTTGTCTTATCTTTTTTTTTCTTCTGTTGTATGTTCGACTGTCGTAAATATGATCGAAATTCTAATTTGTAGCGAATTTTTCTTTTTTTTTGTTCAAAAGAACTACTATAAAGTCATTACTTATTACCGGTCAGTGCCTAAGACCCAAGTTGTCCTAATGTTTGTGTCTGTAGTACCCTTTATTTAAAAATAGCTTGAACACAGCAAACAAATGAGACCCAATACCTAGTTATAATTATACTGCAACGAGTTTGGACCCAGACTTTGAGATACTATAATATAATTTTAAGCACAGTACTGTACATCGGGAAAGTCTGGTGTAACTGAGGTCATGTGAGTGCTTTCATTTCTTGTTTAGATTCCAAAGGAATCTTCACAAATTACATTGGACCACTTTGCCAAAAAGTTGTTTGATTTTCATGGTATGATAGTCTGTACAGGCCTTGCTGATAAGGAGTTACCAGGTGAAACTAATGAAAATATAGCTGAGGTGGTTGTTGATTCAGAGAATCAACTTGTAAATGAAAAAGAACTGCAATGCAGAGACAATTTAAGTTCATTGAACTCTACTGGTGAACTAATGGAGAAACATTCACTTAAATCTGATAGCACTTTGGAAGATTTTGGCCCTGAATTGGAATGGTCTGATAATGACATTAAAGGTGAACCTGAAGCAGGCACTTCATCTGTGGCATCAGAATTTGACGAGAGTGAAGCTGCTGCAGGTAAGCTTTTTTTTTTTCAGATGGAATTCAAGAGCTCTGTCGACTTAGCTATATGAGAGGAGCACCAGGAGGCCTGCTCAAGGTGAAAAATTTATGGGGCAACATTTTGAGAAACAAAGAGGTTTTTTTTTTTAAGTATGTTTATTAATTTTTGTACTTCATTACAAAGTTAAGAACTTTGGATTGCATGAGGCATAGAGGCAAAGTTTGCTCTGGGCAAATTTCTACCTTGATATAGCCCTACTGTATAAGTATCTGGTGCATTAGTACAAAACGAAAGTGAACTAAACTGACTTCTTAAGCTAAAGAGCTTTTTCATTTCCACCACTTCTATTTTTATGTTTTGATTCATAATTGGCCTATATTTACACAGGTTTGACTTCCTTAAGTGGAATAAATGCAGCAATAAAAGAGAACATGCAACTTCTTGCTGCACATCAAACCTCCTCCCTCATTTAAATGATTTGCAGTGCAATATTATTTTAGAGTGGTGCTGACCTTATTTCTTGTGATGGGGTGTTATGGTGAGAAGAGTTTAAAAAGTTTGCATAGTTATTCAGCTGAATGTTTTTGACATTTAATTATCTTGAATAAAGATTCTTTTTAGTTTGAAGATTTATTTTTTTCTTTGAGAACTTTAATGTATGGTGGTGATTTCTCTTGCAGATCTAGCCAGAATGTCATGGAGAGAAATTATTAACCTACGAAATGAACTACAAGCTTATACCAAACAGTATTCAGATATTTTAGTGGTTGAATTAGAGAACCGAGATAAATATATACGAGAGAAGGAATTAAAAAATGACTTTATCTCAAGTTTTCTGGCAGTTCAGGCCAAAATAAGAGAAGCATCTTTAATGCAAAACAAAAAGAAGTTTTCATTGCAGTCCAAACCATCATCAACCAGTCAGGTTTGTGGGATCTTAGTGCATCACTTTATGTTATTAAAGCATGTTATTTTGCTTTAGAAGAAGGAATGTATAATTTTCTGTCATCATTACAATATATATGAAATTGGTGAAACACAAGAGGGTAGTTGGATAGTTATCCAACAATAACATGTTAACACTTGAAAGAATTTGAATTCAGTGCAATTTGAATTCTGATATTTTCTGCATATAACATACTTATTATTAATTTGATAAAACATTCCAATTTAGAGTAATTAATTCATTAAAGGCCCTTTGATGAATAAAATTGTCTGGTGTTAGCCAGAGTAAAATACTAAGGTGTGCCTTTCCCCCTTAATAGGTTAAAGTAAAGATATGGGTAAATTTTAATTGTCCATCTGGCCATGCAACTTTTACAGAGTTTTAGCATTCAACTTGGGTTTCTCCTTCTGTCCAATAAAACCACCTGCATTGCCTAGATTAATATTCTAAAGCATTGAAGAGTTAAAAATTGCATCTGAGAACCTCAAAAGTTATGAATCAGTAAGATTAAAAAACATGTTGAATTTATTTCCAATACAAAATAATAAGATCCAAAATCAAAACTATTCTTGTCTGGCCTGAAATGGTTTGAATCACTTTGATGTGAATTAGAACAAAGTAATTCAAACTACCATTAATTTGTACACCTCTCATTGATTGTGATAAATTATTGGTATAAATTATGACAATGAAATTTCTGGGCTTTACATTTTGTAGTCCCTGATGACAATAATACCATATGAGATTCAAAATGGTGGTCCTGGGCCTGAAATTCTTGAGAAATTGACTGAAAGTATGTGAATATCCTTTCAAAATATTTTTGAATGTCTTGAGCTGTTTAGACTTTTGTATTATTGTGGGCTGTTATAAATTTTAAAATGTTTTTGTTAAGTTATGGAAGCAATGAGAACTGACAGCCCTGATGTACCTACTCTACTGACAAATTATATTTTGAAAGGTATGTCATCTGCAACCATTAAACATTTTTTCATGATGATTGGTTAGTAATATTTTGAAAGAAATAGACTTGTTCAGAAATTTTAGATTTCTAGGCACATAAATAAACGGGCATTTTCTTCTTGCAATTTCCTGACATTAATAGTTTAGTATACCTGTTGATAATAATTATGTACTGATATTTTCTTTCCAGTATTGTGCAAGTAACAGATATTTTTGTACAAATATTCATAATGAAGGGAGGTATGTATGTCATAAATTGTTCTATGTTGGTTAAGTGAGAGAACAGGACTCATCAGCTCACTTGACCCTGATAAAGCTTTTTGAGACTGGGGACCAGACACACTGGACTCCTAACACATTGCCAAAACTGTAGTCATCAATACACTTAAAATATAGCCGTACATTCACACTAAATGTGTGGTGTACTGGCATGGACTTCCAGTTGCCATGATGCAGCCAGTCTGAATTGGCCTTAAAAGCTTCATAATCTTTGCAGTCACTTGGAGGTTGTACAAATTTTATCAAATAAGCAAGTTCTTTCCAACTTGTATGTTATTCTGGAACCTTGTCAGTGAATGTGAGTTTGCAATCTTTAAAACCCATAACTACAGGCCACGGCTCTTCAGTTGAGTAAGAACACAAAAAATTTTCTTTCAGTTCTACAAGATTAGATGTTAGAAGTCAACATTTAGTTTAATTTCTCATTACTTTTAATGTACTTATCAATTTTCATAATCTTTATTTAGTCCATTAGTATGGTACATGCTTCGTGTGGTACAAAAATCAAAACACAAGGAGACAGGCATTTCTTTCTTGTCATGGTATTAATAAAATGACATTAATTGAAGTGAATGATTACAATACATAAATTATGAAGGAGAAAGATGTGACTTGCATCTTTTCTTGAACAACCTGGTAGTTTACCATAGTAATTGTAAAATGAATGCAAGAATGACTAATTTTTATGTAAATTTACTTTTGTAAAAAAAATGTAATATATCAATTATAGCGCACTGTATCTTTTAATTTTTTCAATTTTTCATGAGGCTGCCTCAAGTTTATTTTGTGTTTTACTGGCCTGCTAACACTGAAAAGTTTAAAAACAAAAATACATTCTTTTGTTAAGAACTCAAAAAAAACAAGGGTTTTGTGCTTGTTGAAGCTTCCTTGTTATTTTAAGCCAGCTTATAGAAGCACACTGCCGTAAATAAATTAATAAGATGGAAAATACAGGAAGAGAAGGCTCTAATCCTCTTCAAGAGAGTGATGTGCATAGAATTGACATGAATTGTGATCAATATAGTTTTATTTTAACTTCTTTTCCCTCCCCTGATCTATAGCAAAGAGGATTTCTGCCATAAAATGCAGAAATCAAAATTAGCATGGTCTAACTGATTTCTACTAGTACATAGTGTAGATTTTAACATCTTAAGAGTTTCATTGCTGTGTGGCAATGAAGAACCTAGCAGTTCAACATAATTTTTTATCTTTCTATAAACATACTTACTGCAATAAACACAATGGTAGTCTATGTTAAGTCTTAAATTATTATAAATCCAGTAAGAACCTCCAGTAATGTTAATTCAAATATAGGTGGCATAATTCCCTGCTTGTGAATGTGTGTTTTATACTACGAATGTATAGAACCAGTAGTATTTTCACACAGTACTCAGAGTGAGCAGGTTTCCTGTCTCATAGTGGATGAGATTACTTTGATTTTCTTGATTTAACATTGCCTCTGACATCCTTCTTTCTGAAACGTTGCTGGACAGTGACATCTTCCAAAGGTATGTTCATTTGCATAGCTTTCTGTATGAAGGGAACATGTACATTATGAGGAGGTTAGACAGAAAAAAATCCAGAGAAAATTGTTTACATTGTTTTAGGTAATAATTGTCAACTGTGACAAACAGTAACATTGCATCAATCGAGGTGGATGCACATTTGCAAGTTTTCCTAAAACATTCAAGTACCTAGATTGGTTCAATTTTGAACTACTATCCAGGCTTCTTGATATTAACCCTTAAACAGTAGTTTTAATTGCTTAAAATTGCCCCCAGGGTAATACAAATATAACGTGTTTATTGAATGCTAGTACTGGAAAGTCTTGTAATTCAAAAAACTAAGCACAGAATTGAAGGTTTAATAATATATCTTTGCCCCAAAATACTTAATTACCACAGGCAAGAGTTGAGGACCATAAACCATTACAAAATTGATAAAGTGCATCATATTGACCTTGATTTGATCCATGATAGTAATTTCTTTGTTATGGCTAAGAAAGCTTGTCACTTGAGGAGTAGAACCAGAAAAACCTAGCCGTCCTGTCCTTCCAGCACGATGCATGTAATCCACAACACTTAGAGGGAAGTCAAAGTTAACCACATGGGAAACCTAAAACAGTATTGTGCAAGGGTAAATAATATGTAAAATAAACTTTTACCACAAATATGGCAACAACAACAATGGACCAGCCTTGGAATTAATGACTGGCAATGTGCATTGCCAGTGTAATTCAACATTTTGAATCACTTTGGCATAGACAGGCAAATGAGCTGCAAATGTACTTTTTTAAACTTACATTAGTGGTATCCAGCCCCCTTGAGGCAATATCTGTACACACAAGGACAGGAGCTTTCCCTTCTTGAAAGATCTTCAGGTGCAACCGACGTTCCTTTAAATTTTAAGACAGGATTTTACGTGAACTGCCAAACCCACAATGATAATTAGTGTCCATTCTATGTCATATTTAAGTCTTAACCTTACGAGGCATGTCACCATTCAGCCTTATCTGTGATATTCCTTGCTCCTCCAGGAAGTATGATGTCCAGTTGCAGCTTTTTGTTGTGTTGCAGAAAACCATTATCTGTTTAGTTGATTTCTGCAATTCTCTTGACACTGTGTCAAATAAAAGTTCTAAAGAATCATCAATGAAAACACTAATTTAGTCAGATTTGAATTTTGGTAATTGTTCAAGCTCATCTCTAGATGAAAAACTGAAGTTACACAACGTACCACTTTTCTTGTGTTGTGGAATTTTCACAAACTTATGTGAGATGTGAGGGAGGACTTGATGTAGTCCTGCAGAACAGATATGCATGTTCTAAGAAGAAAAAAAATTATACAAATTATGGAAAAGCAAGACCTCCTAGAACAATCTAACAACTAAAAAAACAAATTGTACAATTGGTACAAGATGCAACCTATTAAAATCAAGTACTGGTAGTATTCTTTTTGAATCATCCAACTAATTTAAAAGCTGCTTATTTTCCTGAGTTGTGATTGTATAAAAAATCAATTGTTTCTACACTAGGATGAAATTTTAGCAGAAACAAATTATTCAGAATCTTTTAATTTACCACAGCAGATGATTTCTAAATAAGACTAACATTTTTTTGTACACACTGTAGACAACAGATGTTCACTAATCAAAATACTTAATAGTCCTATGGGCTGGTTCTATGGAAGAATTTTAGCTCAAGATGAAATTTTTGTCATACAACCATGAGATAACTTAATATGGATTTCTCCATAAACCTGGGCTGAAATTCTTCATGTACTCAGCCCCTGAAGAGCAGGTGAAACAAATAATTATAGCTTTTTACCAATTGCCAACATGCAGGATCACATATTTTTACAGCATGTGTGCTGGGCCACAAATACCAAATAATTATGTTCTATCATGGTAGAAAGTGTAATATTTTGCACATTTCCTCTTGGGATTGGCAGAAAGAAAAGAAATGTTAAATAATTTATATGTTACGTGCCAGAGGTAAAAAATAACATTTACTAAGGTTTACTGTAGACCCTTGGAAATTAATCTCTTTTAAGCAGTTTAATCAAATAACCATGTTTTAATCTGGACTTACAGGAACTATACTGTCAATAGTCCTGAAGATGTCTTGTGGTACAGTGGTGGTAACAATAGTTGTTTGGATTGATGGTATGTCATCTGGCAAGGAAGTGGATGTGACCTTGAAGTTTAAATTGTAAAATACATGATTCTTATCCATGTATTTGCATCTAATAAAATCAAGTTAACACAATGTACTTAATCCTAAAACAACATACTGCTGTATTATGTAAACAACTCAAACATAACTGTTTAAAAACTTTTTTTCACATACCCCAGCATATTTTAAAATATCTGCAGCCATTGTTATGAAGCTTCCATCAAACATTGTATCAGCTTCATCAATGACAAGATGTGAAAGATCAGAAAGAAACACATCACCTGAAGTAAATTTTGGGAAAGGATTGTTGGTAAGGGAATCTTATGAGCATAATACATTAGTAAGAATTACCATATATTACCTCTCTCCTGGTACTTGATTAAAATCTCTGGAGTGCCAACCACAATGTCAATAGGATTATTGAGTCCTTCAGAAATCCATTTCTAAAAGAAAAAGATCAATATGATCATAAAAATATGAAAAGTGTTTAAAAGAAAATTGACAGTTAATAATCATAATACAAGACAAACCATTGTATTTAAAAACTTGGTGTTAAATTGTCATATAGTGTAACAGGTAAAACTTTTCATCATTTTAAGCAGTTCAGTTAAATACCTTTTTCCTTCCACTAATTAAGCCAAGTGACCGTAGCTTTTCAAAATGGCTCAGAGATTTAACAACACCCTTATAAATAATAAAAGTTCACAAAATGCAGTTTATTAAAAAAAATAACCAATCATATAATATAAAATAATGACTGAGAAATTCACCAGAACTTGTACAGCCAACTCTCTGAATGGCACAACAACACAAGCTTTTGGTCGACATTGGCGAGGTACAATTCCCTCAACCTCTTCTTGATTTTTCAACAAATGGATGATCGGTAGAAGGTATGCCAATGTCTTCCCAGACCCTGTAGTCAAAAAAAACAAAGATGTCATGATAATATCAAGGGTTTTGACTAGGCTGCACAACAAGCTGGAAAACTTTCTAGCACTGTATTACTTGATTTTTGTCTCCTTTATAGCCAGAGCATTTTGTTTGGACTAAGCTTTTTTGTTAAAAATTTAATCAAAATGTCATTTAATCAAAAGGTTTAGAAAAATATTACTCTAAAAAATAACCACTCCAAGGTGATTCCTTTGAGTTGGTTTACCTGTTTGTGATGCACAAAGAACATTTTTTCTTTCTAATATCTTCTGAATGGTATAAACCTGAACAAATGAGTTCAAGAATAGTTGTAGTGACCATGGCAGCAGTACTAATATTAGGGAATTGCTAATGATGAGAACAGTCACATGTAGCTGCTGCTGTAGATATGCTGCAATGACCTAGGCAGTAGTTACTAAGTTAATGACATTGCTAAAGTAATTTTTCTAGGGGTGACAGTGCTGATTTCATTACTGGTGGAAAATATCAATTGTACTGGTATAATTGTGTTATAATACAATCATTCCTGATGAACAATGGTTGTGAGACAAGAAAATCCACTTAACAAGTAATTTAGTGGAGACTGGTGACAGATACACACAGCATTATTGGCTGCCATAACATATGTGGCCAGTGATAGTGAAATTTGTTCAGTGAACTAATTACTGATGTCTTTTGATACATTCTAGTGCAATATCACCAAGATATATTAACAGCAACATTCATTTGATTACATAATTAAACTGTCCTATTTATAATTTTTCCATATTATTGTGCCAACATATATTGGTAGTGGTCAGCAGCCAAGTAGTCTGGTAATTATTTTAATGAAGCTTATACTTATTCAGAAAAATGTTCCTAGGCCACAGATAGAATTAGTGATAACTGTTATGTTACCTGAATCTTGGTTGGCTGATGGATGTTAAATGTCTTTAAAGCATTGCATAAATCAATCTTGATGCCAAGGGTGTCAAAATCTGATATACTGGTTTTCTCAGAAGAGATCCCGTGCAATGCAGGATGCTGGAAACCGTCAAATATCCAAAAATTAATACAATGAACTTGCACTTAAGTCAGGTAAGTCTTCTAACATAAATGAATTGAGGGAAACAGTTCATCATCACATACTTCCTTAGCAAATGCTTTCAACCAAGTCTCTTGAGGTCCTTTTGTAATGGTCTCCTTATTTATTTTAAGGCTTGATTTCCGTTCTTTTGCGAGTGTTTGAAATTGTCGGAGAAATATAACCTAATGTTGATTGAATTTAAAAACTGCGTGTAAACAGGACTTCTGTAGAATAGGAAAGTATTTTAATGAAGCAGTCCATATAATTATCTGTATTCATATACATAATATATAATAATGTATATATGTATATATATATATATATATATATATATATATATATATATATATATATGTATAGGAATTGATATTTGCACCATCACTATTATGTGATCAAGCTGTTAGCAACACGCTTTATTTGGATGGCAGAGCAATGCACTAGATTCAAAGGTCACAGGTTTGATTCCCATCCAGAGGAACAAGAGCTGCATTTTACAAAGTTAGTTCTGGTTGGGTCTTGAATTATATCATTCTGGTAATGTGAATCTTGCAAAATATAGATGATATGTTAAATTTATGCTATTGTCATCCAATAATCATTAACTATAATTGATTCAATTACAACTCTGTATTTATGGTCATGTCAAATCCTTTTTGGTGCCAATAATTTCCTGTCGTCATACGTTTCGACTAATACCTGTGGTTTAAACTTCAAATGGAAATTGAAAAGCTTTGAAGTCAAAACAAATGAACACTTTCCAGAATACGAAAATTTCTCCATTCCAGGTATCACAAACTTAACTAGTTTCCAGGCTTTCTCGTACGTGAAATTTCCCGCCACGATGAGCTAAACTTAAAAAGTTGAACAACTTTGGTAGATGGTGCAGACGAAATTAATTCCTTTGCTGCCAGTTTTTATGTTTGAATACTTTTGCTGTTGAGTGTCAGTGACTTTGTTGATGGTTGCCCAATATTTAAGCCATGTAGGCCCGAAGAGTAAGGAGTAACGGATTGAAAACTTTAAAAATTTGCAGCAGGAAGCAGGTAGGGTACATAATATTTTCATTCTTGTGTCACAAAGGAAAGTTTCCCTAGACAATAGTCGTGTTTATTCATAGCTTCTGGGATAACCGCACTTGACTTCAGAAGACAGGGAGGTTTAGTCGTTTTGACTTTCAAAAATTTAACAAATGTTAAAAATACATGGCTGAACTGAGGGACTAGGGCACTGGCCAGCCCAGAGAATAAGGTTGTGCAGCCCCCCAGCATTCAGCAGTATGGTCAACTATGTTCGTTTAAATATTAAAAGAACATGTTAAGATGTATTGGATATGTTCTTCCTTGAAATTGTTGAGTCTTGCCACCATCTGGAAATGGCTAAAATCCTCTCTTGAGAAATATTAGAAATACATTAAAGAGTCAGGAGTCCAACTTGAGGATTTTTGTGTACTTGATTTTTCCTTCAGCCAATTTGTTCCCAGCAAGTTTTCACCATCAAGTGAGATATTACTACAGGAGATTTAGCTCCTAACCAAACTGTTTGAATAATTCTACAAACTCCAAAGTTCACAATGTGCAATTGCTTTTCCTAAAAAAGTTATAATAGCATTTAAGCTTAAAGTTGAGAGAGTTTTGAGGATGTGTGCCAAGAAGATGGAGCAGCTGAAAATATATTAGGACACAAACATCAAAGGTGCCAATGCTGAGTGGGATTACAGTACTCTTAGTTTTTAGCTTCTATTTATTTTTATTTCTTTTTCAATTTTATATACTTAGATTTGTATGTGTTTTGTAATGTATTAACTCAGGTCCTTTTTGAAAATCATTTATTATGAAAAAGCTTCCTGATTAAATATTATTATTATTATTATTATTATTATTAATTCTAGGTCACTAACCTGTGAGGAAGTTGTGATGTTTTGCTGCAATTATAGGGTGTATGAAACAAATCTGTTAACCTAAACTTCTGAAGTGACCAATTGGCTCTATGTAGTCTTGCAAACTTCTGTCAGACCATATCCAGCAGGGGCCATATATTCAGAATCATACATTCCAGGAAGCCCAAACCAATTCTTAGCCTGATGAGGACATTATAATTCATGGTTCTAGGTTGTAGAATGCCATGTATCACTAGGTTGAACCATACTGGCACCAGGAATTAAATTAATGTTGGTCCAACAGTGACAAATTTGGCATACTCTCTTCAGAACCATTTAATTATGCTGTGTTGTGTGTGAATATTTTTTCTACTATTTTTAAATATAAAATCCAGGCATGTAGGCTGTACACAAAATATTTACGATCAGCACTCAAATGATTAAGTGCTTTATTTGACATAAATGCAGTGTTTATTTAGCCATTTTTGCAATAAAGATGCCAGAATTGCATTGGACAGAAATGAAGGTGCTCTGACAACTTGTTGTCAGAGCTCATTTAAACTAAAATTTGGTGGAAAAAAAGGTGTAATCACCAATTTATTTTGGCTGAGTGTAAGCCCACCCAGACCCCACTTGCCCAGGTGCTGCCACTGAAGTTAACCCTTTTATCCCTGAATTTTTTAAAACAAATAGAATTATTATGAATTATACAATTTATTCAAAATCCTTTTGAAAATCTGTTGAAATCTATTCATATGTCAAATTTGCATACATTAAATCGCGCCTACATGCGTGGTTGGGGTTTAAAGGGTTAAAGCACGTTTAAAAGTGGAGTCTATTCGCAATGGAAAGGATGAACTGTGGAGATATTTCACAGCTATCCACATTTTTTTTGCTCACTAACTCATCAATACACGCGCCACGAACACGCGGGGCTTCCTCGCTTATGTACTGCGTGTTACATGTTGTGCTGTTAACCCTGCTAAATTCGAGGAAAGTACTCTCTTTTCTTCGTATCTAACGACGTATAATGGTAGGCAATAAGTGAAAACGACATCTTGTACTATTTAGTGATTTAGCACTCAACAAGTTTCATCATGGCGAGTGCTGTTCAGGCAGAGACAACATCCCAGGCAAGCAAACCCACTTTAAATAGAAAATCGCCACGTTTGGCATATATAGGCGACGAACGCTTGCCTGCAGATGTTGAGTATGTAATGAAAGAGGTCCAAAAACATATGATGGACGATGTTACAGATGATGGCCGACCGAGAGCAATCCCCAGCATGCCTGAAATTTTTATTTGTTATGAAGAAGTTGACGAAAAGGAAAAAATGAAGAGGATTTTGGTTGCTGGCGAGGACCGAAAGAAGTGTTCACACTGCTATGATGTTATGATTCCTTTCGAGCTGCGTCGCTTAAAATATTCTCAGACCTCACCTGCTAGGTTTGCTTGGACTGGAAATGAAATTTCCTTAAGTAAAGTGACGAAGGCTAATGAAGATTTAATGGTAATTGAAATCAAAGAAACTCGACTTCAAGATGATGAAGTTCGTTCGGATGGAAAGAAGGTTCAGCTTCCGCCAAAGCCATTGAAAAAGTTTCTCGAAAGTCCTTTGGTGGTTAATCACCCTAACGGTTGCCGTCTGATTTCTAGCCACAAGATGACTATTTCATGGTTACGAAGTCGCCTGCACAAAGCTTTAAACACGTACCGAGAGAGAGGATCGAGAGAGGAGAAGGATGTGGAGGTTATTTCAACCATCAAACAGAAAGATGGCGGGCCTTTGTTCTTACGACTACTCGTAGAAAAGAAGCTTGGTAGTGGAGAAACGACGGAATACGACTACTTATTTTCATTATGCCCAGCATTTCGAGTAACTTCATGCCACTTTGCCATCCCAGCAGTCCGGGAACTTCGTGACTTTCCCCGTCAGGTTCAAACCAAATTTAATGCTATAACTAAACAAAGTTTATGGAAAATAATCACCAAGTGTCACGTTGGAGGACACAATCACCCTAAAAGCCAGCTCAGTTTCATAAAGAAAGAACTATTCAATCTAAACAAGTCTCAAAAAACCAACATTGATAAGAAAGAAGATGAGAAGCCAAAGGGTACTTCATTTGGGGCACCAAGGGAAATGACACAATCTCAATGCCAGGAGTGCGAACAGTGTCATAATCCTGTTAGTCGGATGCTGTTGGAGTACTATTATCAGTACGGTCATATACCAGAAAAGGAAATGTGTCAGGCTGACTCATTCGTTACAGAGACATTGGAGTTCATTCACGACAGTATTGTTAAGGATTGTAAGGACAATGAGCCAAAAGTTTTGGAGTTTGAGAAAAGCGGAAGTGTGGGCGAGAAACTGAAGGTAGTTCAACCAGATGAATTTGATATAATGATAAAGATTGATCTGCCAAAGTCAACACGGTGTTACAGTTTCCAGTCAGACGAGAGCTTTCCTCCTGGACACGTTATCTGCCTGGTGAAACGAAGTAACACCTTTAGTCGAAATCTCAGACGTTGCTTTGACAAGAGCGACGAGTTTGGTTATTGCTTGGCTCCTGAGCAACTTGCGTTTGGCTGGTTGCGTGGAAAACTAGTACGAGCAATCGGCAAATATGAGGAAGCCTCACCGAAAGCAGATCTCAAGTTAAGACGACGCGGACCTGCCCTTTTGCTGGAAATAGCTCCTATTATGGCAGATGTGCATAAGCTACCGCGAAGGATTTATGTAGATTTAGTCCTCGCTTTGAAGCTTAGTGAAGATGACAGCCGATATGCGGTAGCCAAACGTGCTAAAGAGGAGCAGTTCTACAAAGAAAAAGTAAAGGAAATGAAGTTTGGAGATGGGAAGGAATACCAACGAATCTTCGACGTCGAGAAGCCTAATGCGAAAGAACCGAAGTGTCCTGAAGGTGATGAGAAAACGAATTTTCCTACCAGCGAGGTGCCAACATTAGTTGATAATGGAAACGAAACGGAACGCAGTACTGAACATGCCAGAAAAAATCTTCAGTATTTGTGGCGGATCTCGTATTCTGCTCAGGAAAAGGTATATCTCGAACATGTGAAAGATATGCAGTGCAAAAATGGTTTATTTGGTTGCCAGGGTGTCTGTCTGATGATTTTAAAAACTATTTGTGCAAGAGAAATTCTAAAACATAAGAAATCTGTGGTTTATCACAAGTTAAATTCCTACCTTTTAAAGACAGCTCTTTTCCATGTCTTGGCCGAATCTGATTTGATACAAGACTGGAAAATGGACTGCCTTGCAGACAGGTATGTGGACCTGTTAAGTAAGCTCTCAAAGTGGGAAGAACTGCCTCACTTCTTCATTAACAACAAACGCCATTTGGAAAGCGTGTTTCCCGAGGAAAAATGGTGTGAAGAACTGGCAACCAAGAATTTGCTGGATGATTTTCATGCCACTCTGAAGATTCAGTTATGCAAGCGATTCTCTCAAATTGAAAAAAGCTTTTTGAATTTCAAGGAAAAGGCAAAACAAGAAACATTTGAGAAAGCTCTAGGTGATCAGAATACTGAAGAGATAATTCACCCACCTTTTAAAGGTTCAGTCGGGAAAGATGAAAACGATACATCTCGACTAGTGAACAAGCAGTCAGAAGATAACCAAGTTCGACACGCAGTGAAGACTGAACGCAAAAGCGGGAATCGCTCTGATGCAAAACGAATCCTTCAAAGATCGGGCAAGGAAGTGAGAGCCAAACAGAAAGGTCGCGCTAGAAAAAGGGAAAATACCAAGCCGCAGAAAACACCGAACATTCAGTCTTTGAATTACAAGCCAGGGCCTGGTTGTTCAAAAGGCGATTAGCTTAATCAAGGATTATGGAAGACTTTGTGGACAACATTCGGATCATACTGCTAAGAAAAGTTGGAATTTTCTTTAATAAATTTCGGATGTATACAAAAGGATTTTAAGCTGTGAAAGCTGAAGTAGATTATCCAGCCAAAATAAAAGAAAACCATACAACAGATTAACCGGTAATCCTAGATTAGCGCTAATTGTGCAATGAACGATCGGCCCCTGAACGTCAACGTTAAGTCAGTATGAATAAATTTGTTGTGATACTACCTGTGATAAAAGAAGATGCAGTAAGGCACCCAAACTCCAGAAAGTAAAGTTCACGAAAGTAGTGACCCCTATGCACTTACAAAAACGAAAAAAAAGGAATACAGTATCAGGAAAGTAAAATGTTGAAGAATATAGTTCGAGTATAATAGCCATAATGAAGTCAAGGGTGGTCACGTAAGACATACAATACATTTCATTAATTTAGGAATTTACGAACACAAAAGAAGAATGTTTTAAACTCGTCCTTGAATCGTTCATGCTCCGATATTACAAGAATTTATGTAGATTTTATTGAGTGTCTAGTTACATTATTCTCTGAGTTACTGACAACTAGTTATTTAAAATTTATACTTCTTATACTTGAAAACTATGGGTAGTCCTTTGTTTAGGTATATTCATCCATTTGCAGGAAAATATGTCGCTGAGGGTTATGCACTAACGTGTTCTCCCCAGGAGATATTACTGAAATCTAGGTTTTGAGAATCGATGCAACGGACAAACCAAGTAGGAATCGTGAGCTAATTATAAACGTAACTTGTAAACTCAGTGGAACGAAACCAACGTTAGAATCGCAGTGTAAGAAAAGCTAGACGAATTAGTGTACTGCCTCCTTTGTTCCAGCGTGAGAAACCTTCTGAACTTGACGGTTCTTTCATGTTTTCTCGTCTTAAAAGAGTTAAGACCGTTATCATATCCTATTATACACTTAACAAAGCATGAAGGTATGAGAAAGATGGTATATTTTTGCTTTTCTTTGTTATCGGTTCGCAGATATTTTTAACACACCATGATTGTGACTGTCAGCTAGACACTTATAACGGAAAATGAAAATTTGGCACGCTTTGCTAAATTGAATCTCCAAGAAAGCACCTTAGTTAAAGATTTCATCAAATACCTATTAAGTTTAAAAAAATCACGATTTCCTTAAAATTTTCTGCAATTCAGGACTGAGTTTTCCAACAAGGAATCGACCAGACCTTACGCCATAGTATCGAACATTGACCATGCGCATTATTGTCATCTCGTCCCACAATTAAAATAGCTGTCGTACAGCCAGGGTATAAATAACAATTAAATTTCTTGTACATTGGCCCTAGTGGCTATGCCTTCCCGAACATCAAGGGCGAATAACGAATTACAAATATAGGAAGTGTCCCTTAAAACACATGTGTCCTCTGCTATCTCTGCAATTGGGAAGTGCAGTATGTTGGAGGGATGTGGAAAGGACCACATTCTTTTTTATTTATTTCTGTTCTTTAGCTGAGAGGATGGGGACGGAGAAATTAATTGACCAACATCAATTATGTAGGTGGTTAATGTAGGCTGTTGACTTACATTCAAACGAATTATTGGAAATTAAAAAGTGTGTAATTAAAGATGGTTTGATTGTTTAAGCGCCTTCATCAGTAAATTTAAGTTATCGATCAATTCCTCAATAACCTGTCGTACGGAATATCTCTCTATTTGTGCGGAAGAGGTCGCTCATTACACAGAAGAGCTTGCCATTCCTATGGAATAGTTCGATCTCTACGGAACAGCTTTCTATTTGTAAAGAACGAGTGTCCTTTCTGGGCCGCGATAACATATCTGCCGCAGAACTTCTTTTTTCCAGAGGACAGCCTGGAATTTGTATGGGACATTTCATTATATGTACGGAGGAGGTCGGTTTCTACGGATCGCCTTTATATGTGTACGGAACGAAGCTCGGGCCCAGTTCAAACGTCAAACTTTTCATGAGCCGAATCTAATGTTAATGACCAAAATCCTTTATTCAAACTGATTTGCATTTGATTCGGCACATGAAAAGTTCGACGTTTGAACTGGGTTTCATATTCTACGGAACAAACGTGTCCCTTATGGGCCACCGTAGAATGGTATTCGTATGCGACAATCGTATCGTTTGGATAGGCCCTTAAAGAACGTAAGTAAATGCAGTATTCACGTACGAGCTGGTGATGTAACTGAAGTCGAGCAAACGAAATAGTTAGATTTCTGGAACAAACAAAACAATTAAGTAATTAATGTACGAGAGCCCTTCCCATAATATGTTTATTTTAAAGCGTAGTAAAATAGGCAATGTAAAAAAGTCGTTTCACGTTCGTGCTTTGCTCGGAAATTTCTGAACAAAGCTACACGATCAACTTTATCGGTAAATCTCAGGATGTATGAAATAAAGGTTCCTCCTCTCACTTGTCATTCGCCTTTCCAGTAACATTTTACATTCACATATAAACTCTAATAGTCTAACTACGAATCCGGATGGATCTGACTTTAAAATCCTTCTGGAATTGTTAGTATTATGATCAGTTACTCATGATGGACAAAAGCAAGCGAATAAATTGTTTTAATATGTGGACTGCGGTATTTCACTCTATTTGTAATTTTAATACTTGACATATTTAACTCTTTCCTGTCGGAATAAGATTTCTTGTTACCTCAATCTGGCAAATGCCAGATTATTTTACTCTGGCTAACGCTAGACGACTTTACTTGTCAAGAAGAGACCTCCCACAGTGAAAAAGTTGAGGCATTATTATAATTTTAGCTGAATAACTGTTTTGCTACAAAGAATTGTTCAACATTCATGATGTTCAACATTCATAACGCTTAGTTTTGGCGTGTTTTACAGTAAAAACCTGCATAGCAAGAGCTACATTTTCGTGCGTCAGCCGGCAATAGGTCGTAATTTATTTGACATTGAAAGAATAATGACGGTAATTTCATTGTATCACAAAAGATTATTTAAGCCTTTTCGGTCTGTACCCGACTTTTTAATTTTACTTTGACTAACCCCAGACGATTTTAGTCCTCAACGGAAGACGTCTCGGAAAGGAAAGAGTTAAACCCGGATTTTTACAAACATCAGGCTAAGAAAGGTTCTTATTTGAACGGCAAAAATTGCAAGTTCTGCCCAGCAGTTTTTCACGTAGAGTACTCTAATATGCAGGATTTAACAGTGCAAATATCTTCCTTCGATTATATGCGTCTGAAATATTGTGAAAAAATAGTATGAAAAGTTGAAAGAAGAAGGACAAAAAGACCTTGTCGTTTAGGACTTGGGATCACTCAATCATTCGAGACTCAAATAACAAAAGGCATGGTGGCCATGTTGGTGTACCTAACATAAAAAGATGATCAAAATTCTTGTGTCAAGAAACTCCAGGATGACGGCTAGGACGTCAACAGCATATGTTCTATAACTTCAGTTTCGGTCGATTATTCAGGTATCTAATCAAAGTGCGTTTTAACAGAAATGTAATGTACAATAACCTCTTTCAAACCAACGATACCGTGTACTATTCAGTCAAGTAAAATCAGGACAGGATAAAATCTGTGTTTGCTAGGCGGTGGGATAAAGTTTACATTGGGGTGGGTGTGAGATGTTTGGTGGTCCAGAAGTCAAGTACAATAAAGTCTCCAGTAGCGGAACCAGAAGAGCAGCCCTGCCCCCACTTTTGAACTGTTAAAAATGCTATAGCTCTTTAAAGTTAATTTCAGTAAAATGCATGGCATGACTCAGCAGAGAACTTTTCGTAGCACTATATGGCAGAGGCTGTGTGATGGGAGTTGTAAGGGTTAACGGTCACGAGTGTGATAAAGGACTTAACATCGCGAGTTTTTTTTCAGTTTGCGGTTGAAAAAACGTTGGTTGTCAGAAATTAAGATATTCACTCATTAGCATGCGATAAGCAGTTTATCACACTGTTTTCAAAGGAGAGCACTGTGATAAGTGGTTATTGCACTCTTTTGAAATGTTGTCCCACTCCTGAATACTAGTCAGTAGAATAAAGGATTTGACGCTTCTGTTGAAACAATGAATTGTGGGCGTGCCATGAGAGAAATTTTCTTTCTTTTAAATCTTTCATATAGCTGACATCACATGTAAAAAGGGTGTAAACTGTATATTGACGAACCACATCTCAAAACCAACTGTCAACTTCACACAATCGTCGTTCACCCTTCATATTATTGCTGTGAACTATGTAGCATATATATTCAATGTCGTGTCAAAATACAAAATTTGGAACCACAGGTTTTGGTCAAATTTCTAAAATACAGAAAATACTTGGTTAGGCAGTACATTAAATTTAAACGCACTATCTATGTCTAATGGTCACTGGATCTGAAGACAATCTAGAGAAAAGTTTCTCAAACTTTATTGCACAACGACTTAAGGACAACACAGCTTAGCAATAAATATTGCATTGACTGACAATTTCTTAGATATTAGAATGACTGACACTGCCTTATATAGTAAAATCATAAAACTGTAAAGGACTTTTGGCCAACACTTCTTAGTCGACAATTAGTCCTCGAGCGGGAAATAGGTGAAGAATGCACTTGGTTATTGCCAATACTTTGTTTGGAGCTATACAGATCATTTACACCATCTTTCTTGCCAAGTTATATTCAGAATAAATAGAACTACAATCGAACATTTTATTCAAGTCGGCGACCAGCCTGCCTCCGCCTCAAACCTTTTACTTACCACTCTTATATCTCCAGTGATATATTTCCTACTCAAGACTCATAAACTTAATAATGCTTGTAGCCCTATTGTTTCCACACATTATCTTGTGCACTTTATTCCTTAAAGTTTAAATTTTGCTTTAGTTTGGGTCATTTATTCCCTTACTGGTTAATGATTTAGCATGGGCGAATAAAAATGTTGGCTTATGTCCTTCATTTCTATGGGTTTTAGTTCATGTCATTTACGTATTCCATTACAAGTTCATATTCTTATCTAGGATGGGTGAATAAAAATATTGGCTTCTATCATTTATTCCTTGGGTTTTTCCGAATCTTTATTTTAACCTCTATGCATTTGCATTAACCTCTTGGTTCCTCTGCCTGTTCCAACCCACTTCGATTAATTGATCAACGTTAAAAATAATCAAATGACCTTCCATAATTTGCATCTCGTTACTTTGTTTGTTATAAAACTTTTTAATCTTATTGGTTATTTTTTCGTTACATGACTTTTTCCGTCTATAAAAATATCACCACGCGTTCGTTTTATTTCTTATTTCACTCTGACCAGAGGCTTTTTATTCACTTTCATCCTGTGCCTGGCAGGTACGTTATAATAATTTAGTCCTCATTAGTGTTATTCTACCTGGTAAACTGAGAAAATGGCATCAGACGAAGTTGCTGTTCGTTTGAGGCCATTAAACCAAAGGCTGGTAGGCTTTAATCCGATTCTGGCACAATATTTTGAAGTATTCTTATAGGAACAATACACTTACATAACTGTCATGTTGTCATTTTAGGGAAAAGATCGAAAGAGCTTGAATTATGGTCGATATGGAAGTAAAGAAAACCAAGTTTTTAAACTCTAAGGTGGGACAAGCGAACTTCGGAGTTGTGTGTTGGGGCTGGCAGCGAATTATATAATTATGTTATAGATTCATAGTCTCCCACCTTAGTCTGATATCGTTTCCTTTTATTTGGTATTTTTAAGCTAACTCCGTTGAAAAGGCAAAGGAGTTCACTTTCGATCACTTCTGTTGCTCCGCCGACAACAGACGTCGAAATTATTCAGCACAAGAGAAGATTGGTCGAACAAAACTTATACCACGCATTGAGTAAGCAGTTTAACATCTAGGACCTAATTTATCCCCTTTTCACAAAAAAACTAAAGCAGTTAACCCATCATTTTTGACGATTCTTCGACCAATTTCAAACTATCGAAACAACCTCAAAACTAAAAGGTTTGGACCATGTACTGACGTTCTGCACTGATTTCAGTCATTTTAGGACAAAATTGAGCTGAAATTTGAAGGTCAAAAAGTCAAAGGGTTAACCCATGGTTTTTGACAATTTTTCGACCAATTTCAAACTAGCGAAATAACCTCAAAAAAAGGTTTGGACCATATACTTAAGTTTAGCACTGATTTCAGTTATATTGGGAATAAAATTCAGCCTCAATTTGAAGGCCGAAAATTTCAACACTGATTCAAGTCATTTTAGTAGAAAATTGAGTTGAAATTGGAAGGACGAAAAGTTCACCAAATAGTAAAGGGGTTAACCCATGGTTTTTGACGATTTTTCGACCAATTTCAAAGTTTCGAAATAAGCTTGAAATAGGACAGTTTAGGCGAAATCCTTTCGTTTGGCGTCGATTCCAGTCGTTTTAGGTTGAAATTCGAAGAGATTTTTGAGGTCGAAAATTTGAGGAAAAAGTAAAGGGGTTAACCCATGGTTTTTGACGATTTTTCGACCAATTTCAAAGTTTCGAAATAAGCTTGAAATAGGACAGTTTAGGCGAAATCCTTTCGTTTGGCGTCGATTCCAGTCGTTTTAGGTTGAAATTCGAAGAGATTTTTGAGGTCGAAAATTTGAGGAAAAAGTAAAGGGGTTAACCCATGGTTTTTGACGATTTTTCGACCAATTTCAAAGTTTCGAAATAAGCTTGAAATAGGACAGTTTAGGCGAAATCCTTTCGTTTGGCGTCGATTCCAGTCGTTTTAGGTTGAAATTCGAAGAGATTTTTGAGGTCGAAAATTTGAGGAAAAAGTAAAGGGGTTAACCCATGGTTTTTGACGATTTTTCGACCAATTTCAAAGTTTCGAAATAAGCTTGAAATAGGACAGTTTAGGCGAAATCCTTTCGTTTGGCGTCGATTCCAGTCGTTTTAGGTTGAAATTCGAAGAGATTTTTGAGGTCGAAAATTTGAGGAAAAAGTAAAGGGGTTAACCCATGGTTTTTGACGATTTTTCGACCAATTTCAAAGTTTCGAAATAAGCTTGAAATAGGACAGTTTAGGCGAAATCCTTTCGTTTGGCGTCGATTCCAGTCGTTTTAGGTTGAAATTCGAAGAGATTTTTGAGGTCGAAAATTTGAGGAAAAAGTAAAGGGGTTAACCCATGGTTTTTGACGATTTTTCGACCAATTTCAAAGTTTCGAAATAAGCTTGAAATAGGACAGTTTAGGCGAAATCCTTTCGTTTGGCGTCGATTCCAGTCGTTTTAGGTTGAAATTCGAAGAGATTTTTGAGGTCGAAAATTTGAGGAAAAAGTAAAGGGGTTAACCCATGGTTTTTGACGATTTTTCGACCAATTTCAAAGTTTCGAAATAAGCTTGAAATAGGACAGTTTAGGCGAAATCCTTTCGTTTGGCGTCGATTCCAGTCGTTTTAGGTTGAAATTCGAAGAGATTTTTGAGGTCGAAAATTTGAGGAAAAAGTAAAGGGGTTAACCCATGGTTTTTGACGATTTTTCGACCAATTTCAAAGTTTCGAAATAAGCTTGAAATAGGACAGTTTAGGCGAAATCCTTTCGTTTGGCGTCGATTCCAGTCGTTTTAGGTTGAAATTCGAAGAGATTTTTGAGGTCGAAAATTTGAGGAAAAAGTAAAGGGGTTAACCCATGGTTTTTGACGATTTTTCGACCAATTTCAAAGTTTCGAAATAAGCTTGAAATAGGACAGTTTAGGCGAAATCCTTTCGTTTGGCGTCGATTCCAGTCGTTTTAGGTTGAAATTCGAAGAGATTTTTGAGGTCGAAAATTTGAGGAAAAAGTAAAGGGGTTAACCCATGGTTTTTGACGATTTTTCGACCAATTTCAAAGTTTCGAAATAAGCTTGAAATAGGACAGTTTAGGCGAAATCCTTTCGTTTGGCGTCGATTCCAGTCGTTTTAGGTTGAAATTCGAAGAGATTTTTGAGGTCGAAAATTTGAGGAAAAAGTAAAGGGGTTAACCCATGGTTTTTGACGATTTTTCGACCAATTTCAAAGTTTCGAAATAAGCTTGAAATAGGACAGTTTAGGCGAAATCCTTTCGTTTGGCGTCGATTCCAGTCGTTTTAGGTTGAAATTCGAAGAGATTTTTGAGGTCGAAAATTTGAGGAAAAAGTAAAGGGGTTAACCCATGGTTTTTGACGATTTTTCGACCAATTTCAAAGTTTCGAAATAAGCTTGAAATAGGACAGTTTAGGCGAAATCCTTTCGTTTGGCGTCGATTCCAGTCGTTTTAGGTTGAAATTCGAAGAGATTTTTGAGGTCGAAAATTTGAGGAAAAAGTAAAGGGGTTAACCCATGGTTTTTGACGATTTTTCGACCAATTTCAAAGTTTCGAAATAAGCTTGAAATAGGACAGTTTAGGCGAAATCCTTTCGTTTGGCGTCGATTCCAGTCGTTTTAGGTTGAAATTCGAAGAGATTTTTGAGGTCGAAAATTTGAGGAAAAAGTAAAGGGGTTAACCCATGGTTTTTGACGATTTTTCGACCAATTTCAAAGTTTCGAAATAAGCTTGAAATAGGACAGTTTAGGCGAAATCCTTTCGTTTGGCGTCGATTCCAGTCGTTTTAGGTTGAAATTCGAAGAGATTTTTGAGGTCGAAAATTTGAGGAAAAAGTAAAGGGGTTAACCCATGGTTTTTGACGATTTTTCGACCAATTTCAAAGTTTCGAAATAAGCTTGAAATAGGACAGTTTAGGCGAAATCCTTTCGTTTGGCGTCGATTCCAGTCGTTTTAGGTTGAAATTCGAAGAGATTTTTGAGGTCGAAAATTTGAGGAAAAAGTAAAGGGGTTAACCCATGGTTTTTGACGATTTTTCGACCAATTTCAAAGTTTCGAAATAAGCTTGAAATAGGACAGTTTAGGCGAAATCCTTTCGTTTGGCGTCGATTCCAGTCGTTTTAGGTTGAAATTCGAAGAGATTTTTGAGGTCGAAAATTTGAGGAAAAAGTAAAGGGGTTAACCCATGGTTTTTGACGATTTTTCGACCAATTTCAAAGTTTCGAAATAAGCTTGAAATAGGACAGTTTAGGCGAAATCCTTTCGTTTGGCGTCGATTCCAGTCGTTTTAGGTTGAAATTCGAAGAGATTTTTGAGGTCGAAAATTTGAGGAAAAAGTAAAGGGGTTAACCCATGGTTTTTGACGATTTTTCGACCAATTTCAAAGTTTCGAAATAAGCTTGAAATAGGACAGTTTAGGCGAAATCCTTTCGTTTGGCGTCGATTCCAGTCGTTTTAGGTTGAAATTCGAAGAGATTTTTGAGGTCGAAAATTTGAGGAAAAAGTAAAGGGGTTAACCCATGGTTTTTGACGATTTTTCGACCAATTTCAAAGTTTCGAAATAAGCTTGAAATAGGACAGTTTAGGCGAAATCCTTTCGTTTGGCGTCGATTCCAGTCGTTTTAGGTTGAAATTCGAAGAGATTTTTGAGGTCGAAAATTTGAGGAAAAAGTAAAGGGGTTAACCCATGGTTTTTGACGATTTTTCGACCAATTTCAAAGTTTCGAAATAAGCTTGAAATAGGACAGTTTAGGCGAAATCCTTTCGTTTGGCGTCGATTCCAGTCGTTTTAGGTTGAAATTCGAAGAGATTTTTGAGGTCGAAAATTTGAGGAAAAAGTAAAGGGGTTAACCCATGGTTTTTGACGATTTTTCGACCAATTTCAAAGTTTCGAAATAAGCTTGAAATAGGACAGTTTAGGCGAAATCCTTTCGTTTGGCGTCGATTCCAGTCGTTTTAGGTTGAAATTCGAAGAGATTTTTGAGGTCGAAAATTTGAGGAAAAAGTAAAGGGGTTAACCCATGGTTTTTGACGATTTTTCGACCAATTTCAAAGTTTCGAAATAAGCTTGAAATAGGACAGTTTAGGCGAAATCCTTTCGTTTGGCGTCGATTCCAGTCGTTTTAGGTTGAAATTCGAAGAGATTTTTGAGGTCGAAAATTTGAGGAAAAAGTAAAGGGGTTAACCCATGGTTTTTGACGATTTTTCGACCAATTTCAAAGTTTCGAAATAAGCTTGAAATAGGACAGTTTAGGCGAAATCCTTTCGTTTGGCGTCGATTCCAGTCGTTTTAGGTTGAAATTCGAAGAGATTTTTGAGGTCGAAAATTTGAGGAAAAAGTAAAGGGGTTAACCCATGGTTTTTGACGATTTTTCGACCAATTTCAAAGTTTCGAAATAAGCTTGAAATAGGACAGTTTAGGCGAAATCCTTTCGTTTGGCGTCGATTCCAGTCGTTTTAGGTTGAAATTCGAAGAGATTTTTGAGGTCGAAAATTTGAGGAAAAAGTAAAGGGGTTAACCCATGGTTTTTGACGATTTTTCGACCAATTTCAAAGTTTCGAAATAAGCTTGAAATAGGACAGTTTAGGCGAAATCCTTTCGTTTGGCGTCGATTCCAGTCGTTTTAGGTTGAAATTCGAAGAGATTTTTGAGGTCGAAAATTTGAGGAAAAAGTAAAGGGGTTAACCCATGGTTTTTGACGATTTTTCGACCAATTTCAAAGTTTCGAAATAAGCTTGAAATAGGACAGTTTAGGCGAAATCCTTTCGTTTGGCGTCGATTCCAGTCGTTTTAGGTTGAAATTCGAAGAGATTTTTGAGGTCGAAAATTTGAGGAAAAAGTAAAGGGGTTAACCCATGGTTTTTGACGATTTTTCGACCAATTTCAAAGTTTCGAAATAAGCTTGAAATAGGACAGTTTAGGCGAAATCCTTTCGTTTGGCGTCGATTCCAGTCGTTTTAGGTTGAAATTCGAAGAGATTTTTGAGGTCGAAAATTTGAGGAAAAAGTAAAGGGGTTAACCCATGGTTTTTGACGATTTTTCGACCAATTTCAAAGTTTCGAAATAAGCTTGAAATAGGACAGTTTAGGCGAAATCCTTTCGTTTGGCGTCGATTCCAGTCGTTTTAGGTTGAAATTCGAAGAGATTTTTGAGGTCGAAAATTTGAGGAAAAAGTAAAGGGGTTAACCCATGGTTTTTGACGATTTTTCGACCAATTTCAAAGTTTCGAAATAAGCTTGAAATAGGACAGTTTAGGCGAAATCCTTTCGTTTGGCGTCGATTCCAGTCGTTTTAGGTTGAAATTCGAAGAGATTTTTGAGGTCGAAAATTTGAGGAAAAAGTAAAGGGGTTAACCCATGGTTTTTGACGATTTTTCGACCAATTTCAAAGTTTCGAAATAAGCTTGAAATAGGACAGTTTAGGCGAAATCCTTTCGTTTGGCGTCGATTCCAGTCGTTTTAGGTTGAAATTCGAAGAGATTTTTGAGGTCGAAAATTTGAGGAAAAAGTAAAGGGGTTAACCCATGGTTTTTGACGATTTTTCGACCAATTTCAAAGTTTCGAAATAAGCTTGAAATAGGACAGTTTAGGCGAAATCCTTTCGTTTGGCGTCGATTCCAGTCGTTTTAGGTTGAAATTCGAAGAGATTTTTGAGGTCGAAAATTTGAGGAAAAAGTAAAGGGGTTAACCCATGGTTTTTGACGATTTTTCGACCAATTTCAAAGTTTCGAAATAAGCTTGAAATAGGACAGTTTAGGCGAAATCCTTTCGTTTGGCGTCGATTCCAGTCGTTTTAGGTTGAAATTCGAAGAGATTTTTGAGGTCGAAAATTTGAGGAAAAAGTAAAGGGGTTAACCCATGGTTTTTGACGATTTTTCGACCAATTTCAAAGTTTCGAAATAAGCTTGAAATAGGACAGTTTAGGCGAAATCCTTTCGTTTGGCGTCGATTCCAGTCGTTTTAGGTTGAAATTCGAAGAGATTTTTGAGGTCGAAAATTTGAGGAAAAAGTAAAGGGGTTAACCCATGGTTTTTGACGATTTTTCGACCAATTTCAAAGTTTCGAAATAAGCTTGAAATAGGACAGTTTAGGCGAAATCCTTTCGTTTGGCGTCGATTCCAGTCGTTTTAGGTTGAAATTCGAAGAGATTTTTGAGGTCGAAAATTTGAGGAAAAAGTAAAGGGGTTAACCCATGGTTTTTGACGATTTTTCGACCAATTTCAAAGTTTCGAAATAAGCTTGAAATAGGACAGTTTAGGCGAAATCCTTTCGTTTGGCGTCGATTCCAGTCGTTTTAGGTTGAAATTCGAAGAGATTTTTGAGGTCGAAAATTTGAGGAAAAAGTAAAGGGGTTAACCCATGGTTTTTGACGATTTTTCGACCAATTTCAAAGTTTCGAAATAAGCTTGAAATAGGACAGTTTAGGCGAAATCCTTTCGTTTGGCGTCGATTCCAGTCGTTTTAGGTTGAAATTCGAAGAGATTTTTGAGGTCGAAAATTTGAGGAAAAAGTAAAGGGGTTAACCCATGGTTTTTGACGATTTTTCGACCAATTTCAAAGTTTCGAAATAAGCTTGAAATAGGACAGTTTAGGCGAAATCCTTTCGTTTGGCGTCGATTCCAGTCGTTTTAGGTTGAAATTCGAAGAGATTTTTGAGGTCGAAAATTTGAGGAAAAAGTAAAGGGGTTAACCCATGGTTTTTGACGATTTTTCGACCAATTTCAAAGTTTCGAAATAAGCTTGAAATAGGACAGTTTAGGCGAAATCCTTTCGTTTGGCGTCGATTCCAGTCGTTTTAGGTTGAAATTCGAAGAGATTTTTGAGGTCGAAAATTTGAGGAAAAAGTAAAGGGGTTAACCCATGGTTTTTGACGATTTTTCGACCAATTTCAAAGTTTCGAAATAAGCTTGAAATAGGACAGTTTAGGCGAAATCCTTTCGTTTGGCGTCGATTCCAGTCGTTTTAGGTTGAAATTCGAAGAGATTTTTGAGGTCGAAAATTTGAGGAAAAAGTAAAGGGGTTAACCCATGGTTTTTGACGATTTTTCGACCAATTTCAAAGTTTCGAAATAAGCTTGAAATAGGACAGTTTAGGCGAAATCCTTTCGTTTGGCGTCGATTCCAGTCGTTTTAGGTTGAAATTCGAAGAGATTTTTGAGGTCGAAAATTTGAGGAAAAAGTAAAGGGGTTAACCCATGGTTTTTGACGATTTTTCGACCAATTTCAAAGTTTCGAAATAAGCTTGAAATAGGACAGTTTAGGCGAAATCCTTTCGTTTGGCGTCGATTCCAGTCGTTTTAGGTTGAAATTCGAAGAGATTTTTGAGGTCGAAAATTTGAGGAAAAAGTAAAGGGGTTAACCCATGGTTTTTGACGATTTTTCGACCAATTTCAAAGTTTCGAAATAAGCTTGAAATAGGACAGTTTAGGCGAAATCCTTTCGTTTGGCGTCGATTCCAGTCGTTTTAGGTTGAAATTCGAAGAGATTTTTGAGGTCGAAAATTTGAGGAAAAAGTAAAGGGGTTAACCCATGGTTTTTGACGATTTTTCGACCAATTTCAAAGTTTCGAAATAAGCTTGAAATAGGACAGTTTAGGCGAAATCCTTTCGTTTGGCGTCGATTCCAGTCGTTTTAGGTTGAAATTCGAAGAGATTTTTGAGGTCGAAAATTTGAGGAAAAAGTAAAGGGGTTAACCCATGGTTTTTGACGATTTTTCGACCAATTTCAAAGTTTCGAAATAAGCTTGAAATAGGACAGTTTAGGCGAAATCCTTTCGTTTGGCGTCGATTCCAGTCGTTTTAGGTTGAAATTCGAAGAGATTTTTGAGGTCGAAAATTTGAGGAAAAAGTAAAGGGGTTAACCCATGGTTTTT